>VWPW01002669.1:37852-396271 GCA_013389825.1 Crypturellus undulatus | reverse complement strand
ACCTGCTGGTATTTAAAATATGGGATATATGGCAGGATGCTGAACTGCTGCAAGTAACCAGAGCCTCAATACTGTACTAACTGTATAATTTCATTTCAGAGTCCAAATACTGTATTGTTTCATTTAAGCAAAATTTTGTTAACAGGATGCTAGCAAGGAATAGCAGTTTTGTCAGCCATTCTGCACCAGTCAATTACATATAGCAGCTTTGGCACAGATGATGACATAGATTGGAGAGTGGGAGTTCATGTTTCTATTAAAGGTTTAAAGGGTTCACTAGTCCAACTTGGTCTTCTTTGAAAACTTCTGAATTATAGAACAAACTCAGAAGAGAGATCAGTTATTAATAACTGCCTTGAAAAATTAAAACAAAAGTGTGAAATGATAACCGTACTGCTAGCTGTAAAGAAATCCTTCAGATGCAACTTGCTGGATGATACAGTTAAGGCTTTTTTTTTTTTTTTTTTTTTTTTTAAGTCCCTTGATAATTAACATTTATCCTTCAAAACCTCTGCTCCCAGTCTCATGAGATTACAGAAGATTCATAGCCTTCATTGATAAAAAGCAGATTTCTAGGCCTTGAGTTTGGGAACAAGAAGAGTTGGAAATTACAAAAGTAACATATAAATCACTAGAAGGCAAAAGGGAAGATGCAACCATATTTTATTTACATCCCACTATATAGCATTTTATACATTTTGAAATAACATCTAATTATTTTTAAATCTCATCAGATCTCACAGCGTCAAAAATCTAGAATGTCAAAAGGCTTTCTAAAGGCTAGAATAAAGTGTGGTCTGTAATAGGAACGTTTAAAATGGGAATGGGCAGCCTGTAGCCACATGTGCTAGCTATGTATCCTGTATACATGACTGGTATATTACTGTAAAGCAGAGAGAATTTAATTGAGTAGTTCTCCAGTGCTTCAAGGGTAACACCAAACAGACTACTCAAACCGTTAAGGCCACAGATATGCATGCTGAATTCTTTTTGCACTGACTGTATATATCAAGCTCTAAGCACATGGGAATTTTGAGGTTAAATTGCCATAAATTCTTATGGATACAAGTAATAAAGGTAGCCTTTCAGATCTTGAACTTCATTCAGGTGGTGACTCCAAATGGATATTGCCTTTGAAAAGTGGAACTTGATAAAAACATATTTTCTCCCATCTTTTACCCGTCTTGTCTCTTTTGATTGTGAGTAGTTTGCTGTAAGGACTCTCTCTTAAGGGTACAGTGCCTACCACAACACAGTCTTGTTTTTTCTTGAGGTCTATAAACACCAATGCAATGCAGATAAATAATTGAGTTTTACATCATTCACTTTTGCCATTAGGAAGAATATTTCTCTTCAATGCAGGAATTGCTGAGTGATATTTTTATAAAGTACATAGTCATGGTAGTCCCTTTTGGTCTAAAAATAGGTTATTTGGAATAGAGTTTGTGATAGCAAAAGTTATTTTTTTCTGCCTGTCTGAAGCAAAATTGGAAAAGCAGTAGCTTTGAATGGTCAAATGAATGTACCTATGTACTTTTAGGCTTTGCTACGATTTCAGCTTGTGCTGAATGTTATAAGCATAATATTGTCTGCTCTTTCTGGTGCTCAACCTCAGACCCAGAAGAGAAAATATATGAATTTCTCATATCTTAGTTTCATATCTTGGTGGTAGCCTGGAATATTGCTTCATTAACTTTCAACTATCTGTAACAGATTACTCAACAGTGCATTCAGTGCTGCCTTTGACTCTTACAGTGTCCACAAGTGTATGACTTGGACCATTCTCGAGAAGATTCAATGAAGGTTTGTGAATATTTGTAAGCGGAATTCACATAGTAGCCCTCAAAATATATTTTCTATCTTTCTCGATTATTATCTAAACTGCCTACTATGAAAAAAACTAAATCTATCTTTATCAAAGGAGATACGGATTGCTTTCTAACACTATGTTTTGCCTTTGTTATCAGTCAGTGGTGATGTCTGTATTGGAATTAACTTACCACTGGAAACACATAGCAGTTTCTCCCGCTGTTTTAATGCATTGAGTTAATAGTGTTAGTTGATAAAAAAAAAAAAAAGCCAGTAGATTATTGCTTAAGGGAAAGATAATTGAGTTTGATAAGTGTGCATAAGGAATTATGCCTTTTTGCACTGATGTGTTGTCACTTATCTGCCTTTCCCCAAACGGCTTAAGGTTCAGTTCATGTATCAATTCAGATGATAGTTTAATTCCAAAATCCTTACAATTGGTTTTATACATTTGAGCCATTTGCTGTCATTTGCATTAAGCATCTAGTTTAACCCTGGCAAGAGAGAAGGAGTAATGTATGAACTCATGGCAGAAAAATAGCAACAAAGGCAATGTGATTGGAGTCGCATGATTTTGGATTTTTGCACTGTGATTAGAGTCGCTCTATTTTAGGCTTATCTCGTCATAGCACGTCAGCACTTCCTTCTTCAGTTTCCACCTATATAAGATGAAAATAATAATCTTCTTCAGTGAGGCATAGTCCATCAGCTGTATTAGTCAATGCTAGATTCCCCAAGATTTGTGAATATATTAAGCTACAGAACTGCCAACTAAAATTGCTAATTCCCTCAAGTTAGAAGAAAATTTATAGACCCATAAAAAGTAAAGCTGAAAAATATCACAAAAGGTCTTCTAATCTGTTCCAGTTTCCTGAGGATGAATGAAACTGTACTTAAACCATTCATGACAGGTGTTTGTCTAGCTTATACTTAAAATGTGAGGAAATAGCGATACCACTTTATCCTTATATAATTTGTTTTGGAACTTGCTTGGATTTTGCATTAGGAAAGTTGTCTTAGTTAAAAAAAAATATAGCCCTGCCTTCCACTAGGTTAAGCCTGTTTCCTTTTGTCCTGTCCGCAACTTACAGAAGTCATTCTCTTCTCATGATAACATGTGCAGAAATTATGTGTGAGAAAATAAAATACAGTTTTACAATAGTAAATGGAGTCACTATGGGATATTTTACAATAGTTATACTGTACACTAATGGTCTAATAGTAGTCTCATTTAGGAAAAAGATGTAAAATGGTAATTTAGGGCCACAGAATTCAGTGGAGATATTTTATACTGGTTTTTCTTGAGCTTTTCTGCTGAACATGAATTTTCAAATTTAGAAGTGATTTAATCCTGTGTCCTACAATGAGAATAAACCCATACCAATTCACTGGAGAATTTTGTCTGCTGCTATTTTCTAGCTGCTTTTATAGTGAAGTTGTCCTTCCTTTTCAACAAAGGCAGAAAGCTGCCTTCCATGACATCATGGGCATTTAATCAAAATCAGTTCCCTGCCTGTCATTAATCCCACTGAAATCAACAGGGAATGTCTTCACTAAAATATTGTTATGAAAATGTAGCCATGGCTAAACACAGTTTGCCTAGGTCTCATATATCATGAGTTTCACATGAATATAACATTAGTGATTTTTTTTAATTTGTCAGAATATAACATTAGTGATTTTTTAAAATTCATGACAGTGTGTCAGTGAACAGAAAGATGTAACAATCCTGCAACAATTACTGATTCTGATTCTGTCACTAATCCCAGACAATGGGTGGAATTTACAGGGCACAAACAGAGAAATCAAATGCAAAGGCTGCATACGTGCATATTCTCTTTCTGACCATACTGACTTGAAATAATTCATTAATCTGTGGACCAAACAGCACTTATGCACTCAGCCACTTGTGGGGAGTATGTGTGCAGTCAATTGACCTGTGTCCTCTCCTTGCACAGCTGGAGTTTTGCTCTCAAACAGCAGGACTAGAGATGAACCTGAGTAAATCAGCGATACTGGCTGACTTGAGAGGAGGTATACGCTGCTACCCCACAGTGTTGCTGCAAAGGTAGGCAAAGAGATCTTTTCTCTGAGCTGATCTAAGCACAGCTCCAACAAGTTCAGCCTCAGCTGAAGCTTTTCATGGGTGCCCTGGTTGAGCAGCCGCCCACAGTTCATGGCAAATTTAATTCCCACCTCCCTGTGCTATCTTACAGGGAGCACAGCAAACGCAAGCAGAGGATTGTTCCCTGCAAATTGTTTAAGCCTAGTGCAAGATGTAAACACTTCCGTCTATGCTGTGTTTCACTACTCTTTCCAATAAGCTGTCTTCCCCAGTATCCTGCCAGAGTGCATGGCTCGTCCTACCTTCTGACCTGCCCTTCATGCAGAATGACACCTTCCATGAGCCTACAACACGGGTGATTGCCACACTCTCAGACCTAGACATTCTGTAATACTGAAGAGGAAGCCTCAGCATCTGCAGTCTGAGTACCCAACACTGCTTTTCAGCTCTCCACCATTAAGCATCCTGGCAATCCAAATATGAGGATATTTTTCTGCTCAGAGGAGCTGTGTGATTTGGATCTGTAACACACTTTCGTGAAACAAAGCAAACTTCTTACCCCAAATTAATAGAATCTCTGCTTTAATCTTTAGTAAGTAGAATCTCTGATGATGACAGAGTCAGTTATCCACTGAAAAAATCTAAAGGGAAAAATATGAGTTTGGACAAATCAGCAAGTGGCAGCAAAAAAGCTTTCAGTCAGATGTCCTGGAGTTACAAATACAAAAATATGCCAAGATTGCTCTCTAGATCCATCCTGCAAAAAGTACAGTCTTCTGACACCACAGTGTTCCTTGATGGCTGCAGTTGTGTTTGGAAAAGTCATTTTCACAAAGACTATTTCATCTGCAAAGCCCAGAGAACAGCATTTATCACTTTGGAGGGAGTGCTCAACTGAACTCTTTTTGTCCCTTGTCTCAGGGCTGCGATCTCTGTTCTGAACATTTGCAGTGATCTGCCAGAAGGCAGGAGATGGTGACAAGTGAAAAGTATGGAATGGCATCCTGAGGGGGGTGTAAGGAGAGGAATTTATACAACTGCACGAGGGAGAAATCAAAACAGATGAAGATTCATAAGCAGAAGCTGCTAGTTCTTAGACTTACACTAAACTCTCTAGAACTAACTACTTCAGCCACGCATAAGATCTGGAGGATGATGAGGAGTACTGACAACTGTGAGGAGCTGCAAATTGCAAATTTTTCTACATCAGGGTAGAACTCCGACTCATTAGATCTCCTTCCCCCCATATTACAGTCTTGATATGTGCTGTCTTGCAATCTGTCAGTTAAACTTTTTGGGAATTATGGAGGTCTTTCCAAAACTGTCTTGTAGACTGTTTTGCTCTTGCTGATAGTGGGCATGCAACCTCATGAGCCTACTAGCAAATTCTATGCTTCTGTCCTATGCAGACCTGCTGATCTAGGCACTGCTGTTTCTGCAGGCCTTCCCCTTAGGTGTCCTGCTCCCTGCTTGTACCTTAAAACGTTAACAACTATTTTCAGACATTGCTTAGCAATAGTATGAGAAAAGCCTCTGACTGGTTTCCAATATACAGATTCAAAGAGAAAGAAAAACAAAAGGAGGAATGGGATATTTGTTCAGGATAAGTGAACAACCACTGATTCTCTTTGGGCATTAACATCCACATTTCCAAAAGGATTTAGCACTAACTTCTATTAAAACCAATGCGGATTAAGCAACTTTTAGAATTCAGGCTTTATGTAGTAAGCACTTCAGAGCACTGATCAGCATTGCCAGACATCAGAGGTATCTTCCTAGATTTAAGCAGAGTAGTTGCAGGAGCAGGAGAGGATTATAGCTATAGCTATTGTTTGGGATGTTTTAGGAAGTTATTAATAAATAAGTTTTTGTCCTTGGCAGAGTGACAGGGCTCTGTCTTGATTTTTAATGCCTCTCATTTGATATCATATCAACCCCTAGAAAGTCAAAACATAAAAACTCATGCTGTCTGTCTTTTCAGAGACTTGAAAGGTGAGAGATAGATAGATGGGTGGATGAAATCAAAGTATTAGACAGGTAATATAATCCAACTAGTCAAAAGACAAAGCTTCTGAAACCATGAAGCCGTCAGCTATCCTCAGTGAGTTGGCTCACTTACAGTGACATTGATTTTACAGGATGCAAATCATGCTAAACCCTTTTCATTCCCTTCATTTAGCTTCTGGAATTTTTAAAAAAAACCATTGGTGTTTTGGGGGAGAAGACTAGGACTGAGCCAGATAGTTGCTTTGCTGCATACTGAAGCACTGAATAACACAGAAATAGAGGGGGAAAAAGCCACATTGAACAGGAAATGGGTTTGGATTATATTTCCTTTGCATGTGTTGTATTTCAATTGCTCTCAAGTGATAATGGGAATGTATATATAAGATCAAAACAGGATTTGTCACACATTAAACTCAGGATTATTAACTACCTTGAACTCTGAAGAATGAAGGGACCTTGTATTTCCACCATTTTGATGTCCTCAGAGGAATGGGATTTGCTCACATTTTCTCCTCATTCTGATGTATTGTGAATGCCAACTAGAACACAAGGACCAGATGTGAAAGACAGAGTATCTGTTCTCCTCTCTTCCAGAGATAAAGTACTCAGAAGATAAGAGGAGACAGCAGAACAGGTTTGTCTTGTCAAACGACACTTAAAGAGGAGTTCAACTTCTTAACTGCTGTGTTTGTACAAACTTAGCATACAGAGTGATACTGGCAAGAAACCATGGAAAGTTCCTGAGCTGATATTTCTCCTCTGCACAGGTTCCTATCTTATCTCCATGAAGCCAGAGGCAGAAGAAGGCTATTTCAGCAGCAGCATGGCTGGAGCATGAAGACTTGACATCCCTTAATCCATATTGACTGTTTCTTGAGAGGCATATGTAAATCTCACATTTCTCTATAGAGTAATTTGGGCTAGATGATTATACCATTTTGTTTATTTGTTTGTTTGTTTGTTTTTACAGAATATAGTGAGAGTCCATTGGTACAAGCTAATTTGCACAGTCAATTAGTATAAAAAAAAGACAAATGCAGTACATCATTTGGATGGAATCAGAGCAGTTAATTACTGATTACTGATCAAACGTATAAGCTGGACAGACCAGGGAATTTACACAGCAGTAAACAATATGCCACAAAGAAACCAGACCCTCAAGTGCTTGTGGTTGAAAGATAGCACTTTCCTGACTGCAACATAAAAGCAGGCAGCTGCTTCTCCTTCACATCTAATTGAAAAAGGATCAAACTTTTGGATCAGGGATCGCATCCAGGACTCCTAGCCCATGTTTCAAACTCACTAATCCAAAAGTTAGGAGCAGTTGATCCCCTCTGGTCATTTACTGAAATACTTCCTAAATTTCTGGTATTATTTTACTTGTCTTTGTTACAATGTATTGACACGACAGGGGAATGTATTTGTTAAAAGTAAGCTAGTAAGGAAAGGTCCTTGTTACCTAAGCAAATAAACAATCAATGTACTCTGTAAGAAGTTCTTATTTAAGAATTGTTTCCTCTCAAGGACCATTCCTTAAGTAGGTTGCGTGGTGGCTCTGCATGTTTTTCCCTTTCCTCTGCCTCTTTCTCCAGCATGAGCTATCAGACACGCTGGCAGTGGCAGAGATTTGAGGGAAGTGGGTCATCTTGCAATTAGCTCATTTATTCAGAACAATATCTTAGTCTTTTGTTCAGGCTTAATAAAATACAATTATTACAGTGTCTCTCCTTGTGATTAATTCAGAAGATGTTTACAGACAAGTCACTCCACAGATCTCTGGTCTTATTGCTCTCCAGTGAATTAGGCCAAATTCTGCCAGTTGTAATTACAGATCTGTATCTTATTCTATCTCCTTTTTTTCCTTTCTAGTTTGTCTGTATTACCCCAAACAGATATTAACTGTGGCATCTAATAGTGTGACATCATCTAGGCTTGTAGAAAATTGTCTCCAGGACTACTTCAACAGTGTTATGAACTGAAATTCAAGTTTATCTGCAGTACATAACAATTATAACCTTTCTGAATCTATGAATTTACAAACAATAGCACATTTTTATACTAGGAGATGACATTCCTTGTATTAAATACATTTTAAATATGTCTCTTTATATAGCTCTGTCTCCCGCAACAGCCTGAGCTTATTGATAGCGATAACTGCTCACAGCAGACTCTTTTCAGCAGACTCATTTGTATAGTGGCTGTGAATACAGGTGAGAACAGACTTCACAGGGTCTTTTTGTGAATGTAAAGACTTTCTCCCAAGACTCTGGAAGAGATTTGATGCAAGGTTTGCTGAGTGACATTGTAGAGTCCTAAGAAGCCAGACAAGAGGGTCAGAATTGTCCTTTTGGCCTTGAAATGTTTGTAATTAAACAGCCTGTAATTAAAAAAAGGCGAGATCAGTGGAAGTGTATCCATGTGCTACAGTGGTCTTTGTGTTTGGTATCCTGGTGTTCCATCACCCCTGCTTTTCCTCTCTTCCTTTAAGATGCTTTTTAGGTATCTGTCCAATACACAAGGCCGAACACAACTGGACTTTTCCATGTAAACAGTTTCATTATCAGAGAAGAGAGCAAATTCTGACAGTACTGAGCCAGCTTTTTGGGTATTCTCTAGACTCATACCTTGAAGTGTGCGAGATTGACAGCTTTGCCAATTATCACTAAGGGTACCAATTTAGAAGGACATGCTGGAGATGGTGAGTAAGCCTCGCCTATGCAGGTAGGCGGAAGCCAGCTATGGTGCAAAAACAGATTGCGGTGCTGTGGTGACACTTGTTTCTGAGCTTGTAAGACCATTTGTTCAGCAAGACATAGTACTGGAACTCATGAACACAAGAACATGGAACTTAAGAAACATCCTATAGCTTTATGGCCTTTGACTGGAACAGGCTTACACCCAGCATATCAAAAGCATGGAAAAATAAAAGTTTCTCTGCTTGCAGACAGCTGTGTGGATGTGCCCTTGGTAACACTCTAGACATTATACTCATAAATATGATGATGGTAATAATTTTTATCTCTGGGTCATTAGACTTTTTTGGTTGCATGCTTAAGTTTGCCTTGTCTATTTTATTCTGTCTTACATTTCACCGACTTAGACTTCGCTTTTTGCTTTTTACTCTCTGCTATTTCCATTTTGAAATGCTACTCCAATTATAACCCTTTCCCATTTATATCCCAGTTATAACTCTGCCCCAATTATAACTCTGTCCCATTGTCCTGTCCTATTTTCTGAGATGAGCTTTCTGTTCAGATAGACCCGCCAACCTTGAGTTGCAGACTACTTTTTTCTTGTGAGGAGTGAAAGGTACATAACTGTATAGAATCGGGGGAATATGATGTGACTAGTGGACAAATTCAACTTCCTCCAGCTGTCTACATTTGTCGTATCTGTAAATATAGAAATAATAAAGTTTGTCTGCTTTTATATATATATATATTTACTTAAATTAGTCTCGTCATACAACTGCAATACATAAACCCTAAATCTGTTGTGTATTTTCTTTCTTTTCCTCTACAATGTGCAAAGAGAAGGTTACAACAACATGTTCAGAATAAGAGGAGTAGTCAATTTAAAAGAAATTTTGATTGCATGTGAATGCCCCCAGGGATATTACTTTTGTATAGACAAATGGTATTTGAAATAAGGAGAAAACATCAGAAATATGACATGTACCAGCAAAAATCCTTCAAAGAAAAATCATTCACGGACTCCATAAAGCATCAATTATCTTTACAATTGCTATTTCTTTTATTAAACAAACATCAATAATTTTCTCAGCCTGGCATTTTGTCCTATGGCCATCTAGGACAGGAGACGCAGTGCAGTGTATCCTGAGAATTCAGTGCAGCCTAGAGTCTGGTTTATAACCTTCCTCTCCTTGTAACTGCTGGGCAAGGACAAACTTGATCAACTGTAATTTTTTATTATTATTTTTTGAAGATCTCAAGGAAGCAATTTCTATTCAGCTAGCAAAAGACAGTCAAGTACAAGTAAACATGATGGTTGTGGACATTTATTTCACAGTTAAGCCTTTATTACCAAAGGCACAAGTCAGAATGCATCACCTGCATTAAACACCAGTCAATTCCTTGAGCATTGGTTTGACTGCTTGCAGTCATTGGTGAAAACTGGGGGCTGGGAATTAGGACTTCTGGTTTCTTATTTTAGGATGAATTACTGCATGACCCTGGGCAGCTTTACTTCCCAGTATCTAAGTTTCCCCAGCTGTGAAATTATGATAAGAATGAGATGTTATGAGTTTAAGGACAGATACTGACACCTTTATTCAGAACTGAGCAGTACCATCGATTTCTATCTAAGGAAAGGGTAACAGCATCTGGCCATTAGGGTTTATAAAGCAACTAGATGCTTGGCTGATGCACTAGATTAGATTTCAGTGCTTAGATGGTACCATGAATGGATCTTCAACACACTTAAAATAGATTAGATAAAGAAAGTGTTGGATAAACAAGATACAGCGAATCTTGATGATGGTGTCAAGAGCAGATCCAAGGGCAAATAATAAACAAGAAAAGGGGCCATACCCTGAACAAGATAGAAAACCCTTATATCTTTTCATTAGTGTTTGGAAAGAAAATAATAATGAGGGGAAGGCATAATCCAGGTCAAATAAAAACATATTTTGGGTTGTTTGTTCTTCCCGCCTAAGCGTGAATTAAAAAGCAAAAACTTAATATGCTTTGCTTTATCTTGGAAGTATTTAACCCCTTTGTTTATTTTCAGAGTGTTTCGAATATATATATATATATCATAGAATCATAGAGTCACAGAATATCTAAGGTTGGAAGGGACCTCTCGAGGTCATCTAGTCCAACCCCCCTGCACACGCAGGGCCACCTAGAGCATGTGGCACAGGACTGCATCCAAGCGGGTCTTGAAGATCTCCAGAGAAGGAGACTCCACAACCTCTCTGGGCAGCCTGTTCCAGTGCTCTGTCACCCTCACAGTAAAGAAATTCTTCCTTAAGTTCCCATGGAACTTTTTATGCTTCAGTTTGTGGTCATTTCCTCTGCTTCAAGTAGCAATAGGCCAATATAATTGGAATAAAGGAAAATGATTAATTTAATTCTGATACATTGCTCTTTTGCTCCAGATAGTGCTTAGTATACACAGAAGCAAGGGTAGATAAAAGTAAAATGAATTTATCATGGAAAACTATTAGGTGTTATCCAGAAGGGGATAAACTGTGTGTTACTTTAGAGTGTTAGTGGCAGTGTATGGCTGCCTGAATTTAGAAAGGGTATTTCTACATGCTAAGAGAAAATCTTCTTTCAAATTATGTCAGTGATGCCAGCCAGTTTCAATGTTCTTAATGCATGAAATCAGCAAGGGGTTTTGCTTGAATACGGATTGCATGACATGGCTTAGAAACATAGATTAAAACCATATACACAAGGAAAATGGGAATGATAGCTGATGTAAAAATAGAATTCACAGACCACAGAAAATTCCTACATTTAGGCTTTTTTTTTCTGGAGTAGATATTGATATTTGACGTATTAGACCATCATACACAGTAGAATATTCCTAAAGGTTTCTATTTGAAACATTTTGTTTTAAAACAGTTAGTTAAAACATTATTCTTCAATATCTCAAACGCCAAATTATTTTTTTCCATCCAAATGTAATGTAGAGAAACCTACAGTTTTCCACAGAGACATGAAAACTCATTTATGACAACTCCTGTTGAGTTGTAAAAAACTGATTTTGCATCACCAGACTATATTGTCTTAAATTCTGTTTAACTGCAGAGGAAACAAGTCTTTATTCAGGAACACCGAGATTCAGGAGAGCCTAGGGATATCGTAATTGCTTGCTGTGCCTGTAATGAGTTAGGGGAACTTTTTTAAAAGACCCTAAATAAAAGAGCCTATGTTGCCTTGAAAGTGAGTTTTAACATCCAAAATCACTTAATTGTTTTTGACTATGTAATCACTGGGTTTTCTGTATACCTGCAAGTCTTCCAAATTTCCTTTTCTCTCAGGGACTGGGATTTTGCTTGAACGGTGCCACAGGTATGAATTTCTAAACCTCCTTCAGATGACAAGAGCCTTGTCTTTCCACCCGGGCCCTCCTGTGCTGGCTGTCCCCTTCCATTGTTCTTGCCCAGTGGCAGTTTCTCTGGTTCTCATGAGCATCTTTTTGACACTGACACTGCTGGGTGACTGCAGCTTTCTGAGTGATGCCACTGCCAACCCTCCCCACCGCCACACAGCCTTTCCTTCCCAAAGGATGAATGCCTTCTGGTGATCTCCACCTTCTCTCTGACCTGTGGATTAACTTCTCAGCTCCACAAGCCCAGGTTTTCACGACCTCTTGCAGTATTGGGTGAGAGGCTACTTCTCCCACCAGTGAATGGGGCTCTTAGGGGCCATAAAATACCACTCTTTTGTGCTTTGCTCTAAACCTCACCTCCTGGTGTTCCCCGTACCAAGTCTCTTTCTCATACTCTTCCCAGATGTAAAAGGGAACAGCTGTTGAGAACAATGTATCACTGCTATAGACCACCACGTGGCAATATTTGAATATCTATTCAGTACCAAAAAATAATTAAAAAGTATATAGAAATGAACTTCCAACTTATCATTCAATAAATCAGCTACTGTTTTATGATGTTATTGCTTTTGCTGAGTTCTCTGGATTTTATTTCAAGAGTTCTAATCAGCAGTTCTAATGAGAAAGCATACCTATTCTTTCATGAGGGAAAAAAAACAGGGAGAGAGGTGGACAAGCATATTTGCTCTATTCACTTTCGCCTAGTCTCTGATCTCCAGAGCTGAAGTGTTAATCTGACTGATATCAATTGCCTTGTTAGCTGCTGGGTTTTTTTTAATAGTAATAATCTAATTACAGGTGGAGTGTGAATTGACTGCAAGGTGCTAAGCACCTGGAGTGTGAAAATAAAATTAAGCTTCCAATTTGAGTACAAAAAAGGGAGTTCAGGAAATAATAATAATGATGATGATGATGATAATAATAATAATAATAATATTTTTTAGAGGTAATGTGAGATATTTATCAAAAGGGAGGAGGCTAGATTCTCACACCCACCCTGCATTACTGAAGTAAAATATTGACCATCATAGTCAGTTTCTGATCAAAAGTCTTATTTCTGTTTGGTCGATAGAGACAAGAATTTATTTTGAAGTTGGAGCCTAGCAGCTTTACAAATCCTAACAAGATGTATGTTATTGGGAAAGTCATTTCAATTCCCATGTCACATTTCTTTCATTCCCTACTTTGTGTTTGCTTTGACTTTTCAGACTAAGATGTTTGCAATAGGAACCATCTACTTTTGTTAGTATTTGCAGCTTACAACATTGGGCATTCCTAGTTTTGGCTGGGGCGCTTCAGGCTCTGCAGAAATATAAATAAAAGAATTTAAAGGCAATTATTTTGCTTTCACAACTGTGTGCTACAGTGCTAGCTTGTTCTCCCCCTTCCTGGCCCAGCATCAATTTGCTGCCTCTTGTTACACCTTGGAGAATAAACTCCTTTTAAGGCAGAGGAAACTTATTAGCTGTTTTTCCACACAGTATCAAAAGCAATAGAATTTAGTCTTTGATTTCTATGGTTGTGTGTGCATGCTGGACAGATAAAAGGACAATAATACATGCAGTACGGCAAAGTATTGCTTATTTTTCCTAGTAGAAGGCAAAGAGAACACAAGAACATGATGTCAAGAAATCAAGAACTCAAATCCATTTCCCTCTTATACAGGAGCCTCATCCCACCAGACTTTACAGCAAGATTCACAGGAGGGGAAGAGTGCAAACATAGGTGACAATATTAAGTTTTCTCAAATAAAAAAAGAACTTTAGCAGCCAAGATGGGCCACCACAATCAAGCATCTCAGGAAGAGATGTCCATAAACCCAATGAATCTGCTACTTCAGATGTTTCTGCTGATTTACATTTGGAATCTCTGTGGTAGCTGGAGAGCCTGGGATATTAACAAAGTGACATATTTCTTGAGGATCAGCAGACACACTCAAAATGCCTATGGGAAACATAGCTGTCATGGCAATAAAATTATTAGTATACAGAGGAACAGAAGGGCACCCTCTAGACTATTTTTAATCTTTTAAATAATTTTGTCTTGTGAAGGTTAAAGGGATTGGCAGCAGGAGACATCAGAGCTTTGTAAACATCCAACTCTCTCTAATTTTTATTCTTCGCTCTCCTGATAAGATTTCTGTCAGAGGGCTGGGTGTGCTTGGCAAAATATAAGGAGAAATAGTTTTACTGTGATCTCACTAGTTCTATTCTTTTAGGGAGGCAACCACTCATTATGACGGGAACTGACAAAGCAAGACAGAGGTTCAAAGGCAACCTTGATAATTCAGTCCAAGAAAGGCAGGTAGCAAATAATCCAGAATATATCCATCTGTATTCTGAGGAAACATGAGATAGATACACCGTGCTCAGTTCTTTGCTGACCTTAAGCCTGTGAGCATCATAAAGAGTGATTTACTGTATTTGTCAGTACAAACACAGCCCTTTCTTCTTACAAGTTTCATCTGGATCTTCTGACATTTTTCCTTTTAAAACAGATTTGTTCTCCAACAAAATACAATATTCTCTTTATAGCTACGAATATCTCCAAAGTATCCCAAGGTACAGAGAAATAACATACACCACAAAGTCCAGAGGTGTCTTCAGATGAGAACATTATCCAAATCCATCATGTAGGTAAGAGTTCAGGTCCACAGTTCTGGCCAGATTAAGGGGCTTTTATCAGTGCTTTTGCATTATTCTCCCCTATAGGGCTGAAAAGAGCCAGAGTATGATTCAGCTGGATATTCACATCTTAGTTACTGACTCTGGGCTACCTTTTAGCCAATGGAGAGAAGCAGGCAGTTTTAGGATACGATTCATCTTGCTCTAAAAAGAAGCCTAAAATAGGTCAGATAAATCACAGCTATTGCCTTTCTCCCATAGACTCTAAAGAGAACCTGAGATGAATAGCAAAAATAGATCACTCCATCACAGAAATCATCAGCTTTGACATTCTCGGGCGTATAGTGGAATTTGGGTTCAAAACAAGGAGAGTAAAATCATGAAGGCACATACACTTGAAGAAATGGAGACACAGATTTGAGCCTCTATTTCAGATTAAATGTAACTTTGAGTCTAAATTTCCAATTGACAAACCTTTGACTAATTTGAGATGGTCAGATTACTGTCCTCTTCTGTTTTTTTTTTCAAAAGTAAAGTATAAGGTCCAGCTTTTGTTCTTATTTGAAACAATAGTATACTCATCAGAATGGCAATGCTTACAGAGGAATTGAATTATTATCTTCTATGGGCACTGAAGATCATCTTGGATGAAACATACAAAAGATTCATAGAGATCAGTAGATTTTATTTACCAGTGTCTTTGGAGTGGGACATGATGACTGTTTAACAACTCTCAGCAGCACTTCACAATAGTGCAGGACAATTCCTGATGGAGTGTTTCAGCAACCCAAATTTCATTCCCCGTAGTTGATTCTCCAGATTCTTGTGTTTGCACCTTAGCTCTAATGAAACACTCCAGGGGTCTTTAATTACTGTACGTAACAAGCAACCCCCTCTTATGAGTCATTTGGAAAAAGCAACTCCAACACCACCACATCCCTTAATACAACTTTAAAAGGCCTTGTTTCCCCACAGACGTAGGAAGAAGAGGATGTGTATATAAAAAGTACAGATGTGAATCAGGTAAGAACCTTTTGTCTCCCCAAACTTGGGAATGCACTTGGGATTTCAGCTTACAGTTTAAATTTTGATAATTTTGGCCTACGAAGCAGCAGTGTCACAGCCAGCATTTCAAAGAGCTGTGTTCAAATAACTAATATCAACAGATCGCATTCATAAGTAATTATCAGAGGATCAAGATTATAAGGCTTGATTATTTAACACAGAATTGATCCAACACAAAGCACCTGGAGGCATTGTCTATAATCCCTTCTCTCTTGCTCAGCTCCAAGGTTCTTTTTATTTAATCAGCTGTAAATTGTTAGAATAAGGAAAGCACTGCATGGAACTATACATACAGAAGCAGGTCCATTTGGTACGAATCAGCTTCTGCTTGGACTGAAGACAGTGGCAAGGGTCAATCATACAGTATTAGGATGTTTGGGTGTGGTCATCAACAGAGCGCCTTGAACTGCAAATACATCGGAAGATGGAGTCCCCTTTTTAAGCAAGACCCATCTCTAGTTAAGCACAACAGATAGGTAACGCTTAATATGAAAGTCCTCCATTGAATAAATGTAAATGGGAAGCCATAATGACATCTCCTCCTCACTTCCCTTTCATTGAAAGATATCTGTGACTTCTGACTGGAAGATGTCGTATATGACAGATGTTAAATAAGAAAAGTAAAAGAGATTTTGTCCTGCTTGTTTGCCTTTTTTTTTTTTTTTTAATTTGAAAAGGGGTTAAAACTTAGTTTAGGCACATCTGACAACATCAGATGTGTAGTCTAGCTGAGGATACCAAATTGTGCAGACTAGGTGCTGAAAAACTACAGTGCCTCAAAGATATGCAGTTCAAAGTCAAATTAAAACAGTAAAGACAGTGGGTTTCTCTCTCCTTCTCTCTTGGGCATGGATAAGGCCTATGAAAATCTGTGTTACCATGTTTAGAGGAAGCTGTAAAACGGATAGAGAGAGTTCAGGGTGCTGCAGTAAGTACTTCTGCAAAAAAGAGCAGACTGAGGGTAAACATGCACAGAGAGGCACAGAGAGGAAAACAATAATCTGTTTTCCATCATAGATAAGACACAAGTAAAGATCTTTGCAGCAAGGGAGAACCAAATTAAACATCTTAAAAGTAAAAATAATGAACTGATGAAATAAAAAAGATTGTCTGGGGAGCCTGTGCAGCATCCACTGGTCCTTGAAGAACAGGCTGGATAAACATCTGTCATGAAGTAGAGTTAGTCCTACCCACAGGGATTTTAATATTTCTAAATGGCAACTTTCAGTCATAAAGGAAGAACTCTTTCAGTATCTTAGGGTTGTTTTACTTTTTTTGCTTACACCAGATGTTAGGGGATTGGGGGACTTGCTTTGATAATTAGCAATTTGAATGGACAGAATGTGATTTCCTTTCCCCCCTCCAAAAACAAAACAAAACAAAATAAAGCAAAACAAAACACAGCTTTTCTGGAAACTTATTCAAGTAGCCCTATTTGTTTGACCCTTGCCCTCATCCCTTTCTTGGCCATGGTAATGAGGATCCCTCAGGATTAGGAGAATGGAGCTCCTGGAAGCTCAGGCCTCGCTCAGACACTTGTGCATGCACACAGTCAGTCTACTGGAACTGATTTAATTGAAAAGGGGCTTTATCGCCATCCTCCTCTGATTAATTCAGAAATGAGAAACTAAACATCTGGCTGTTTGGCCTGATTTTCATTTACACTAATAGCTTTGATATCGCTTTCCTCCTAAAAAGAAGCCTTAAGAAGCGGGTAAAGAATATTTGCTGTCTTCTTAAATTGACAAAGTAGGGGGAATTGGCCATAATGCAAATAGGAATTGAGAGCATTGAGTACTTGGACTAGATTCTTATTTTCACAGTAATGCCTTTCTACTACTCTGGTAAGGGGTTTTAAGGTGAGTGTTAATGAAATGTAATTGCACTTTGCAACACTCTGTCCACGCAAAGAGGTCTTAAAGGAATCTCAGTGTAAATGAGGATCTTGCCAAATACAGCTTAACTGTGTTGCCTTAATTGTAATGTGGCTTTTCAGAAACATTTTAATCTTTTCATAAATGTAAAGGAATTGATAGGTAAAGTAGGATTTTAAATTATTCTTAGCACCAGGGTAGAAACAGGAGTGAAGGACTCCTTTACTGGAAACCTTCTATTTCCTGTTGTTGTTGATGATGATGATTTTGTTTTGTATTTCAGCCCATTGGTGAGTGCATGTTACTGAGTCTTTTCCCTGCTCCGTACTCAGTCTTTAAGGGACAAAGAATGTTCTGGCACTAGTTGCTAAGGTCTGACTCAGATTTTGTGACCTGTTCCTTCTCATTTCTGGTTTGTTCCCAGGGCATTCTAATAGATCCCAGACTTTCTACATTTGAGATCCCTTATTCAGAGGCCAAGACAAAAAATCTTTAACATGTCTCTCAGTTAAGGAATTAAGACACTCTACTCCTGTGTTCCATTTGGGGAACTCTGCATATGAAGGGGGAGAAGCTTCCACATGAAGATGTGGAAGTCTAAGTAAAGTCTAAGACTTGTACTTGCATGTTAAAGAGAGAAACATTGGTTTGTATCATTGTACTTAATTTGTTATCACCACTACCTTCTCATTCAATTTCTATAGCCCTATGATAAGGGTTTCTTATCCAGACTTTAGTCTGAGCTCAGAATTTGAGTTATATGGTAGTAGTAGAATTTCTGGGACAATAGGCAGGACAATTTCTCTACCAAAAGAGAAAGCATTTTTGTATCCTTCTGATTTCCTATAGAAGTTTTCATAGAAGTCTCTGCATTCAAATGAGAGAATCCTCTCCATATTTTCTACTCTTTGTTTCTCTGACTGCTTGATCTTCCTGTAAAATCACCTTCTTCTAATACATGTAGCGTTAGAAAAAGCAGAAGTTGAGATGGCACAGCGTATTCAAACAAGGTAACTGCTGTAGGTGGGTATAGGAAATAAAATCAATTAAAAAAAAAAAAAAAAGCATAAATAGGCTGAAGTCTGGAGCAAGTCCATCAAAGTACTGCTAAGATGACTAAGGGATTTAAGCATCTCTCCTATGAGGAAAGGCTGAAAGAGTTCAGATTGTTCAGCCTGGAGAAAAGATCAAGGGGGAATCTTATCAATGTGTACATCTGAAGGGACTGACTAAAAAGGAGAGGCAGACTCTTCTCAAAGGTGCCTAGGGACAGGTCAAGAGCCAAAGGGCGCAAACTGAAACACAGAAAGTACTATCTAATCGTGATGAAAAACTTCTCTACCGCTTGGACATGGATGGTAGACTAGATGATCTCTCTGGAGATCATCTCTGAAGATGATGATGATCTCCAGAGGTCCCTTCCAATCTCAACCCTTCTGTGATTGTGTTATTCTGTTATATGTTCATTTCTTCTCCATTTAGAAGACTCTTACTGATACTTTGGTCATCTTCATTAGAGTAGGACACATGATAACATGGATATGCAATCACAGTTATAGATGGATCCTGGTCATTCTGTCTTGAAATGGTGAATCATATACAGTTTACTGATTAATATTGGAAAAAGAACATAAATCACACACCAGCCTCCACTCAGATGAACATCTCTTTGCTTCAAACATAAAAATCTTGATTCAGTTTGAATTTTTCCTTACTAGGGTACATATCTACCAATTCACCTGACTTCTGGATTTAATCTCAAGGAAGAAAGGTAACAAAAGCAGGGCAGAGCATTTATGAGCTAGCTATAGAGAACGTTTATCCTGGGAAGTACAAGAAAATCCTTTTTACTTCTATTACTTTTGAAGGAGTATTACCATATAAAAAGTGAGGCAGAGATGTTCAAAGGAATAAACACCAATCAGGCACCTGATGGCTATTAAGAGTGATCAAGAGCCAGATATCTGGGTACCATCTGTGCTTTTGAAAAGCTTTTCCTGCATCAATTTGACTTATTTCCAGTTTAAAGCTGAAGTCCATGGCCAGAGTGGCATAAAATATCCTAACAAAAATGAGCACCAGAGTGTGCAAGGAAATGGAGAGCAAGCACTGATCTACAGAGCACCCAGACAGAAAGTGCCTTGCTAAGTAGGATACAGCCTGGGAACAAACAACAGATAAATGGATAGGAGAAAGTAATGTCAAAAAGGGAGCAAAAAAATTGAAGAGAAAACTGAACTGGAAATCCTTTTGGAGATGAATGTGACTACATAGTGGGTGACAAAGAGGAAGGGAAAAGACGTGCTGGCAGGGTGAGGAAATGATGGGTCCTTCCCAAGGGCTGCAAGTATTCCAAGGCTTCTGCTGGAGCCGTAAGTGAGATACAGGCTTTGCCTGGGAATACACTCTGTGGGAGCAAGCTGGCAGACCTGGACCGTGGAAGACCAGAATTACCAGGCCTCATCTCCCTGCCCTCCCACCCATTCCTTCAGGGGAGTGGGAGTGCTGCCTGCTAATACCATGCGCTCCAGCTGCTAGAAACAGAACAGGGTGCTGGGTGGAGAAACGTTACTCCAAATAAAGTATTCTTTCAATGCTCAGCCACCCAGTGCTGTACTCACTCAAATACAATGTAAAAACAAAAAGTGTCCATTTCCTTCTCCTTCTTATCCATATATTCTGTTTTTTTTTTTTTTTTTTAATCATGTTGCAGCATCAGTATTGAGGATACGGTAATTGCATGTCTTTTATTCCACAAAGAGTCTGACAAGGCTTCTCGTGATACTACAGCCATTCTGTTAAGCGCAAAGGCCCCACTGGGCTGATTCCTTATTCAGCTGTTAAAATGTTTACCTTCAAAATAAAATTCTGTGTAAGAAGTGAGAGAGGAAAGAGATGGGAGTTGAAAGCAAGAGAGAAAAGCAAATGAAAAAGAGGAAGACTGGCAAGGGATGAGCAAAGAGAGAGCTAGGCTGATCTCTTCACTGTGAATTCCCAGAGTCTGGAGTTTTACCTGCACCTCTACGCACACAGCATTTTAATCACCTGCTCTTATTTAGCAATTCCAAAACTATTCTAGACTTGCTGAATTCTGAGAGCAAAAGGCATTTTGTAAAGATTCCAGTCTCAGGGATTGTGCAGAAAGTCAGAGGGGCTTCTCCTCAAAATGCTGAGGCTGCAAGAACCAAATTAAGCAATAAAGGTTTGTTGCAAAGAAGGAGGAGCTCTTCTCCTTGGTCCCACTACTGTAAGATAAACACAGAATTTCTGTCATTCAAGGAGGATTTTTTCAAAAGGATAAGCCAAATGTATCAGTTGCCTGTTTACTTAGCAATCAATTCTCTAAGTACAGTGCCTGAAAAGCAGACTATTTTCAATAGCACTAATGTGCTGAATGATTCAGGAAATCAATCAAATTATGTTGCAGTGAAGGCCTTATAAAGTAAAACTGGGTCCTAGAGAAAATGCATCCCTCACAGCTGAAAACTGGCAAAACAATCACCTCCTGTCCCCCACCTGGTGACTTTTTTAACATAATGAAGTTCTAATTGATTAGCAATACATGTTTTATTACAATAGCACATTCCTCCAGCAGTGTTCCAGCTGTGATCAGAGTCCTGCACACAGAATGAGGAAGCTTCTGTGTCTATACCAAGTCTGAACACATAAAAGTAGGGAGAAGATTGTTTCCTATTTTGTATGTATGTAAGTTCTTCCTCTACAGATATTGTGCTATGCACAGAGAATATGTATGATTGCACTTGAGTTTCTCCCATTAGGACTGCGTCCTCAAGTATATTATGGAATAAACATATGTATCAAAGCAAGCAGATCCAAATCAAGGCAGAATAACAATATATTCTCAGGATAGATTTGAAAAAAAAGACATGTGAGTGATGATATCTGAAAATATTGTTATGAGATTTGGAAATGTGTTGCTGAAAAACAGGTAAGGCTGTTGAGTAGTGGGAAGGATGTTCATCTTGAAGAGAAGGCAGCAGTAGTGCCACTGATGCTCAGTGAGAAGAGATAGCAAGTAAGATGAAGACAGACTGATCCAGAACTTGTTAGAAATATGTCAGAATAACTAGAACTAGCTAGATATGTGAGCAAGATCTCAGTTGGAAGCCACCACTACAAAGTACCTCTACAGTTAGTTTGCAAGCAAGGAAAGCAATTGTTGGAATAAAGATCTAAACAGCTGTGGGATTCCCATATCACAATGCAACAAATGAGCACTTTTGTTTTCTGTCTCATTGGTTGGAATTGATGATTTTGAAGGTCTTTTCCAACCATAATACTTTTGTGATTCTGTGTGATTAGGCCCAGAGCAAGTTCTCTTTCTTCTCTTTCTCTCTCTCTCTCTCTCTCTCTCTCTCTCCTTTTTTTGTTGTTCTTGTTTTGTTTTCTTTTCTTTTGATGAGAGAAGGGATTTATGAGACATCAGAGAGTGCTACCACAATGGCTGGATAAAGGAACCGGCTTTCTGGAGAGCAGCTCTGCAGAGAAGGACCTGGGTGTCATGGTGGACAACAGGTTGACCATGAGGCAGCAGTGTGCCCTCGTGGCCAAGAAGGCCAATGGCATCCTGGGGTGCATTAAGAGGAGCATCTCCAGCAGGTCGAGGGAGGTGATCTTACCCCTCTACTCAGCCCTGGTGAGGCCACATCTGGAGTACTGTGCCCAGTTCTGGACCCCACAGTACAAGAGGGATGTGGAGCTGCTGGAGAGAGTCCAGCGCAGGGCCACGAGGATGATCAGGGGCCTGGAACATCTGCCCTATGAGGAGAGGCTGAGGGAGCTGGGTCTGTTCAGCCTGGAGAAGAGAAGGCTGAGAGGGGACTTGATCAGTGTGTACAAGTACCTTAAGGGAGGGAGTGAGGAGGATGGGGCTGGCCTCTTTTCAGTGGTGGCCACCAACAGAACTAGAAGTAATGGCCACAAACTGAAATACCGAAAGTTCCACAAGAAGGTAGGGCAAAATTTCATGACAGTGAGGGTGACAGAGCACTGGAACAGGCTGCCCAGGGGGGTTGTGGAGTCTCCTTCTCTGGAGATCTTCAAGACCCGCTTGGATGCAGCCCTATGCCATGTGCCCTAGGTGGCCCTGCGTGTGCAGGGGAGTTGGACTAGATGACCTCTAGAGGTCCCTTCCAACCTTAAGCATTCTATGATTCTGTGATGCGGACTGCATCCTGTTCAGTAAAATACCTAAAAAACCCACCAGTGAATTACTGGCCACAAGAGGACGGTTTAAAGGGCTTTCAAGGCACATGTGGGTTGACAGGTCACTAGTGGAGTACTGGTGTCAGACTCAGCATTTCCCCCTAACAATTAGAAGCAAGAGCATGTGATTAAAAGATCTTAAAATATTGTAACTGAAGAGCTCAAGATCTATAAGGCTTCATGTGTTGTGTAACAGGGACTGACACATAGCTGCATGTCTTTGCAACCTTTACGGAAAAAAAATGCACTCACTGTTAAGCCAAGTATTTACTAGGTTACCCTAAAGCCTCCTAATATTTTCTTCTAACTCTGAGTAAACTTTAAATCATGTCTGAGTGCTTATACCATACCTACAACAGACTATTGATTTTCCTGAAGGTTTCATATTTAAAGCACTTGAAACCACTAATTTCACACTGTTTTTTTTTTTTTTTTTAATGCAGAGACAGGTATAGCGTCCTTTTTCAGCTAAAATCTTGGCTCAGATTGAATTGAAGCTTGTGAGAAGACAGCAAAACAAAGTACTTAAACCATAGGAACTATGCTAGACAGAATAGTGTGTCCTTTTATCCTTTCAGGTACTGTTAAAATCGTTATATGACTTGTTAGTATAGATTCTCCCTTCTCTTCTTTGTTGTATTTTGAAGATGTGAGGAAAGTGTACACATTTTTCTCATAGTTTCTAAGTGTTCGCCTGCACAGATTAGTTATGGATTTGCAGCAACTGTTTATGCAAGGTAAAGGTACAGCAATATTTTAGAAATAGTAGTTGCAAATAAAACATAGAGGATCCCACTATAATAAGACAGTGTCGTCTTCTGAGATTATAGTCCTAAGCATAAAATTCTATTTCAAACTATGGCTACATTATAAATCATTTATATGGGTGCTCCTAGTAATATGAAAAGTGGAACACACAAAAAAGAGAGACATATTTCAGAAAGAGTCTAATCTGGATTTACATTAGAGGTCCAAGAACATAAAGAGAAGAACTATCTATCCCCAGTCCAGAACTGTCAGCATACCTATTTGCATTTTATAAGATATAAACCTGATATGAATATTGAAGTTAATAGATTTTGTTAAGTCAACTCACTACTGAAAAGGTCTGGGAATCACTGTGCGAGACACACGTCATACAACAGAAGTCCTTGATGTGCTTAACTAAGGTCTCTTTTCTACACCCCCATCTGTCCCATCACTGTCTAGTACCAATTAAAATGTTCAGTTGGCTGGAAATTAGCTGCCTCTCTAAGGCTGCTCAGAAGTTGCTCATAGGCAGCTTTTAAACACCCCAGAAATAAGAGCATCACAATGACTGGTGAATTTTCAAATGTATACAAACAGCCATTTCCCCAGAGTGGTTGTGCTAGCTGAGGCAGCTCCTCTGTCACACAGACTGAACTGGTCGGGCCTGGAAGAGATCCCACTTTTTTTATTCCAGCTGGAGCACTCACCAGAATCTGGACTCCTCTTCTCTCTCTCAAATATTTCCAGCCAGCCACAGAGAAAGTGGCACTAGCTGAAAATATACACAGAAAAGCTCCTACATGCATCTAAAATCCAAATACTGAACTCAGGATCCAGTCGAACAGCCCTGGTACATTCTTGAGGACTTCTGCTCCTCTTGCCCAATGTGAAGTTTCTCCTTCACCTCGCAGGCAGGTTTCAAAAGGCTGACAAGCCTAATCTTCCAAAAAAACTTGATGTTTTCAAAGGGCAAACTTAGGAAGAATCCATTGTCTGTGTAAACTCCATCTTGGCTGTTTGCCCAGCCAGCCAATTCTAATTATCTGGAGGTATGAAAAACAATAGATTGTCTCTACCACTGTCTGCTCAGCAAAGTCTTTTCTTATCTGCATATGGCTGTACTTACCTCTGCTTTCAAGAATCAGCATGTGAAAGAGATTTCATATGCCAACATGATAGCACTGTGCAGCTAAGCTGTGAGACCTCTCAGCACCGCAGCAATCACAGAAAGGTGTGAATTCATTGCACTTTTGCAGCAAACAGAGAAATAATCTCGGGGGTAGAGGGGATGAGACACCATCATTCCAGCTGCAGAACTTGCTCAGAGGAGCTGCACCATCTATAACCTTTAACAAGTATATCTCAAATACGCAATGTATCAACTAAGATATATAACCCTCTATATGTATCTTTTTTTTTTCATATTTCATGTAGGTAGGAGAAGACATGACCAAGACAGATTTAAGCCTGAGCAACATTTCCAGCATGTTAAGTTCAACTGCCTTTTTCAATTATTACATAAACATTTCAGATTCCACCCTGAGCTCCTAGGATCCAGTAAGAGACCCAGTTAATCAACTAGTAATACTTAACAAGGCAAGGGTGCGAGAAACTGTGTTCATGTGCTTCAAGGGTATTGCTGTGTGCCAAATACATTATGTTATCACTGATGTTCTTGACTTCTTTCCCTGGCTGGGTAGACACCTTTTGAGGCTGGGAGAGGGTGTTATTTGGGACACATTTTGGATATGATGCAGTTGATGAATGAGGCATGCTAAGAAAAAGTTCAGTTTAATGATGATTCTTTCAGACATTCGCAACCATTTGACTTGGGCGCACAATTCAGGTCCATTTCTTGTATCTCCTGACAGACAGCTGCATATCCATTGCCTTTCCCTGCCACATGCAGTCACTGAAACAGCACCTGAAGCAAGCAAAACAGAAGGTGCTTGAGAGTATAGAGACTGGGCCAGGAAAGGATGGGCAGTATGAAACAGCGTGCTGTCCAGTGATATGTTTGCATATATTTTCGGGCGAGACTGACCCTGCTTCAGCCACATCATCAATGCTCTTAGAGAATATGTTTTCCATTTCTTGCCCTCTGGTAGCCCACACTGCCAGCCCTTCCAGTTTGACCACAGCCTCCTTCAGCATGAGAAAGCAAAACTGTGCAAGGTGCTGTATGCAGGACCCCAACAGAGCCATGATTCATGCAGTAATGTTACAGATATTCATTGAAAATACTGGTTTTGATACACATCACTGTTTCACGGGCATAGCACACTTGTATGACAATGGCTGACATGATATATGTGATAGATTGCACTATACTTATTTATTTATTTACAGATTTATCAATATATGAAAAATATTTTTGCTCCTTGACACTTTCATGGAATGAGATTCTATCTCTTTACAGAAATTATGTGAATATCTTCATCAGTATTTGAGTTTGTACCCTTGGATGAAGTTCCACTTCTATTTTCCCATCAGGTCAGGACATTTCCCCCTTATTCTTCGTGCTGAAGTTACTTTGACCAGTAGTTAAATAGTTAGCTAAATACATTTAGCCAAGAGTAACATTTTTGGTGAAAGACCTTAAGATTAATACCAAGGTTAACTTTCTACTAACTTCCCTCCAGCTTGATAACTCTCTTTTTTATGCATCACATGCTGCTGACTCCATTTTAACTAGCTTTTGCCAAGTTCAAGTTTTCTAGTGAACTCTGTCTTCTCCAGTTTACACAGCATTTTATCATGCAGTTCCTCACTGAATGCTTTACCTTGATCCCAATAAATTAGCTTTATCATATTTTCTTTCTTTCTTTAGAAAACTAATTACTTAACAAAATCAGAACAGGTTAATACGGCGAAATTTTTTTCAACCTTGTACCATATTTTATCCCATTCCCATGTTCTAACTCATATTTTATTATCCTTCCATTTAAAATTAATTCATAGAGCTCTTCATAATATCAAGCTCAGATTAACAGGTCTGTTATTTGTGGATCATTTTTACTCTCTTTCCTGAATTCAGGCACACCATTTGCTGTTCTCCAAGGACACAATACTCTCTAGAGGTGCTAGTTACCTACAGTCTTAGTTCTTTCAGAAATGTAATGGAGATTATTCAGTACCTCTGACTTGGGTGCATAAAATTATTTGAAGTGTTCTGTTTGTGATTGTTTCTACTTCCTGCACTTATTTCCATGGATCCCATTATTAACCATATTTTACGCCATGCTCCACTTTGGATATGCAATGTTGCTACGTTCTCATCACATGGCTTCACGTACTATTTGCAGAAAACCCTAAGCAAGAAGATGACTGAATTTTAAGAAGACAAGCCCTTTTTACAGTGATGCTGGAATGATATTTGCTAATCCTTTTATATACATACTTATTTATTTCACAGGAATATTAGCTGCACACAGAAAGCAGTGAGGTTGGTAGGATCTACAGGAAAAATATGGCAAAGACAAATCTGTGACATTTAATTTATTTGTTGTGGAAAGCTCTACTACTACCTTTTTTTTTTTTTTCACTGCGACTTTACAGTAGTTGATGAATTTAAAGNCTTTTTTTTTTTTTTTTTTTCACTGCAACTTTACAGTAGTCGATGAATTTAAATACTTAACTGTTCAAATATTTCCTAATATATATTAGGGGATATACCAGATATCCATGCATTTCAACATTTTTCCCTGTTAGAGAAGTAAATAGACATCACAAATGTAGCTAATCTGACACAACTTAACTGCATTTCATGCTTTCGAAGGTTTATTTTAAATTATTTCCCCATTGCCTTTTGTCAATTGACCCTTTTTCCATTCCATATAAGTCTATCAGCTGCCTATGTTTTTTTGATGTTGTGAATCCTATTCATTCAACACCTTTGGCCTTTTGTAGAGCATGCCAGCTGTGAAGTGTGAACCTCTGGTCCTCACTATATCCTTCAATAAATCTGAATGACCTCTTTTCTATTTAGGCTGCTGTAACATGATGCCAGCTGGATAAAACCCAGCTGGGAACCCAGCCCAGCTTTGCCTTGCAAGATTGAGAATCTTTCTTTCTGTCCTCACCCCAAGTGTGTTGCCTTAACTGATAAACTAGCACTATAATGCTCTCCAAAGTGCCTTTATTTCAATAACAGAATTAGCAAAGAAAGAAGGGTTTGTATAGTCTGAAAAGCATTAGTATACCTGTGGTGAACTATACAACTGTGTTACTTATTAGGCAGGCAGCTGGATACTTAATGCAAAGACTCTGGCAATCTTAATTCTGCTGATTTTATTTAACTTTACAGTTTCCCAAAAGGTTAAAAGGGGGTTTATAAAAATGAGAGAGAAACATTTTTTCTCTTTAATATTCTAGCTAGTTATTTTCCCTGAAGGCAAAAAAATGCTGAACTTTCTATATTTTTAAGGGCTTGTCAATATAGGAGTTATATTAGTCAATCACTACACTGATATCAGTATAAATATCTTTATAAACAGTTAGTATGATGTGGCTTTTATTGCTTTTATTAATATTATTTTGGAAGTTTTGTAATCTAAAACAAGAAAAGAGATAAAAATAAAGCTTTAATTTTGGAGAAATGTATGCAAGTATAACCAACAAAATGTTCCTTTATGTCACTCAGACTTGGATGATGATCCAAGCCAAACCGTGAATTCTCTTAGCTACTTTCAAGGATCTGTATTGACTGCTACGTATATCCTTCCATCCTCACTTCTTCTTTCTGTGCTTGGGATGTAGCTCTGCCCAGCCAGTAGCGAAAGCAAGGCTGGACATCAGACATAGCCCTCAGGTCGGGCAACTTCAAGGAACAAACAAGTTTTATTTATGACATGGATGCTTTTTGTTTATAAAGGAGGCCTGCCAAACTATGCTCGTGGGGGATATGGTTGGAAGAAAATGTGAGCGCCGGCTCTTAATCGCACACTTATCACTGTAGTGATGCCTTTACCTTGAAACAACAGAGCATCTACTCCAGCACACGCACCTTGAGAAGCAGTAGCACCACTTAAGCTAAACACGTGCTGAGCTTCTGTGTGTCTGTGGTCAATCAAAGCTTTTTGCCCAGGAGGTTCAGGCAACATCCAAACTCCCTGAATTCAAGAGGAAAATGTGACCTTTCAGATGCTGTTTGTCTGAACAGCAGGATTTAAGCTCTCAGCCGCTCACAGAAATGAACATGGAGTTAGCCCCCATTTAGATAGAAACATGGACAAGACGAACTCATGACTGCATGACTTGTACTTAATCATTGCTTCAAACCTTAGCCAAAGAAGTATCAACCAAGTCGGTGACTTAGACTATTTCCTGAAATATACAGGACTTCACATATACTCACGTAGTGCTTTTTTATCCCAATAGGTCCAAAGAGATGGTACAAAAGAAGAGTTTAGGCTGAAATCTCCTATGTAAAAATAACCCACTCCTATATGCCAATTATGTACAAAGCTTTTTGCAAAGTGATATTGTGAAGTTGTTTTTCACAGTTAGAGAAACTGAGGCAGAAAATGATTTTCCCCAGGTCACCAGGGAATCAGAGGAAGAGCAGAGGGTTATAACCTACAGCTCCAGACTCAGAGCACAACACCTGTCATATGAATAATCCTGCCTATCTCCTCCTCAGCACATCCTCACTGCAAGTACCTGTAGGCAATGAAATGATGTGCTCTTCATTTACCAATGCTCTGAGCACTCAGAATAGTGCTGGGGAGGAATCAGATTGTCACCTTACTCTAAAATTTCAAAAGGTACAATCTGTACACTGGGACCTGCACATATTTTAAGTCTCTTATGTAAACAGAAATTACACACAATGTTAACTTTTATACATTTTTATTCTAAAATTTTATACCACATACTGTCTTTCTGAATGTATTTGAAGCTGTTTGATCTTCTAAAAATTTCCCCCAGCTGGGAGGATGATTCAGCCTGTCAAAGACATAATGGTAAATAATCCTTTTGAAGATATTTTCCTGAAGAGAGCAGTGATTTCAAAGACACTTGGAGCTTGAAAAGTGCTAAGTTTGGCCGCAACACAATGTGACATCACTTCAGTTTGTGATGTCAGCATCTGGTTTGTTGTGACACTAGTTTTTGCTATCAACACACTTTACCAACACATGAATTGCAGCATTATGTCCTCCCCTTTCTGATCATTGGTGCCAAAACAATTGGAAAAATTCACTGATTCTGAAAGAATGATTATTTCATAATAGATGAATAATTCTGCTAGGACAGTCTGTATTAGATTTGAAGTTATATCATCAAATACAGATAACTAGAAATTCATCAAAAAGAATTTTCAATGAAAATTTTCCCTGCTTTAGATCAGGTCTGTTAATGAGCTTTGTCTTTTATTTAATTTCTCTCCTGACATGTACAAGTCATTCATATTTCATGAAACATTGTAGTTAGAAACTGGATCACCAGCTCTTCCAAGTGTAACACAAGGGATTGCTATTTCAGAAGTCTTTATTTATTTATTTATTTTTACAACAACTAATCAGCATTTATTGAAAATGGATACTACTTTAAGATGTTTTATTGGGGCAATACAAAATGTAAACACTCCAGTTCCTTCCTTCCAGTTGGTTTTGAAAATTTGCGGGTATGTTTACATTTCTTATTGCAACAGACTGCGAAGTAAGAGAGCTTGAGTTTCTCAGAGTAGAAATCTGCATACTAATAACCACTGAAAGATCAAAAAAATATGCAAAACAAGATTTTTAATCAAAATGACATGACAAAGACTTTGTCTTGCAATATGTGAGCTATAAAAAAAGGCACAGTTGGTTCTGTTTTATCTTGTGTAGTGTTGTTTCAGATTTCCAGGATATAAAATACTATTAACCTTTCAATAACACCTCTTGGAGCATTAATCTTCCATCTCTTTTCAGCACTCTGGAAACCTTGTGTACTAGTCCTTCTGCTCTGTTTTCTCTACACAGACGAACCCAGAAACACTACTAGCTTGAGCCAGAGCTTTTCACCTGTGGTTCCCGCTGCGCTTCTCCAGCAGGCTCAAAGGAGTTCAGACTGCAGGAAGGCAGGCAATCGCCAGCCACTTACTGCACCGTGAGGTCAACCTTCCAGCGCAAGCCACCGCGTGTCAGTCTGCAGGGGTGAAGGTGGTAGACTCCTGAGGTTGAGATGAGAGAGCAAAGCTTGACTTCAGGCACCTGTGACTCTACCTCAGAGGAGACTCTGCCTCAGACTGCCAATTTCTTGGCAGCCTCCACCTCTTAATCTACGGTTGCAGTGAGGCAGCTGTGTTCCGCATCCTTGTTTCCTTAGCCTGCAGGGTGTTTAAAGCTCATGCTTATCAATCACCCTTCTCCTCTCTTCAAGGCTCCCATTCACACACTGCAAGGCTTTGACTGCGTGTGCAGATGGACTTGTCCATGACACCTGACCACTGCCTGGAGAGGGAGTAAATGCAGATGAGTATAACCTCAGCCACTTAGGGAGCTGCATCCGCTGCTCCTCCAACACTTTCATGGGCTATTGCAGTTAAGCTTCCTGGGCTAGTGCTAAGCCCAGGAAGCTCAAAGGGAGGTATTAAACTGCATGTTGCCTGAACTCCTACTACCTGGGAATGAGAACTGACCCTTGAGCTGCCAGCTACGTGTCTTTCAAATGTTAAAAAGCCTAAATTCATGTACATGCCTATTTCAGTACACCTGCATAGGAGATATTAAAAAGAAAAACCTTCACTTGTATAGTAGCCATTTTTAATCAGTCAAGAATTATGCATTTTATGTGAGGTGAAAATCAGTTTTCTAATAAAATAAAAGGTCTAGCCATTGAATGAACATAATTGTTTGCTGTAAGAGACAGTGTCCACTTGAAAAATGAACATTTCTCAAGCTCAAATTATTTGTAAATGTTTATTAATTGTTTTTTATTGCTTGGTACTTGTGTCACTGATATCCTTTTTTCATCTTTGACTTGAGTGTGTATCTGAAGGAGCCAAGCAATAGCAAATGAAACTGTCTGAAAGGCACACAAAGTTTGTCTGGCTGCAGGAGGCAAAATGTCCTCAGTAAAATTGGTTCTGCAGTTCCAAAAAAGCTGGGTAATGTGTGAAAGTATAAATATACAGCACTGTAGGAAGGAAAGCTGCATAAGAAACCGATGAGTGTTCTCCAAAAAATGTATTAAGCCCCAGTTTTCCCACTGCCAGCACTAGGGATTGCCAAAGCATGTCTCTGTGCAGAGTTTGTACTGCTTGCGTTTCACACATTAGGAGAGGTGCACAGAGATTCACTTCTACATAAGTACCTATAGTGCTAGTTGGGTAACTTGCAATCTACTTCTCACGTTTGCAGCCTGTGAGACTTCTCTGACAGCTCTGAAAACAGATCTCATTCCTGGTATGTTAACAGTGCCAAAATCAACAGTGAGATCTCACAATTACTTTAAACTAGTTTCATTGCAAAGGCATTTTTTTGTGATCCAATCTAGAAATGTGATGCAGCTGGGCTTTTCAGTGCCCCAGGAAAATAACTTGTTCCTGTGTCTGGCATTAAGAAGTGCTAGGATCATAGGCTCACGGGGAAAAAAAAGCCTCTGAAAGCACTCCAGCCTATCGTATACTAACAAGTCCAGCGCCTTGTTATCTAGTGTTCACCTCTTGATGTGTTTCTAGAGAGCAACTATGTTCTCTCAGCATTTGGCTTGTGAACCTAGACTGTATCATCATTCCTGCCCTCTCACAAATCACATTAATGATTCCTGCAATCTTGATTTCTTTATGACTGGTATATTTCCATGTATCTTCCCCTCACGTAGCTGAACAGCACTTTGCACAGGCATCCGATTGTAGTTTTTTTGATGTCCTGCACTGCTAGTTAGTGTTACCAATCCCTTCTTTGTATTTTAAAAACCACAGCTGATGCATTGTAGGATGGCATTTGCCTTTTACATGCTTAGAAAGCATTGATTATTTATAAGAAAATGATTAATTATACACAAAAATATTTATCATTTCCAAAGAATGGCCCTGATTTTATAAAAGCATTTCCTGTTTGCTTTGAAAGCATTCCCTTTCACTTCACCTTATTTTTCATTTCAGTTATTTCAGAGCCATTGTTTTTTTTTTTTTTTGTGAGACTCTAGTCCTCTCTTCTGCTGCTGCTGAACCATGTCATCTGCACATATCATAAGTATACAAGATAATTACAAACTTATTAATTAATGAGCAGTCACCAGACAAAGGGAATTCTACCACTAACTGCCTTTTACCTGAATATTTTCTTATTCAGAACAGTTTATTTTCACAGTAAAAGACTGGCTTAAATAAGCATTTTAACAGCACAGTATCTTCTGGCAGTCAAATCCTCTGTGTGATCACAGTAATTAGGGTCTTCTGAATACTTGAAGGCTACAGAACTCCACCTACCACTTTCAGAAGGCCAGGAAAGCTGTAGGCTATCTGGCACCTCTCACAAATACCCCATTATTCAGGCTATGTCTGTAAGCAAGGCAATATTTGTAATGGTTTCCTTCATATGGATAGGAGATGACAATTCTGGGGCAGGCAGAAAGGCAGCTTTTTCCAAAACACAGCATGTTTCCCTTTATGGTGTCATTCTAGAATCTGTAATACCATCAATACTCTGTTTTCTACAAGGCACACACTCATCATCACCATCACTCATGTAGGAAGAAGAGAACCTTGTGTCCAGCTGTACAAACTCTCCTGCACACACACACCTGTTCATCACAGGCTCTGTCTGACCATAGTCATTCTCGCCGACCCTGGCCATGAGCTGTGGGTGACCATCTGCAGTCCAGCCCAGCCCATCCCCACAGCAGTGCCACACATCCCTGGGGACTGCAGCTGCCCCCAGAGCCCTGCTGCCTCATGGTGGGGAGACCCAGCCCTGCTCCACCTGGACCGCTCAGTCACTGGCCCCAGGGAGCCACATGGTACCAGAGTCCAGTTTTCTCCAACCAGGCTCTTTCTGATATTCCATGCATATAGAGAGAGCAAGGATTAATATAAAAGTTTATTTTTTATATTGAGATACTTGATTTTACATGGCATTTTTGATTTAGCAGTGTGATTCAGCAAGGTAGTGGAATCACAGTATAAATGTATACATGCATACAGTTGCCATTACCCGTCTCCATATGCTCCCATCAGAATACTAGGCGTCCCCAGTTGCCTGGAAGAAATACATGGGTTGAAGCCAGCTCAAGCCCACTGCTCTATTCAAAATTCCTTCGTTTTTCAGATTTTATACCCTATATTGGGCTGAGCCAAGCATGCATTTCTACCATGTTGGTCTGGCTGATCTCTGGGAGTCATTTACATTCCTTTCATCAACTCTGGAAGGGAAAGTCACACCGGTTAATCCATTCAACATCAACAACGGCATAACACAAGGGTCATCCTTTGGTGTCCTGTATGTTGTGATAAAGTCAGTTCTCTCTACAACAGGTGCGATTAGTGATTTACAGCCTACATGATTTCTGAGCTTCAGGGTCACCTAGACCTTACCCATCTCCTCCGAGCCTTCTTCCATTGTATTTGGGAACGTTTCACCCCTTGGCTCACACTATCACTTAACAGTTATTGGTGTTGCACAGGGAGCTATTTAATGCATTCATTTTACGAATGACCAGCTCCCTTGCCTGGCACAATGAGGTTCAGGACATATTTATGTGAAGCCTGTAATTTACAATAGGCTAGTATGTGATTTAACTCAAAGTAATATTTCATTCACATATATTATTAGATTTTTAAGATAACAGATCAATAGCAAGCTTATAAAAATCAACAATGCAGTGACTACTACCAGCATGAGCATAAGATGTAAGAGTAGTCACAGCTCTTTGGTGGCTTTTGGTGACCAGCCTTTGAAGATGTCATACCAATGATGCTCTGTAGTACTCATTTTACTTTACTGTTAAAACCATGAGCGCCTTCCCATTCAATGATATTACAAATAGTTACATTTAGATTAAACATAGATTGGATGGTTAGCGTAACATTATTGCCTACTATCATTCCTTGACCTCATGCTATTACAAATGGTATTCCCCCTGTAGCTGTAGTTCTTAAGATCGGTCTTGACTTATTTTCAATGCCTGAGTTAGCCCATGGAAAATGTGTAAAGGTGGAACCTGTTAGAGACAAGCTTAGGTGCACGTTCCAGTCACCAGTGTTCCCACAGTGATGAGGTAACTCCACGTTTTCCTGCAAGAGAAAACACTTAGGTCTTGGATGCAATCCAGGTCTCAGTTACGGTTAACCTACTCAAGTCTTCTTCCACTGCAGGGCTTATTAATCAGTCACACATGGCACCCAGACCACAACCACAGGTAAGACACCGATCCTGGGTGTCAGCAATCCCACTCATTTTCTTTATGACGCTTGTGTTCTCTCATGTGTCTTTTGCATGGCTCTGATCTTGCACAGTCATTTTTATTACTTATATTTCTATATATCATTTAAGCCACAGTTATGAACAAAACCATTTGCATTTCTACATGCTACATTTGATGCCAGATGGGGCTTTGAATGGAAAAAAATGTATTTTATTGGAAGAAGATCGTTTAATGATTTATCTGTTCTGTATTGATACAATTTTGAATTTACAGTTAATTTTTCCCATATGTGTTTGAGGTATTTTGAGTTGTTTTGTTTGAAGATCTTCAGGAAAGAAACAGTGAAATCTCAGCAGGGAAGAAATTAGTGATAAAAAACAAATGGAAATGTTATATTTAAGTTCATCTGCAAATCTGGGATAATATCACCATGGCTGGTATTATGAAACTGAAGGTACTGGAATACTTTCAGTCTAAGACACGATACTGCTTCCATGGGGAACTGTACAATTTCATGGCTATTATGTTGGCATATCATCTATGTTTGTTCAGCACCTAGTCATTGTACAAATACATGGGCATTATATAAAATTGGGGAAGCAATATTTCCTCCTTCTGAGAAAAAAAAAAGGCAGAAACTGCTGAGTCTAAGTAAACTGGCCAAGAAATTATGGAGAAATAATAGAGAGAGTCTCAGTGCAGCATATACATTCATCTGCACTGCAAGCAGCAGGTATTACGAACTTTTAAAAGTGCATGATAATACTTCAACATTATGTTTTGTCTCCTTGCATTATTCAAGTGGAAATAAATAACTGGTTTACAACTAGCCCTGGCCCTGCAGACATGGCTACATAGCCCCTTTCATCTTAAGGGAGGCAGCAAAGGAACAGTGTTTTCAGAAACTTTATGCCATTAATGTAAAAGCCCTTGGACTGCTCCGGCATCCAGGCTCACCACCTGAGTAAGGACAGGGTGGTCCCAAATGTCACTTACCAACTTCCCAAAGGCATGTCTGAACCATGCCAAGTCCCAGGGTGGAGCAGCACCAGGTCGCTGAGAGCCAGTGACTAAAACGACAGTGACGGTGCTCTAGACACTGGCTCTTTGAGGCGGGACAGGAGGAACTGGGATCCCAACCTCCATGCTGACCCATGCTATGAGGGGGAAAAGCTCCCATGGCAGGAATCAGGAATGCCCCATCCATCTGTGCTACAACCTACTATGTTTGTCAGCAAGGCAACAAAGGAAAAACCCTCTTTTCCCATGGGTATGTATGTTCTTGTTCTCTTCTAGTTCTGCCAGACTATCAATTCTCTACAAACAGGGAGCTCGTTCAGATAGGATATTAGTTCATTTCCTTTGAGGAGAGTATTCAAAAAATATAACCGTTTGCAAATATAAGCTAAAAGGTAATTACTAGAATGCTCCACAGCATTTTAGACAACCACTTCAAATGCCATCCATTCATTAACCAGTAACAGAGGCGAAAAAAATGTTTTTGTGGTTATTTGACAGACTGAATGTGTGGTAATCAGTATAAAAGCCCTTTCTGTATATAAAGCAGCAAAACCAGTAAAAGTCAGAGTATGACAAGCTAGAGCACTTCCATGTGGCTCTATGAGCCTCTTTTTTCTATATCTCATGTTACCTCATGTTATACAAAGTAACCTTGGAAAAAACCTGGTTAAAGGATGTTCAACTCTGTCTTCACGGACGTGCTGTCGGACAGTATTAAATCTCATCTATAAATGTGTTAATTAAAATAAAAAGGTTATTTCTTCTGACAAGTTGCTTTTCTCCCCCTGAAAGGATGAATCTTTCCATTTTCTTTCTTTTTTTTTATTTACATTTTCTGTTTTGAAATTATCTGCTCATATAAATAGACTTCTACTAAAATCTGTGGAATAATCTGTATACATAAGGTTAATCTATTCAGGATTAAATAATATTAAGTAAATAATCTTATTACTTGAGTTGAGTAACAAAAATTATTTCTGATATATTCTGCTATTTTTTTCTGCCTGCACACAGGGCAGTCTTTTCCTCAAGTTTATTGTTGCTTGATTTAAAATACAATCAGTGAGCTAGTCTTGAAATCCAATTCTTGAGCTATTTAACTTTGTGCTTGTTGAGTGCGTTGCAGACAGCATACGTTCAGCACCAGAATAAGACCTTATAGCCCTAATCTAAAGATATTGGTAAGTAATTCATTAAGAATATCCAATAGTCAGAATCTGGACTGTGCTTTGATATAAAATATATTTTTAATTCAACAAACACAAGCATACTCCCAAGTTTAGCGCTCAGATCTGAAAATCTACAATTTACTTTCAGAATACACTCTATTTTGAGCAAATCCAGCTCAGTTCGTCTGAATGCCTTTTTCAGTAAATTCCATTAGATACAGCTTTCTGGATATAGAAATCTTTGTTGAGCTGTGCAACAGTGTCCAGGAAGAAGAACAGAAGAACGAATGACCTAATGCTGTAACTGCCATGAACTCTCCCTCTCACAAAGGAGAGAGTTTAATGTCAATCCTTCTGTTAATATGTAGTTCTGAAGTGAAATGTTTTGACTCAGAAATGTCTAATCCACCATTTTTGACTTTTCCAAATTACATTTTTCTAAATATTAATTTCTATGAAATGATTTGCCTGGTCAGTAGAATGGCAGATGAAATTCAGATGCTGTTGAAAAGCTGTGTTATACATAAGGGAAACTTCCGGTGTAAACAGGCATAAATGATGATGGTATTTAAATTAGTTATCACCATTCAGAAAATATCTGAATAGTTCCCTTAAATGCTAGCACAATGTTCTGCAATGATCGTAAAAGCAAATCTAATGCTAGAAATTATTAGGAAATGGAGAGAGAAAACAAAACAGAAAATATCTTCACACCACTGTATAAATCCATGGTATACTCATGTTTTGAACACAATTCAATTTAATCCATCTTGAAAAGGATACAGTATAATTCTAAAATTATGATGATTAGATGATTAGAAATATAGAATAGATTCCACATGAGTTCAGCTTAAAGCTTTTCATTTTTGAAAAGGCAGAATTGAGGACAATCATTGAACAGGTCTACAGAAATCTTAATCTTAAATACAATCAATCAGACAAATAGACAGTAATTATAAGCTATTTTGTGTGACTATGTGAACTAGAGCTGCCCCAATTATATCAACAGAAAGAAAAAGCAAATAAAACTATTTTTTTCACATAACTTTCAATTAAACTGGCAAATGCATTACTGCAAGGATGTATAGGAGAATGAAAGTTTAAATTCATTCAAAACAGGCCCAGACAACTCCTAGGGATAGAATCACAGAATCATTATGATTGGTAAAGACCTTCAACATCATTGAGTCCAATCATAAACCCTTCACCACTATTCAACCATGTCCCTAAGTGCCTTATGTTTCTTGAACACTGTCAGGGACAGTGACTCCATCACTTCCCTGCGCAGCCTGTTCCAACACCTGACTACTCTTTCCATGTAGAACTTTCCCAGCTCCCTCAGCCGCTCCTCATAAGGTCTGTGCTCCAGCACCTTCACCAGCTTCACTGCCCTTCTCTGGGCACACTCCAGTGCCTCAGTTTCTTTCTTGTAGTGAGGGGCCCACAACAGAACACAGTATTTGAGGTGCAGCCTCACCAGCACCAAGGACAGGGGACGATCACTTCCCTGCTCCTGTTGCACACTGTTCCTGATACAAGTCAGGAGGCCGTCAGCCTTCTTAACCAGCGAGGCACACTGCTGGTTTATGTGCAGTCAGCTGTTGATCAGCACCTCCAGATGTTTTCTGCCACACAGCTCTCCAGGCACTCTGCCCCAAGCCTGTAGCGCTGCATGGGGTTGTTGTGAACGAAGTGCAGGACCCTGCAGGTGGCCTTGGTGAACCTCCCTTGGTGAAGGGAGGCACCCACAACCATTACCCTTCTTTTCTTCTTACCAGAGGCAGTCTGATGCTCCTTAGCCTTTCTAGCTCCTCCTTCAGTGAGGCCACCAGGGCAAGCAGTTCATCCACCTGTTCACACCTAACATACGTGTTGTCTCTGCTGCCGACGGTAACACGGAGCAGCTCTGACACGCCGGGCAGCCAGAGACCCTGGATCCACTGCATGTACATGCGCCAGCTCCTCTGTGTCCCCCACAGTCTTCCTAGTACTGGCTTTCTGCAGGGAAGGCACCATGGCCTCAGCTGGCTCCTCACTGCGGGAATGCCGGTGGGGAGGGCTCTCCTGCTGAGCAGTGCAGATCCCCGCCTCCTGCCTCCCATGCTCGCAGGGGCAGCTCCTGCACGCGCAGCGCTCGGGTCCCTTCCCTGCCCGCACCAGCTGGCTCTGGAGCTCATCCCTTCAGGATCCCAGCCAAACAGGCACTTGCAGGGGGGTTAAATTGCCACTTTCCCGCTCCGCGGCTTTGGCCGCCGTCCCACTGCTCCCGGCAAGGTCCCCTGGCACAAGCGTCTGCTCAGATCCTGGCCCTTCAAGATAGGTCTATTAGTGGGGCATCAAATATGGTAGGAGTGAAGCAATGTCTGGCTTTTGTTGCCGCTGCAAAAACTGGAAGCCAGCTTACAACCCCAAGGAAGATGCACGCGCTCTGCTCTCCGTTACATTCGTTGATCCAAAGTGTTTGTTGATGATCCCTATTGGAAGCAACATTCGGGCTGGATAGGCTTTTGATGTGAACCATAATGGCACTTCATATAGCCTTAAGAAATATAGGAATTTACCTTGGAATCTATTTGAGTGCCTGACTGAACTAATCACTTTGTTATTAAAATATTCTGTATTCTAATTCAACTTTATGATCTTTATTATGATCACAGCAAACCACCTTGACAAAAGTGCTTCCTATCACCAAGATTTCCAAACACTGCAGTAGCAAAAGCAATCTAAAACTCTGCAGCAACCTTACTGAACAGTGTGTTTAAAACTGCTAACACAACAGGCTTAATAATTAGCATATTTTTCTTACAAGAGGTCTGGAGCCCAAATTCATAGATCTTCACAAGATATTTTTAATGAATCTAGTCTTCGCAGAATGGGCTTGCATATTTTTTTTTTAAATTCACTTTGAGCTGGAAAATGGGTAGAATTCACTGAATTGTGGGACTGTAAACTCAGGGATTTGCTTTCCTCTAACTTTTATTTTGTCAGATTGCTGGAGTCAGCAACTTTGAATACTTCAGTATACTGAAATGCTGCTTCTTTTTCTCTCTCTCTCTTATCTTTAACACAGTACCTGTGAATCAGATCTTCAGATAAAGTAAAAAACCTATTTCATGGATACTAGCAATGATACAACAATTTACAAGTCCTGAAAATCTGATCTTTTCAGTTAGATAAGAAAAAGGAAAGACTGGGTAGAGCAGTTGCCCTTTAGGTCTTTACAATGCGTATCTGAAACACTAATGTTGCTATTAGAATTTACAACAAGCTTGGTAAAGATGAGCTGCAACCACATCAGTTTTTCCCAGTGCTGACACAGCTTCCCAGGGCAAACTTCATTCATGCAGGGGCAGAAGAAGTGCCAGCACAAACCAATTCTGACATACTTCTGCTGTGAGTTGCCTTTTTTGCTGTCAAAATTAAAAGAAGTAGATAAGATTGGGGGAATCTCATACATGAAGATTTAACAGACTTTTGTTGCAGGCCTTGTGTGTTCCACTTTCTTAGGGTAAAAAAGGACGTGTGGAACAGGTTAGACAAAGCACAAGGTGACCTGGATTCTGGGATCTAAATTATTCTTTTAATATACTGGTATGGTTGATTCACTTCTGTGTACAATCGCTCCATCATATTTCTGCCGGAGAGTTTTTATGGTCATTAAGACTTGAACTGCTCTTGAACTGCTAGATGTTCCCCTATACATGAATTACCCAAAACTCATAAAAAACAGCAAGAAGAAACAGAAACAAATCCCTCCTGCTCAAAAACAATCAGGAAATCTTGTTCTTTCAAAATATGCAGACTAGAAGATCTACATTTGGAAATCTTCCCAGAACCATTTTTGTTAAAACCCAAAAGTAGAGATAAAGTGGAGATAAAGTAAATCTTAACCACTGCCTGATCCTTTTTGTCTTAATTCCTAAAAGACTTTGCTAAGTGGTCAGATCAGTCCTTTGAGGAGTCAGAAAGTGTCAGACTCTTAGACTTCCTCTAGTGCTATTACTGACATGCCTCTCTTTTGAGGATTTCCAGTGCTTTTTCATTGCATTAAACACAGCAGGAGCTAAGGACAGTCAACTTTTCTCAGAAGAAAAACACAACACTTAGAAGCTATGTGCTCATTTGCAAAGGTCTCTAGTAGCCTTAAAATGATGGTAGGTGCCTTGTCAGAAGCAAGCAGGCCCTCAGCTCCTCAGGGCGTGTAGGAAAATCTTCACAAGGGTGCCTATATGTAACTGTAAAGATTCAAAGGTAAAAATCTGGTTCACACCATGGTAGCCTTACACTTCAGACACAGGGTAAACTTACACTTTTCTATAGCACAGTGATAAGTTTTCCAAAGATGTTGAGTCAATGATTGAAGATTTCATTCTACAAGGTAATGGATATCCCTGTTTCCCACTGAAAACTTCAAATATGGGATAGAGCAACAGTCCACAGACTGAGCTTTGCATTAGCAAATTCCAAATACTGAAAGTCACAGAAGTCAGTGGGAATTCAAGATAAAAAAAAAAAAAAATCAGTTGCATTATTTATTACAAGCTCTATTCATATCTGGTAGTGAGAAATATGTAGTGGATAAAAGAACAGTCATCCTGAAGGCTACTTCTTTTCCTTCCCAAATCCATTTGATGCAAATAAATCCATAATATGAGGCCTACATTCCTTTTGCTGTTTGTTAATGTTTCCAAAATGACAGCCATGTGTTTCTTTTCATTTGCAGGTTTCCTGATTTTCCCCCTTCCAAGACTCTGGTTCTCAGCACCGTGAGAAATTGGTCTCATCACTTTTGTCCAGATTTATCCTTTTGCTTCTTTTTCCTCTCAAGGGAGGTGAAGAAAGGGTACCACAGACACAGTCCTTTGAAAGTTGAGATCAACAAGGAAAAACTAATGTGAGACAAACAGGAAGAGAGTGTAACAGAATCAATTGCACAGATTAGGGAAAAGAGGCAAGCCCTGTTGAAAAATCTCATGTTTTCTCATGTTTATTTTTGTAAGAATAATACCTTAAAAACAAAGAGTTTTTTAGGTTTTCCACACATGCCTATTGACATTTTAAATGCTACTTAAGACTTTCAAAGACCTCTCTTCAAATTACAAGGGACTAGCAAACAATATAATACAAGAATAATAACTCAGAGACTCCAGGCAGTCTCCCATACAACCAAGTCAGAAAAAAGGTTGTATCAACTCTGATTTCAAACTTCATAACTCACTAGGTATCACTTCAGGGAAAAGAAATTCTAGTCTCTAAGGTCACAGGGAAATGACAACACTAACAAGACCAGAGTTGAGCTAATGGGGAGCAACCCTCTAGCCACATGCAAGCAAAAGCCATCTCTAGTCAAGTGAGGCATTTGGCTTAATCCCAGTAGCAATGCTATCATGCATTTAATTATTAATTATGTGCTTGGATTGCCATCTACTCCTGGCAAAAAGGTTGTGGGGCTGCCAAACAAACCTTCCCAAGATGCCACTGTGATTGCGTGGGAAAAAAAAAAAAAAAAGAGAAAAAGAAAAAAGAAAAAAAAAGTCCTTTTCCATGGGTCATGCTCAATGCTAGAATCTCCTCCAGTGCTGCTGAATGGCTGCAGGTTGGGTTTGGGTTATATTCCTAGTCTAGGTGTGTACGATTCCTACTCAGGGCTGGTTGCTCAGCAACAAGGCTCCCTCCCAACCCCCCTCCATCAGAGACAGAGGCTGTTTTTTATTGTTGATGTTGTTGTTAATTTATTCCCTGCAAAGAAGCAGCAATTCATTTTAACTTAACCCAGTGGAAAATCAGGCACTACCTAATTGCAGTTGAAAGAGCACCTTGCAAAGATGCTAGATTTCTTTGCCTGAATCACAGAAAAAGCACCTCTCCTTAAAGGTAACTTAAGATATATCACCAATAACCAGGTTAAAACCTTCTTAAAAGGAAAGGTGCCCCAATCAAATATTGCACAGAGGAAATTATTCTGGTGCCTTTTCATTCGGCTATGATTTTGTGCACCGACCTTTGGAGAATATGGTCAAATAGCCTTTAGCAGCAGTTGTAAAGCATAAGATCACTGCATGGACACTGATTTCATTAGGCAGCTCTGTATAAATTAGCATTACTTACTGGGCAGCATGTAGCGAATAGTACTGGAAAGAGATGGGTTTTGTTTGGTCTGTGCACAGCAGCAATAAGTGAAGAACATCCTTTCTATCTGTCAGCAGAGAGACAACTGCCCTTCGGTGTTTTACTGCAGATAGACGATGTCACACAGGCTGAATCCCTACGTGAGTCTTTCCTTCGAGCAGAGACCATGCAGACCAGACCTCCAGATGGGGTAAAGAGACAGTGTTGCAGCCATGTATTCTGATGAAGCTATTTTGATCCACTACAGAAAAACATCTGGTTCACTTTCAAATAGCAGACCCTAGTTTCTCAGCTCCTTCCAGGTAAAATGGAAGCAAGCAACACTGAAGTCCCTCACAAACTCCTAGGATCCTCCAGTAACTCTCCATTGGAAGGAAAATCTGCCTGAACTTTCGGCCTTCTGTTTTTTTTTTTTTTCCTCCTTCTTTTCCTTCTTCTCTTTCTTTTCTTTGGCTCATTAGGATTAAATATGGAAAAGATTTCTATTCTATTCTGCAAGTGCCATTTTCATCATGACAACCTTCTTTCTGAAACACCCTGAAGAGTTCTGGAGCTTCCTTGACCTCATTTCTTGCAGGATTATGCCTCAGTTGAATTACATCCACTACGACTGCCATTACCATGTGGCAAAAGATGTCCTCTACATAGCCAAACTCCTCCTATTTACAATATCTCTAAGCATTTCTTAAATACTCCATTTGCAGTTGACACCGTTCCATTGATATCCACAGAGTTGCACTAGAACAGTTAAAATTAAGTTCCAGCTCAAGAAAAAAATAATTTGAATCAATTTAGTTTGAGAAAAAGTAATGACTTTTGAGCAATAATCTAAGTTCAGGTTCAGTTTGAAAAATGAGTAATATTTCAGATTTCCTTTTGAGTTAGGCTCGGCACACTCCTTGACTATTAAGTAATACTCATGTATTATTATAGATCTGTCCTAGCAAATGCTGATTAGTAGTCCTTTGCCAAACTGGAGGATCTCAAGTGCATTTTCAGAGGGTCTGGTACTATCCTTCTGTCTGCACTTTCATTCATAGGCCCAGTGACGGACTAGAGTGCACTTATTAAATTTGCAGATGACATCAAGCTGAGTGGGGCTGCAGCACTCCAGAGGAGAAGACCAGAATTCAAATCAGAATTCAAAGTGATTTTTGCAAAAAAGAAAATCAGCCTGAAATTAAAAGGGTATGGCTCAATAAACTCAAGTGCAAAATAGTTTAGTCAGGCAGGAACAATCAGTTTCAGAGGGGGCAGAGAGCAGCTGGCCAACCATCCACTCTGTAGAAGATGTTTCCAAGATCATAATGGGCACAATGTGAATTTGAATCAACATTGTCAGTTAGCAGCAGTTGTAAAGCATAAGTATGGGGAAAAAATCATGCTTCTATCACGTATTAAAAGCAATCCTTCTGCTTATCAAACCTCCTGCTCGTTAAACCTCCAGAGAAGGGAAAAAATGGAATTTCACAGTAAGGCTGGAAAGTTGTCATCATTATCACTGATTCTTGTAGAATGGGTGAAAAAATAGGTGTCAGGAACACTTTGGGTTAAACTGATTTTGCTTTGGAGTAGAAGGATCAGTTAAGATGACCTCTTGAGATGGCTTCCAGCTTTATATTAGCTTTAGTCTCTGTTCTTTCTACAATTTCTGGGTACCTAGAGCAATATATCTAAAGGCAGTTAAAACATTAAAAAGCACATTTCATATTTTTTCTCCTAAAACTAGCAAATTAATGATACTAATAAAAGGGGTTTTCTCACCAGGCTCCCTTAGTGTGCTCTAATTACAACGTTTTGAAATATTTGTGCTTCTTATGGGAGCTGTACTTTCCAGTGAGATCCAAACCTGTTTGGACCTGCTTTTTCACAGTTAAATCTGCAGGCAGGCAACGGTAGGCATGCCACCCAGGCCAGTGTTAGTATGACAACCAGCAAAGAAAATGCCAGCATAGCCATTAGCTATCCTGGCATATGTATGCACCTCTCCCATACTAGCAAAAGCAATCATGGATACATGATACACCCTTCTAGCTATTAGTCTGGCTACCCTCTAACCACCATTATCCTTTACCAAGTGTTATTGTGTTATGTTATAACACGTTATCCAAAACTCATCTTTCTTGACATTTTGCAGTGCAGCTCTGGCAGGTAATGCCCATTTTAAATCATGTTCTTTCACTGGTATTGCCCAGTGGGTGGCCAAAATGTAGCCAAATTGCAGTATATCTGTGAGCCGGCTTGTAGGGAGTCCAGCCCCCCACAGGGCCTCAGTCTGCCCAGGCTGTTTGGCTCCTGAGGGCAGGCTTTGTCATCTCAGCTAGGCAGCAACTGCTCCCACGTTGGCAGGATCTTGATCTGGCACACATGCACAAGCCTTTCCCTGTCATGCTTGCAAAAGGCTTCTGGGACGGTGATGGCATAGTCAGATTACTAATATGGAGCTTGAGAAATACAGACTTGAGAAAATATGGATGTCAACACAGCCTGCAAGCTACTGCTATGAAAAAGGGCATCCTAGACCAGAGACTAGCCAGTGTTTGCACTTCCCCTGACCTGTGCTCTGCGCAAGGATGCCATTCCTGGCTCACTATCGCCTACCGCAAACAGCAGCCTTACACCTCAGGGCATCCTGTGCACAAGTTTGGATTTTGTCTCTCTTAACTGCAGGACTTTCAGAAAGCAGCACTGACATAATCCCCAACATGTGACTCCAAGTCAAGTTAGGTCTCTCAATGTCAGAGTGGAAAAATGAGATACAGAGAAAGCAGGGTTGCATATTTGATTGGGCACTAAATGGTGACAATCCTGCGGTCATCTTTCAGACTACCAAGTACCAAGAACCCTGCCACTGGGATGTAGCCATACTTTTGGCCCTTTACTGGGCATAGGTAGGTTTCTGTCATTCCAGATTAACCCTCATGAACAAGGCAAACAATCCATCCACCTTGTAGATCCATAACAGCAATAATTTTCCAGCTCCAATGAAGCTAATGCCTATAAAATGCTCAAAACATTCAGTGTTCTAGGGATCTACTACGGAATCATAACAGAGCTCTCTTTCTACACCTCCAGGAGTTGCTCACATAATTCCAGAAAACAAAACATCCTTCTAAATTGTTACTCATTGTTTTACTCTAGCTGCAGTATAGTACCTGGCCAAAAATAACAGATAAAAAGACAGAATACACTGAGTGCTTACATCTCAAGGGAAAAAATAAAAAAAAAAAAAAAGAAAGAAGAAGAAGAAAAGGAACTGTTAGCTATCCCAATGCTCCTGACAGCCAAAATATAGAGTAAATGTTGGGAGGGCACACTTCAGAAATTTTGTCTTTTATATGCAAATGCAAAACTTACAGTTAAGACTAGATTAACTATCCTGAATTAAAATATACATATATAACCTGAGCATTTATTAAAAATACAGATTCAACTTGAAGCTGATGAGAGGTTCACAAACAAAAATAAAGGATTCATTACATAGCTTTTCATTTTTGCCCAGCATTGAAATACTTCAGCTGTCTGGCTTCTGCCTGAGTAAAACCCAGTCACACTGGAATGACACCAGAAAGTCTTTATACATTCATCTATGTTTTGCACTCTTGGGAAATTCAGGTAAATGGGATAAGCTTGCAGATTCTTTCACCTTTCAGAGACTTTCTTGTCTGAAAGTGGTTTTTCATTTTCAGAATATTTCCCTATTTCTGTACAGAGAGCAAATGGAAAGTATGCGGCATACATATTAACCACCACTGAAACTAGACTGAAAGAGAAAGCTTTTATTGATTAAGTTGCAAGGAACATAAAGAGAAGACTGCTCCTTTTAATCAGGGAAAAGAAGGAAGATTGTCCTTCCTTTCTGAACATCAGTATTTTAATCCTGATAACAAACCTCCCAAGACCACAGAGAATTGTCAGGCCATAACACTCGTCAGCCAGTGGCATCTTTCTTGGGCTAACAAAAGAGAAATGGGTTCATAGTATATTCTTTTTTCCAAGGACAATACTATGTCTTCCAGGAAATGCACAGGGTATTTGCTACCTACTTATTAAGAATTCTTCTCTTAATACAGGCTTTCCTTTTTTTTTTTCCTATTGTATATGTACTGTGTGAAGAGAAATCAAAGCAAGCTTTTACACAGAATGAGCAGCAGAAGTGCATGCTCCTGTATATGCAATTTTTAAATATGCACTTTTAAATTTATTTTTTAAAGTCAAATAAGTGCGAATTGTGAGAGGGAACTGGAAACCAAAGTTTGAAAACTTAAACTAATGTCATTGGTTTGCCAAGTCAGACTCACCATTTAAAAATTGTAAAGACTGATTCAGAGCATGGATCTATTTAATGAACACTGTGCTAAATTAAATGTCACCCTTGTATCTCGTGATTAGGAAGAAGGAGGACTTTCAGCACTATGGCAACCCTGCTGCGTTGCTGCCTGAAGGCAAGGCAGCACCTCGCTGTGATTCTGCTCTCGCAACAGCCTTGCCCCACAATACAGGAGATGCTGCCTGATACAGAGGGATAAAGCATACACTGACAGAAGAGAAGGCCTTCCCTTCTCCAAGATACAGCAATGAATATTTTTCAAAGAGCATTTTGAGCCAGCCATGAATGGGACAATTTTGGGCCTCCAGAAATGAGGTGAAGCCCCTGAGAAAGAAAGCAGAGATAGTGTCTGGTCACCAGGCAAAGGAAGAAAACAATACAACCCAGTATAATTCTTCTTTAGAGAAAAGAAATTTCTCTGAAGTACAGCAAGAAGAAAGCCTCATGCCTTGAGATAATCAACACTGCACCCAAAGCATGAAGATTTCTACTGCTGTGAGGAAGAAACCATCTGTTCCCCCTGCTGAGGAAAGCTCAGCATCTGGGAGTTCCTGAATCTAAGACATGGATAAAACCATATGTCAATAACATGCAAGAATGAATCTCTACCTACACCACACATATTCAAGGGAGAATTAAGTGCCCTTCACCATCTTTCAAACATGAAAAAATAGAAATACCCTTTCCTGTGAAAATTTTTCCAGGCACAAGAGTGAGGGAAAACTTGAGAAAAAAATAAACATCTCTGAGGCAAAATGGCCACAAGAAGACGAGAAGGTAGCTATAGTGGGATTGAGATCTGCAAATTCCACATTCATCTATCAGATTTAGTTGTGAAAAAAATTTTAGAGTATTGAATTTACTTATGAAACAAGATTCCCAAGTGATAAAAAAAAATAAAGACTGAAAGTGACTCACAAAAATAAGATTTGTTACAGTAACTGACTACAGAGAAAAGTTTCTTACGGTGATATGAGAAAAATAAAACTTTAACTATTGAATCACAATTTACCCTCAATGTTTTAATTTTAAAAGATACCAGGGGATAAAATAAACAAAAACATAAAACACCTGCCTCTATGCCTTCTGTTTATGTGGCCCAGAAGACAAATGTTTTCACTTGCCAATATCTGTAGAGATTTTCAGCAGTTGACAGCTTCCTCTCTGCGCTTGCCATGTACTCCACCCATAATCTCTAATTATGGCTACTTTGAATATCTGTCACACCCCCTCCTAAAAGATCTCAGAGTCTTTTATGGATATAAATAATACAAGCTCTGTATCACTGTTTGTATTTTACCCACAGAGACCTGTGAGAGAATGGGCCAGTGATCTGTTCATGGTAATGCAAAAAATATCCACTAGAACTGGACTAGACCTCCACTGTCATTTCTGACTTTAACCCTAAAAAGCATTTCATTTTCATGAGAGAAGAAGAGAGTGAGCCTTTCAGGCAGAGCGAACTAATAGACACTTAAAATTGCTATAATATTGGTGTTCTTTAAAACATCACCACAATTTTCATTGTCAGAACAGGGAAGGCAGAGGCTGTATAGGCACGAGAACTGTGATGTGCCATCTCTGGGCAGGGCTGAATAACTGCAGAGGATAATAAAGTATTCAGCGGCACAGACAAAGAATCAGCTCTACCACAAGGCATAGTTTTGAGGCACGCCGATACAAACTTGCCATCCTGATTTAAAGAAAGTAGTATAATGTCCATTCTAGCATGTGCTTGTGTATCCATGCAAATGGCATTCAATATTGGAGATCTTGTATGTCTGAACGACAATAACATAGGATCAAAGAGGCTGCGTTAAATCAGTAAACAGTTTGCCCATCCTAAGAGCATTGCATGAAGTCATGAGAATCTTGAAGCCAATAAACTGGAAAGGATTCAGAGAAATGCAACAACAGATGATTAAGAGACAGATGGACCGAGTCCTGAAAAAAACAATATTAAAAGAACTCAATAGCTGGGATAAGAAGAGGTCATGCAAGGTGAAGACTGTAAACAACAAGGATAAAAAAATATTTAAGATAGTAAAAAGAAATGTAATCCATTGTCACTAAATAACAGCAAGCAGAGGAAAATTCAGTCACCAAATCTGGAAAAAAAATATTTCTTTCCAGATCCAATAGGCTGAAGAATATCCTCCCAAAGGACATGATGGATACTGTTTGATTTGTAGAAATTTAAACATAGGATCACAAAAATCTAGAAGAATACGTGGCAGCAGAGGAGTAAAATCAGTATTAGAGCAGAGAGTGAGTTATGTGTGCTAATAGACTTCCCTATTACTCATTTCTCTTTTTGACATCTTTATTGTGGAAACGGTGGGGAAGAAAGCATATTTATGTTTTGGAGTTATTATTATTTGGTGTATTTTTTGAAGGGAACTTCCATTCCTTGCTAGCTAAATATTCATCCCAAAATTGTGCTTCTCTCAAAACTTTTATATTTTAATGAGACTGTTTCAAATGTTTTGAAGCTGTGACCTGATCACAAATATTTTGAAGTTCAACTGAGCCATTTTTGAGTTATTAATTATTCCTATTCCTTGACTGGGTGATTGCTTTTAATGCAAATAAAAGCATGTGGTGATTTAAATTTTGATTCTTTGAAAAAATTTATGTATGCAGCTTTAAAATTTGCCATTCAAATTTGTGCCAATTGCACAACATCTGGATGACGACATAGAGTGCATGCACAAGGGACCTACAGTTAATCTTCATAGAAATAAACTGATTACATGTATTTATTCATGGAAACCTTGCAGTGTTTGCCTTGCTCTAATTTAATTATACTGCACTCTCATTCCTGCTGAGCAATAAAGATGGCTGTAATTTTTCAACAGTCATACAACAGAATGGGAGATTCTGCATTGATTTGGAGCATTCTGGAGCAGGCCTGTGGCCACAGTTCAGGAAAACATTTAAATGCATGTTTTTTCACAACTTCAAATAACAACCATTTCTCAAAATGAAAGACATGAATTTCATGCCACACACAGGGCTTATGACTGGAAATTCTTAATGGTGGGCAAATGTGACCAGGGGTGCTTGATACCACCATAATGTTCCAAAATTTTAATTACATAATTAGTCATAATAATATAATACAACATAGCACTGTTAAAACCTTCTTCATGGAAAAGGCACTTGAGGACAGGGCATCAGTTGAGGAAGCAAGAACAAGATAGTGTCATTGCAGACACTGTACAAAATGCTTTGGAGAATGATGGCAAGTGGGAATTTCACAAAGACCCATGTGCCATCTTCACGGCTATAAGTATACTCCCTAATTTCTGATCTGCATCTTTCAGTCCAAAATAACCTAGCATTTTCCTGATCCTGCACTCGACTGCAGCACACTCAGCAGTAAAGGAACAAAAGGTACAGGAACAGTTTTCTATAAGAACTCCAAAGGTATACTTATGCTGTACCTATTACTTCAGCTAAAGTGAGATGGACAGCCTGATGCTGATCATTTTAACCAAACAGAGTTTTAAGGGTAATATTAAAATCTTACTTGAAAGAATGATTTTTCTCAGATTCAGAATGGAAGCTATTGTTCAGCTCTCACTCCAGAGATTATTATATTCCACATGGTCAAGTGATTCCATTGTTTTGGGATAATATGTTCCATTTTAAGTATAAAGCATATTACCAGGTGTAATATAGAAATGATTTGTCAGTGTTAGCCTCCCTGTTCCCTTAAATTGGCCTGTTTAAAGCATTCATTGACTTTCCACTTTGTCAGCAAGAAGCTGCATTCTATTCTCATTTGCCTTAGGGTAAAGTCAGAATTACTCCAGCAACTTTGTGAGAGTTACTCCCGATTTTCATCTGTACAACTAGATGCAGGAGTTGGTCCTTGAGATTCAGATACTGTTTGTATACAAAAGAGCCTCCTACCTCTATGACTCCATGCCATAAGAGCAATAATTTATACTGTAAATAATAACAATAACTCAATAATGAGGTATCTGTAGCTAGATTTGGCATAAAGATTATTCAATAAGAAGCACTTATTGAGGCACTCACTTCAGACATGCACAGACTCAGACACAGCCCCTCTTCATTATTGCTGAGACAGGTAAGCAGAAAGAAGTAAAATCGAACCTAAACTGCCAGCTTTTGTTTTCTCTTTTTTGCACCAGAAGGGAGTACAAGTGCTCAGAGTTAAATCAGTGATAGCTGGGATTGACTATCATGTCTGAAAATCAGCCCAGACCTTTAAATCCCTAATTTATACTCTATTTCTAAATTTCAGTAATATGACTTGTCTAAGGACACAGAGAGGATGAAAATCCCAAGCAAGGACATATATTAACTAGTGCTAAATAAGCTGGTTTGTCTACACAGTCTTGAGCATTACAGCCAATGCTAGTCCATGCCTGTAAGTGGTAAGATCTTTTCAGCATGATCCTCCAAGTAGACCAAATCAGTCTGATTTTTCTAATTGCTTCTAGTGAAGCTGACAACATAGGCAGGGATTCATTGTGCCCAAGGCCCACATTAGGTCATTTATAGACTGATCAAAATCCCATGCACAGAAGCATATTCCTCAAATAATTCCTGTAGAGTGCCTTGTCTTGGAAGCTGCGAAGTGAACTCAGCTGCCCTAAATCCTAGAACAGTCATTCAAGACTGGACAGCTTAGTTATTTCCCTCTTTTATTCAGTCAATTATTTTGAACATCTAACTGGTCTTTGCAATAACAGAAGTGGAAATGGGTAATTTCAGCACTGCTTGACTGAAATGCCTGTAGCTGAGTACGCAGCACACGCTCTATGTATATGTGCATCTCTATGCAAAGACAGAGAAACAAGAAATTCGTATTCTGCAGGAGCTATTTTATGACCAAAGCACCAATATGCTCAAACAGCACAAAACCTTCACTTGTCACACTATGCCACTAGGGTAGAGGATGGCTGACAAGAAGGGAGCATCTGACTGAGTCACAAGCAGCACTCTCTGCATGAGTATCACAAAAGCTGGGCTTTGAGAGATTGAACAGTACCTGTGTCATTCATCTCAATCATGACAGTGACAGCTCTTCCCTTCGTTGATTATGGCTAACAATGGCTGAGCGAAGCAGAGGAAGAGGATAACTGGTTCACAGCAGGCAGGAGATTGACCTTGTTTGGAAGGGTAATAGCAAAATTGGTGTCCAAAGAAATAGGCACCTGAAAAAAACGCAGCTCTTTTCGCGGGGGAAATACATTGCACAGAGAAAGGTCTTGTAGAAGGGAAAGGACACATACTTCTCTCCACCCTCCAACAATCAACCTGAATTGTAGGCTTTCTTCTACCCATACACCAACATGCATACACCTGCATTTGCTTCTAATATTGTATGAGTGGCAGAAAGGATTCATCAAACTCTCCCTATCCTAGTGTCAGTCAGACAAATGAACTGATAGTCTTGAATAGCGGCAGCATGGCCTTCCTCATCTCTCCGCACTAGGAAATTCAGCATAGCTGAGCTGAAACCCATAGCTGAGGGGTCAAATGGATGAGCAAATGAGATGAGGTTGTTCTAAAGCAGGCATCCACTGCCTACTACTTGCTACTCCTGGAGAGGAAAACATGTGTGGCACCATCATGAGGGATACATTTTCTTCCCAGGCAGTAATGGGTTTAGTTGCCTGTCTGAAAGAATCACATCAGCATGCTGTGCAGAGAAAAGCTATTAGGTTTGTTTGCTTGTTTTAATCACTGGTAAAGAGATCATTTTTATTTAATGGGGACATTCTCATCCTTGTTTCCATGCATATCCAGATATGTCAGAGCCCTAGAGCTGTCCTGAATGCTAAGGGAGATGTCCCTTTTCAGGAAAACATCCAAGTGCCCTGTTAATCTAGTTGCCACTTCATAAGCCAGTTGCTATCATCTACCCCAAAAGATCTAGCCTTTTTTTTTTTTTGTAAAAATACATTGTGCTCAGGAACACTGACACAAGAGGAAATTGTCAGCTGCTTAGCAAAGTAGACATTACTATGGGGTGATATGAAGCTAGGAAAGACTATCATCTGAACTGCAGTCATAAGTAAAATTGCCTTCAGCTTGGCTGGGCTGTTACCTTCTTTGCAGATTTTGGGATAGCTCCATACCTTACCAGCCTTATATGTTCATCCCCTCCTTGAAACATTTCTATTGGGAACGTGAGATTAGTTTGGCATAGAATCACAAAAGTTATATCTGTCTTTGATGCTCAAAGATGGAGATTTGAGGTATGTATCAATCTGGCTGGAAAGATATCTCATATGGAAATCTAGATAGCTTGAATGTTTAGGTGAAATTAAGTAATATGTCTACATCCTGAAAACTAAATATAAACAAATACTATCTTTTGGGAGGAGGAGAAGCAGAGGGAGAATAAACTAAAAATCTCTTCCTTGATAACAAAATTTAGAAGAACCCTCAGAAATAGCACTCACTCACAAAGGGAAGAGTAAAAGAAAACCTGGCTTTCTATATCTCTGAGAGCTAATGGACCAGGAGAAGTGACAGGCAGAGTCCAGTTTAGACAGCTGTATTTTACACTCTAGTTAAATTTGTGTGTGTGTGTGAAACATCTATCAGTTTAATGCCCCTTTATATAAGGTCATGCCTGTCTGCAAGATACAGCAACAGCAGGATAGAGAAAGATGTTTCCGAGCTTCCTACGAGACTTAAGTTCTACCTTAATGAAATCCATTATAGACCTCTGCTTTCAGTATGAGCAGGCACTTTTAGAACATATCTAGCAATGAAAATGAGACTCTCCCATGAAGTGTAAAAGTTGTGACAAGTGGGCTATAGATAGAGATGACAAGGTTTTGCCTGCCACAGACAGCTCAGAAAACATCCCAGCGTGTACAGGAGCCACAGGGACTTACAGGATTTCAAACAGGACTCAGTCAAATCAAATGTAATGAATATGCATTAGCTGTACTATGCATGTATTTTTGACAAGGTAAGGAATACATGATAATATTATTTTCTTGGCATTATCCCTTCAAATGTAAGGGATATTTTTCCCTATGCTTCAGTTCGCTCTCTGTAAAGTGTGGGCAATACAGCTTTATTTATGTGCATATTCTTTTACAACACATGTTTTCTGCTTAGTACAATGGAAAACTATCTTTATCTTGAGGGTTCTAGGCTAATAAAAATAGAAATAATAAAAAAGTGTAATGATGCTCTGAGTTAATTCAAGATGGTGCCTCCTGCTGACTTTATTAGCTCTGTTGTTTGCCTGGAACGAGTGAAATCACCCTCAGCTGAGAGTTAGTGTTTTATTTTTGACATTTTGAAGACACAGTTGGTGAAACCTATTATAAATAAAGGAAGGTCAAGCTGATCTATTTTAAACAAGATACTCATAAAACTCAATCTTTTGCCAGTATTAGATCTCACTAGATTTGCAAAACTATGCATCACATCTGCTATGTCCATAACATTTCTGGTTCCTAACAGAACAAGTAGACATAAAGTTGAAATTCTACAAGGAAAAACATTAGATCGTATGCACAGAGGTCTGGTGTTCATTCATCTCAAAGGTCATTCTAATGAGATTTCAGACTCAATTGTTACATGTTTTATAACTCTGGAGCAGGTTCAAATACAACCACAGCCCAAACACCATTATTTTCCACTGTGATGAAATCAGTGCGGTGAAGTTGCAATAAAAACAGAAGATCCTTGGGTTTTCTCACCTGTTCTATATTGTCTTTTTGGCTGCTGCAGATTGATCTCTGGCTTATCTATAAGGTCTAACTCTGCCAGTGCAAAAACTTAACTGTTTGGAGCATTAGAATAATAGTTCTATGTATGCAGAAATCTCTTATATGTTAATTCGTCTTTGTTTGCATTGTGTTTGCAAGCAGTACTTAGCCTCATAATTTCCTTCTCTCTCTGGAAATTTGTATTTCAGACCTCCAAACCCAGGTAATTGTTGATGAACAGAATTTGTATATGGCTTGTCAAGAAATTTGATCTTAAATATCACAAACCTACAAAATACATATACCATATTTTTTTCACCCAATACTGAAATGCAGCTCCTTCCATTGTAGAATAGAGTAGTATTCAAAGATATCTTACAGACTGGAAGGGAAGCAGCTTTCAAATGAAAGTGACTGTAACACCCGGCATTACAAAAATCACCACCACCAACAACGACAAAACAAACTTCAGACCCTAAGTTCAGCAAGGGAACTTATAGAAATAGTACAGCACTTATTCTATATACTCTATGAAAGCACTCCTACAGCCCCCAAGAAATACATTGCACAGCGTGCCATCCATTCTGATGTGGAAAGCAAACTCTGAAAGCCATCCATCCACAGCACATTTCCCGTAGATTGAGTGAGAGATTTGTATCAAGGCAAATGCCTGAAGGTATCTGAACTTTCTGTTTCTCTCATCAATTGGTGGGTAGGTGATAGATAATGCAACTGCAGCTGGAGGACACAGTTCTTAGAATCATGTATTTCAGCAATATGCATTGTGCTGAGAACTCAGAGGGCTCATTTCCTTGACCCAGCTCACCTGCCATGCCAATGAGCTATTGCACTCAGCAATGAATGACAAAGCAGAGAATCCTATTGATTTTTTTGTTTGAAGAAACTTGCACACAATCCCTGATAAGATATCCTCCAACTTCGATGCTGACTAACACTTTACAACCAGGAGAGCTAGGAAGAAAGCACAGCCATTAGATTACCCTAGTAGGATCTGGCCCACTATCACCTCCAAAATGATGACAAGGCAAGAACAGAGGGCCAGCACAAGGGCCAGGAGAGACTGCACAGCTCAGGTAACAGACTATACCAGGTACTGTAACTCCCCTTGTGCTCAACATAAACAATTTTGGCTCCCTCCTCCCTGCACGACCTTCAAACATCCATTATTCCACAGGCACAGTAATGCCACATGCACCAGTTTCATGTTATAAAGACACCCCTCTGATGATAGGTTTTAACATCTGCAACATGCATTCACTTTGCTTTGGATATTTAAAAGTGAATAAAGGAAACCACAATAATGATTGTGTCTTAGAGACCCTCTCCTCCCATCAACACAGCGTACAAGAGGAGGTTCAGAGCCCAATGCTATGGATGCAGGTAGTTTGAGTCACTTGGACAGAAAATGGTCCCTAGCTATTCTATTTAGCAGTAGAAATGCAGCCTTTGACTTTCAGCAAGATTGCAGCCTGGCTGGCATAGTAGTGGGAGGACTGACAATATGTTTATATTAGATTTATTTGAATCAAGCAAGTAGAGACAGAATTCATTTTTCTCTTTTGCCATCATGTTTGGCAGAAGATCTCAGCTCACTGTGGATTTTCAGTTGGATTTAGGAGATTTACTTTTCTTGTGATAAAAGGATAATCTCCCTTAAAGATTCTCCCTCCTCATTCACTGCTCTTTTTTTTTTAAAATTTAAAGTAGTAAAAATAAAGATCAACCTTGAAAGAAAACAAAAGTAATAAAAAACAAACAAAAAATGGGGGGAAGGGAATATAATAACTCATGTTTGGTTTTGATCTTTGTATAGACAGAGAAAAAAGCAAAATAACATGAGATGAGATGGAGTTATCTTAAATTATGCCTCCATGCAGAATAGAAAAGTCACTTTGAAATCTGGGTTAACCAGAAATTTATTGTGTCAGAAAATATTGGATCTAAGACCTAGTGTTCATGTCAATCAATTTTCCTTTTTCACATGCATTGGAAAATATGTCTTTTCCCATGCGCAATATTTAATTAGACCTTCATGAGATTTTAAAGCAGGCTCCAAGGATTTTCATAACTCCATCATCTTGCAAGTTCACATGCCAAATTTACATAAATGAAGACAAAGAGATTAAAAAAGCGAGAAACATAATGAAAAATACTGTCGTCTAAGACCTTATGAGGAACAAAAGGGATAAGAGGAAAAGATCCTTAAGAAAAGAAAAAAGAAAAAAAGAATTAATGAAAGAAATATGCATAAAAAGATATTTAAAGAAAACCCATACTTAGAGAATAGCTAATAATAATAATAGATATTTTAATCTATACATCTTGTACTTCAAGGAGTAAAGAAAAGTTCATTACTGTAATTTCACTAGAAGTAGGAAGTTGAAGTATCAGTTTTGGCTTGCCCAATGAGAGCTGATTGACTCAATGACAAAAACAGCTGCCAACTATAGATAAAGGATGATCTGTCTGATCTCTCAAACACTTATTTCCTACTGTCTGGACAGCCTCACTGTCTTCAGTCTTTTGTCTCACTGCAATGCTATTCTTACTTGTTGATTGAAGAAGACTTGAGATAGCATCTTACATAAATATACAGGCTGTCTATAAGCAGTCTAGCTCATTTTCCTTTATTCCTAAATTCAATTTCTCTTTGAATCGCGAGGCCCCTCAGAGTTAAATTCCTTCTCATGCCAAAGCCAGGCGTGCTGACAGACATCATATTTCTGATTCAGGATATTCGACTGTGTCTTGGTTTGTTTCAGCCATCAGCACTGAAGGGGGGCTTGAAACCCCTTTGGCTGGGCAGGATGTGTAGCGCCAGCCAGTACTCAAAGCATGAATAGTTTTAGATAGACAGTAAGGAGGTTGGCAGAAAAAGAGTAACAAAAATGACTTGATTTGCTGAAGATCGAACTGTTGACCTCAGTAGCAGAGTCAGGGATGTCTGAAGGTCAAAGCAAGAGCTGCAAATGCAAGCTGAAGAGGGCACTGTTAAAAGATCCATGACCCTCCTCCAGCACTCTTCAGAGACATCTTTCAGCACAACACCTGCGAAAGGGTGACTGCGCTGCTCTTTTTCTATTCCCAGCATTTTATCCCTTTTGATTTTGAGTCAATATTCTCACTTACTTCTCCTAAAGGAGTCCCAAAAGGACTTCACCTGCTTATGAGGTCAGTAACAGTAAAAGGTGAACAACCCCGCGGTGTGTTTCTGTGTCACCTCAACAAAGATCCTATCCTAAAGCAGTGCTTCAATAGCAGAAAATGCATTATGCCTCACCACCTCATCCTTCCTCAGTCTGTTGTCAACTGTTCACCCCACCCTCTTGCTTTTCTTCACGAAAACAAGTTCTGATCACAGACATCTTTCAACATTGTCTCCAGCAGGCAGATCAGCATTAAAAATTGACATCCAATGGTTGATGTTCCCTGCTGTCTCCAGCAAGGAACTCCCTTCAGGTCTGTAGTTCCGTATTCTGATATATAGGTCATTCAACAGCAGGTTAGACAATTAGAGCCAAACTGCTCCCACCTTTTTCTCTGAGTCCCTAGCACAGATTTTAAGCTTTCACTCAATTTCTTCTAAACATAAGATAGAGAGGACAGGCATGCACAATGACTACAAAGTTATTCCACAGGTTATTCTCATGTTCTCCTTGCCATACTGGGATTTTTCTTCCCTTTGAAAAATATAGTTTTTCCATAGCTTTCTTAGCACAGAAAAAAAACAGAGAAACATACTTCATTTGGCGCACTCCTCCTACTGACTCATGCTGGGATGAAATATGTATAAAGCCAAATCCAGCTTTGTATAGAACACTCTTACCAGGAGGAGTTCTTCAAAGTCATTTCATGTATCTCTTCAGACTGCTTTCAACAGCTAAAATCAGGACTGAAGTAAAGATTGGGGGAAGCAAAGGAAAGAAACCTGCAAAGAGATGACAGAATATACCATAAAAGAAGTGGTTTTTGAAACAGATTTGAAAGATAATCATTGTTATTAAGTAAACTGGAGAACAGAGTTTAAGTTTGTGAAAGAAAGTATGAAATAATGAGCAAACAGTGCAGTAAAAGGAAGAGGTAGCACCTGAACAGAACTATATTCAGGAAAATCAGAACATCGGTGCAACACAACTCCTTGTCTCTAAGTACTCTCTGCCACTTTCCTGTTCTTGTCCCTCTCTCCTGTGTCTCAGCTAAAACAGGGATTTATGTCACTGAAAAACATGAAGAAGAGGTTCATACAGGAATGCCAAGGAAGGATGAAGACTATCTTCACAAGAGCATGTCTGGTATGGATCAAGACATCATCAGCAACAAAGGTGACTTTAATAAAGGGAAGAATGATTGGCCCATTTATAGATAACAGTTGAGTTCTTGGGATACCAATAGGTTTCACAGAGAGCATAAAAGTATATTTTTTTAGATGGTATGAAAAAGGCACATGACTGAATTGAGATTTTTGACTTATCTGCCATTTTTTATTCTGGTTCATTTTGAGAGTTTGGGCAAGTCATTTCATCCTTTAATGGCTCCCTTTCCCCATCTACAAATGTGTTTTAATTATGTTTACTTTCCAGGGAGGTACACTTCATTAGGAGGGCAATCCGACCACACACAAAAACTCTTTGCCCCATTTAAGACCAGAACCGGAACCTAAGTGATGCCTAAACCTCATAGTTAGCCCTTTGAGCCAGGGTAAATGTAACTCTCTGTTTGCAAAGCCCATGGGATTCTCAAACAGGAGTAAGTATTAACAGTACAAAGAAATTCCCTTATTCTCTGTGTGGGTTGGGGAATGTTGCAACTACCAACACTTTAGATTCTGAGACATTAAAATTTGTCTGTTGTCATAATCCATACACTTGGGCTGTTATTTTGTGTAGTTAAAATCCTAACATGTTTCTGCGCTGCAGCTAATTAGTGATATGCACATGGGAGATGTTACAGCCTTGTAGGCTACTCTGTGCAGTGACAGAGTCGACAGTGATGGCAATGCAGTCGGCTTCGCAGCGGGGGAGGGGAGCGTGCTACTTGGAATTGATTTTTGTCTTCATTAAAGTCTCTGCTTACTCACTATTTTTCCTTAAGCATATCTACCGCCCAGGTTTATTTGAAAGTATAAAATTGACTTTTTACTGGTTGGGTTTTATTGGAGCTTTTTATGCGTTTAATATATTCCCTGTTCAAACAGAAGCTGTTGTGAAAGCTAACTCTACCATGCATCTTTACAGTCTATCAGAGTACGCAGCATACAAGGTGTTTACTGCTTGCCTCAGGATGCCAAAGGGTTACATATTCTAAAAGATGGAGGATATATTGAGAATATTTGGGCTTTGGCAGTCTATGAAGATAGATAAAGCAGAAATTCAGAGAAATAGAAGTCAGTTGAGCTGCCTTGGTAATTCAGTGGAAAGGGACATTGCAGGTGTGATTAATAAAGGGTTTTTGTAATGCTGATATCAGTATTCTGCCAATAATCTTTTCCTCCAGTCATCCAATCCAGTATCATTCTCCTCTTTCTTTCTTTCTTTCCCCAACTGTCAGAAACATAGTCTCATTCAAATGGCTCTTTAAGGTAGTCAGACTTCAAACATTGAGACTTATGCCTGAGAGGTGACAACAAATTCAGATGATTTAATCAGAGAAAACCTTTTCTAACCCAATTACCGGTTTGTGCTTTCAATTTTCAGCTTCTGAATAGACAAACCATTCAGCTTAAGATACAAATGGACAATCCTGGAGTGATCCATATGACAAACAGTGGAGATTTTGAGTAAATATAGAGCTCCATAAGTTAGGAATGTTGAGATTTGGTTGCACTGCACAAATCTTAGGATCCATAAGAAAATGCTGCACACATACAGCCAGCAAAGAATATTCCAATAGTCCATTCTCATGCGCTTTAATGGCCAGACCGAAAAGTCCACTCTATCAGTTTTCTCTGATATGCCCCTTAGTGATCACATTTGGAATCAAGATAATAAATCTGATATACCTGTGGTGGGAACAATAAATGACACTGAGGATGTCATTTACAGGACAGGACAGGAACAAACCCAGGACTGTTCCTGTCCACAAAGCAAAATGCTATTGCTAATTTTCACCTATCTGAAATATATATCCCTAATTTCAAAGAAAGGTTGTAAACTCTGCATCCCCCAGTACCCTTCTCTTTATGGAAGCATCTGTACAGAGAAGCGCTCGCCTTTCCAGCCTGACTGGTTACCATTCCCACCTTGTAATACACTGAACTCTAAAAATGAATGTTTCCTTCTGTCCTCACTGTTCCCCTAGAAGTCCTGACATGTTTGTGCTGCTGACAGCTTAATCCACTTCTCAGCTCTAAAAAGCAGTATCCCTGCAAAGGTGCTGCTTTCTTTAAAACCTGAGTTTCAGTTTTGGGGAATATTTGGTGACTGAAGTCCAGAAACTCAAAAGTTACTTTTAAGCAGCAGTAATCATGACTCCACTATAGATCAGGTGTGTCACCTGTGTTTGATGCATTCAGAGAGAGTCATATCCCTCCTTTTTCTTTTCTATTTCTGTTGTCCAGTTTTACAAACATCCAAAAATTTCTGGCCAATTCTTACTCTATAAATCTTTGATCTTTTTTTCTTATCACGTAAGTATTCAAACTGATTAAAAATGCAGTAACTGCTTCATGACATCTATGACAAATTATCAAAAACACATTACACTCTCATTATTCCCACACAGATATATGTGGAAGGTGACCAAGAAACTGAGAAACTACTTTCTTACTAAACTTCTCAAATCATTACTTAATTGAATCAATACCCTGTCATACCTGAACATTAACATTGATGTCTAACAATATAATATGAAGAAAAATCTGATATATATGACTATTAATGGCAGGAAAGATACATTATCTCTATACTTAATAATCACAAATATTAGTCTTCAAAACTCTTCAGAAATAGAAGGCTTGCTAGAAGCAGTAAGAAAAGCTGACAGAGGTATAATAGCTGTGAAGACTACTTCTCCTTCTCAACAGGATTAACTGAGCTTAGCATAGTGCTGAACAAGATACCGAAGTACACAGTTGTTGCTAGCACTAGAAAATCACCTCTAATGTGGATAGCCTTGACAAAGTGTATAACAGGATGTATGGTGCAAGTACAAATCCAGTGGGCTCAAAGACTGAAAGTAAGCTTTAGAGCTGTATGGCCTGTATATGTGAACATAGACAGCACAGTTGACTAAAAACTGTACAAAACTAACATATTATTTTCCTTTCAAATTTAAGTTTCTGTCCATGACTTCTACTTCTGAATGCTGTGGATGCTGAAGGATTACACATAGGTACAACCATTTATTTAGAAGAGTTTTGAGAAGAGATTTTCCCTTTTCAGAGGAAAAAAAGCTATCCTGTGCAGCCTAAGAAAGATCATTTGGAAAAGGACTACCTCTAGGAGAAAGCAAGAGAAAGAGAGAGGGAAGGAAATAGGAAATATATATATATATAAACAAAAAAAAAGAAAAAAAAGCAGAAAATAAACATGTAGACTTAAAGATGCATAGAGGTAGGGAATGTTTTTGGTTAAGATTCATGGCTATTCTTTTTTATTCAAATAAGGATACATCTTCACAAGTAGGGGTTTACTTTTGCATGGCCTCTTTTTTTATGAGGGTAAAGCTTAGAGGGAACTAAAATGTTTTCATGACAACATGGGCTTATTCTTCCTTTTTCTAGGTAGATGTGGCATTAGCCATGTTGTGTAAAATGGTAGCTTTTATTCCACAGATAACTCTCCTATGAACAGAAAGAAGTAAGTAGTAGTGAAACCATATCTCCTACAGACACCAAAGTCCTCAAATAGAGAAACAATAATTTTGGTTTACAGGGAATAAGGAAAGGAGTAAGAAAAGGAGAGGGAAAAAGATAAAAGTGAGAGTAAATTTGGCCCTTTCTGAAGTTGCACAGCATCATTGAGCTTTTGGGGGTTTCAAATGGAACAGAGGAGACCCTAATCCTGAAGTTATGCAGAAAGGGGACATTTCCCATTGCCTTGAATTTTCCCTTTGAAATTGGTTCATATCAACACCATTAAGAACATTGTGAACACAGAAACAGAGGATGGACACAGACAAAGTTTATAGTGAAGTGAGACAGAAAGCAAATGGGGACATTTATTTTTTTCTGTCTCTTTCCAGTTTGGTAATGAAAGGTTTTCAGAGCTCTAATTATAAATCAAAGCTCAAGTTCTTCTGTGAATCAGCCTTTGAAGGAGATGCAATTTTGCCCTTTAAAGCACTTGCACAGTCAGATATTTGGATGGAAGAGGGTGATTTTCCATGTTTGATAAGGTGAGCAGAGAATGATACTCAGCTGCAAGGAATAACGCAGAACGGATGCCCCATATTAAATAGTTCAACCTGGTGAATTTATTTTTTTCCTTCAAGAGCTTTGATAAAATACCTAAGGCAAAACTGAGTTTCACTTCTGCAGGAAAAGTTGTTTGGGTCCATTAGGTGACATAAAAATGTTATGTGGGAAAAGGATAGATATATGTACAGGATCATTTGTGTGGCTTGAATGCAAAAAATATGGCTCAATTGGTGACTTACTGAGTGATGTTAATTACATTGCTCACATCTACTTTAATTATACATCCCCTGAGAAAATGGGGAAAGCAAAAGTTCTTTATGTGGCTTTTGGCTTCACTGCACCCCAGCATAAGGTTATGAAGTATTCATATTTTGAAGAAGCAAAAATAAAAACTTCTAGGCAGGTAGAAAAGAAAGAGAATTCCAATTTCGTTTACCACAAGATGCAAAGGCTTGCATCAAAAAAATTCTCTGCTATTATCTATTTGGCTATCTCTCACATGCAGCTTGATAATATTTGGGCAAAACCTGTCATAATTGCATGGGACTTTGCTAGTTGTGAAGGCTCTCTTGCATTTCAGCCCATGAATTTTCTCTGCACTCATTTTTTTTCCCAAGGTCCAAAGCCTTGATTATTTATTACATGTACATGACACTGAGAGGAAAGACTTCTTGACATTCAGCTATTTTCTTTCATCTGCTTACCAAAGACAAATCATCACCACCTCTTTGGAAAGGGAATAGACAATCCTGAGGCCAGTTTTCTACTGTGCCTTAGTCTGGGTGTCATGAAGGAGCAACTTGACAAGAATCAATATCAAAATAGCATGATAAGTAAATCAATTCCTAAGAGACTTAGGTAACCAAAAAACATGTTAGTAGATTTCATAGAAACCCAAATGGCATTGAGAGTAATTTATGTGTATAACTCTATTAATAATCAGCTATGACCGATAGGTTTTATATAAACATCAAGGGATGCTTTTAAGTTACTACATGTCAAGAACATTTTGAGGAACACAGTAATTGACATGTCTGCTTTACCTAACAATTGGACTTGTTTTAGCCTTTTTCCCCCAAGCTGTTTTGCTAGACCTCACAAGCTCTCCTTATCACAGCAGCCTTGGGAAGGTCTGCTCCACAGGGGCAGACTTCCACCCCTAGGATACTTTGGATACTTGTTCTAATGGTTGTGTTCAACTCTAAGCAGCTTTTTCTTATAGCAGAAGGAAAAAAATGCCTTACTTGGACTGTTTGTATCATTCATAACGATCCCCCATGAAAATATGTGGGGAAAAGCTATTGCCATTAGTACAATTTGAGGTGCAGAATGATTGTAAGAGAAAAGTATCACATTCAGTTCTGCTATGGAAACAAGATCTGGCAGGCTTAACAGCCTAGATTCTAATACTCTTTTCATCTGAGAATGATAATTTCATTCAGGGGGATAAACCAGTACGAAAATTGTTATAGAATTGGGCAGAGGAGGGAAGGAGTATCTCTGTTTATTTTTCAGATTTGTCATTCTCTCTCACCAAAAAGAGAAATGAATGCCAGAGCCTTTATTTAGGCAAAAATACAAAGGGAAGAAAATGAAAAATATGATGTAACAGTTAGAAGGGCTAAACAGGAAAATTTATTGATGCGCAACACATATGGAATATTCCTATTCTCACTGTGAGAAAAGGAATTGGTCCTACAAGGAGAACAGCCTGGTTCAAATGGCTTCAGGAGTTAGTTTTAAGGCAACACAGAAGTCTCCAATTTACCAAGTAACATAAAATATTGTTTTCCATCATATTAGGCTCCGATGAGTACCACAGGATCACAGCAAATGCCATCCCATCATGCTGTAGAATGAGAGTAAGTCAACTCCTAAAAATAAGAACTGGTAAAGTAACTCCTTCTGATTCACATAGATTCATTTTTAAAGTTTTTAAGGATGCCTCTTTGCAGAAATATGACTTAGGACTTTATATACTTTTACGAACTTACAGCACCCTAGTGGTAGCACTGCTTTTTGCTCAATTTGAGGCCTAGGACCCATGCAGAACTGTGTGTATGCATGTGTTTATCCCACATTACAATACTTTTCTGTGGTAGTTAAAGAGGCTGGAGAATCTTAAAATAGAGGTTGGAGAGACCTGCTTGTAAATGGAAGCGGTCCTTAAAGGAATAGGGCAAAAAATTAATTGTAGATTTACTGTAGATAGTTATTCACAAAATCCTCAAAATTAGAGTGGGGCTCTTCATGCCAGACAAACAACCAAATGACACCTTCATTTATGCAAAAGCTCAGGTTAGTTTCCCAAGAGGTCTGTTCTGGTTTGCAGATAGCACAAGCCCAGCCACCAGAGCCAGAGAAACAAGGCATCTACCTCTCACTCAGCCCCACTGATGAACAGGCAGCAAGGCTCCAGGTAGAAGGCATTGACATCTTGATCAAGGAACTATGACCAATAAAATAAAGCAAGCACTATTACTAATATAACCAATAAGCTAAGGTATAGCACAAAATAAAGTGTGCACAGAATACTTTTCTCCCAGCCACTCCACCACCAGAAAGTCTGATCTGCAGTATGTAGAATGCAATAAATATTTTTCCCATTTATAGTCAGTTGTTCAGAGTTCAAGGCTTGAGTCACCAAAACTTCAGAAACCTTTGAAAATCCAAAATACTAATATAATAGTAGCTAAGCTTGAGAGTTCAATATTTCGCTAAAAAAATTCTTTTGTAAGAAGTCTGGAATTTGCATTTACCAGAATATGCAGCGCCAGTAGTTTACAGACACATCTAATAGAAAAAAGATCATGCTTATATTCATTTTAACAGAAAAATGAGAGGCGTTTCTTTTTTGCTTTAGTTGTTCTTGTTTGTTCATTTTTTCCTTTGTTATATTCAGTTTCAAATACACAAAAGGATAGCAGAACATTCAGTGGAGGTTTGCTGCCAGCACTCACATCAAGAGGCTCTATATGCCCATGACTACTTCTGTTGCCATACACATTGCTCTGACCAAGGTACTACTTAAAAATACAACTAATTGTACCAGTCCTTTCATCAGCTTCACTTGCCTCTTGCTAAGTGCAGGAAATAGTTCTGCTGCAATTCTGAGGAGAGGTCCTGGAACTGCCTTGGAGCCAGGGCAATACCTGCACGTGAGCAAGGTATATGTGTTCTGAAAAAGAGCAGTCCCCTGGGGACAGCTTGTGGAAAACCTGCCTCAAGGAGTTTAACAAATGGACTTCAATCCCTGTCACATTCTCTGTCTGCCGTTGCCTCCTTTTTTCTGCTTTTGACATCCACCCGCTATCACACAGCCCCCTGCAAACAAAATCCAGGGCTCATCACACAGACACCGAGGTTGTCAGTTCTTTGCCATTACCACGTTAGATGTGGTTTGGCAAATTTCTCATCCGTGTTCCCATACAAGAACTAACTATATTCACGTCTTGAGAAAAGTGGAGATGGTTTCTTCCCACTTGCACTTAATGAATGATCTTGTGTTTTTACTTGCTTAAAGTCATTTTTAAAATGCATTGTCCCAGGGGGTACTTAATCCCCTCTATAATGACCTTATGTGACAGCAGTTAAAAAAAATTACTTCCAATTCTTAGGGCAATTTTAATTTCTATGATAAAAAGGCAAAATATTTATTAAAATTAAGTACCTGTAATTTTTAACCAGATAAGTCATTTATTGCCCTGTTACAACATAGTAGAGTAATTGTGGAATTAGCAATACGTTTCTCTCTCTTGAAAGTAATTATTTTACCTAGAAATAATTGTAAGAAACTTATCCCCTACCCTCTTCATATTCTACAGACTTCAAGGTATACCTTTAAAATGTGCCCAGAGGGGTTGTGGAGCCTTCCTCTCTGGAGATCTTCCAAACCTGCCTGGAAGCCACCCATTGTCATGTGCTCTGGGTATCCCTGCTTGAGCAGGGGGGTTGGACTAGATGATCTCTAGAGGTCCCTTCCCACTTCAACCATTCTGTGAGCCTGTATGAGTCTCTGAATTTCTTACACTTCACATTTGTTTGCTTTGAAAAGAAATATCACCCTGGATTTACATAACAACTTTCATCTCAAGCAGCACAAAAGCTTTTTATAACAATACAGCATGGATTAGGACATATTGTTAGAGAAGCATGTGGATCTATATAGATACAGGAACATGAGCGTCCACAGACATTATGCAGTCTGATTCTAATATACGTCTATATTTATAACAGAGTGGGCATTGTTTTTATGCAAGGAGCAAAAGCAAGCAGTTTCTCTTCCTGTAATGGTACAGAGTCTTTGCACAGATGTAAGTATTCCCCATGTAGATGACTTTTGGTACCAACAAAATGACTTAAAGGAAATAATAAAAGCCTGCATGAAAGAACTGTGGGAATGAATATGGAGTTTAAGCACACACTTTGAGCCCTTTTCTCCCCTCTGCCTTTTATCCTTTTCCTTGAACCTTTTTCCCTTGCTCTGCTTCCCGGGGAGCTCCTGATGACACTTTGTTCTCCTCACACATGCCGTTCTGGCAGCCAGCCCACACTGTATGACATACTGTACAACATATGTCACTGTATGACATCCTGTACCACAAAGTTCATGAAGTCAGCCGGTCACAAGCTGTCCCTGGAGCCAGGACCCTGCACTGGCATGGTCAGAGCATGTGGTATTGCATCCATACAGAACAGGCATGTTTGCATTCATCAGTCACTTATAGATGTCTGCAAGAGCATTGAAGAGTTTACTGTAAAAAGGTGGGTTTCAAATGGGTTTATCCTCTGGGCCTTCGCACCCGGCCAAGTATTCAGACCACTGGAAATTTCTCAACTTTAGGAACCAGTGTCCTAAGGTAAATAAGGAAATGTCTTTTTAAATAACTACAAAATAGCAGTCAGAATAATTATTGTTGGATTGTGGTTAAGCTGGAAGGGACTTTGAAGTGCTATTCCACAGGTATTTGGTCTGGCCTTGGTTTTATTAATGATTAGCTGACTGGAACAAATATGCTTACAAAAAATGTGTAAAAAGCCAATTGGACAAGATTACCAGCGCTGGAGATGATATCATCAAACAAATAAAAATGATACTGGGAAACTGGAAACTGACTCTCAAATGCAAAAGATGAAGTTCAGTTGACACAAGTTCAAAACAAACCAAACAAACACAAGACAATGATTAAGGTGACTGTGCAGAGCAGAATTGATGAGTAGATCTTAAACTGCATATGATGACAAAAAAAGAATGTTATTACAGAATGTCCTACTGTATACCATAACATATTGGTCAGAATTGCATGAAAGAAACCACAGTCATTATTCCAACTCTCTTCAAGCTGGTACCAAGACAGACAGCTAGGGCCAGCTTTGAATGGCACATTTGGAGGAATAGAAAAGCAAGAAAAATAATGAACAGATTTAACCTATAAGAAAAGATTAAACAAAACTGAATTCTGTTGCATAGGTTAAGAAGAGTAAGAGGAGGCATAGAAACTATTTATAAAATGAGAGAATGTTACTTTACAAAAGCAGAACACAATCAATAGCTCCCTTAGCCTGTAACAGTAAAGAAAATGAAGAGATATTTGAAGGAATTTTATTTCTTAAGAAAAAAAAGAAGTTATTTCAGTTAAATACTAAACCCAAATGAAGCATGGGAATAGGCCATCTAGGGAGAACTGCATGAGATATTTCCTTGGAGATATATAAGAATGGGTTCAACGAATATCCAGTAGGGATGTTCTTAATGTGAGGTAAAGCAGAGAGCAATTTTGGTCTTTTGAGGTCTTTTCCCATTCTAGTTTTCTCTACTTCGATGTAGATGAGTCTTTAGGAGAGTATTTTTAACAAAAAAAAACAGCTTGGAGATTTGCTTAAAAAAATCATTGCCTTAAACTATATGTATGTCACCTCCTGTGGTGACTGGCCATATAAATCCAACGGTATTATTTCTGTTCCCTGATGATTCAACATTCTCTCATATTGTGAGTTTCTACTAGAAATACATTACTGCTCTGCATTTGAAATTAGTTTTCTCAAAGAATTGATCAAAATGGGACTGTTATTTTACCAAAATAATTCTATTAAGGTTCTAGAATTCTGACAAATTAAACATTCCTTTAAGCTGTTTGGAAATATCCTAGATATTTATTAACTTTTAGGTTTGTCATAAATATCTAGTGAATTTTTAATGCAAAAATAGCAACATGATCATGCTCTCATTTTTTAAATGGGAAGAATGTCAGTTCTACTTCATGTTAACATAACACTTCTCTCACAAATGGTCACCAAAAGCAAGTAAAAAGTGCTACAGGCAGGATCTAGTCAAAATATTACTTGTTCAAAATGCTTCCAATTCATTTCTCCCCATATTATTCTTTTTTTTAATGGCAGAAACAAAAAGTAATAAAAGAATAAAGGAACAGAAAAATTTCACTGCCTATGGAATCAAGGCTTGCCGTATTTACACTTTTGTAATGACATTTTGGTAAGCTGTATTGCTATTTCAAAGGCGACCCCCAGAGTGCATTAGTATAGCACACAGTAAAGTGTTCCTGTAAAAGTGTATACCTTTGTAACAGCACAGTGAAGTCATCTATTATGATAGGAAAAACACAGGTTTGCTAGTACAGCTAGATCAACAATAGGTCCCATGTTAATATAACTAAATCAGCCTGGGATCTCTTTTCTTTCCAGTTCTGAACACAGCTGTGCGAGCAGCAGCTTGAAATGTTGAGACATCCTAAAATAAGCACCTGACTCACAATCTGGAAGTATCCATTTGTCTCAATAGCCTGTAAAGGAAACTCAGTGTGACTGGATCAGAGTCATACAGCAACCTTTTAGATGTACAAATGAAATTGCACCGACTCCTTTCCTGACTCTAAAATAGAACAGGAGTTGCTGTCACTCTTTTAATACTAAACCAAAGCCTTAAGGACTCTTAGAAACACTACCAGTGACCACTGGAGTTGAGTTTCTTTGTAAAGACTGTAATCATTTAGTTGATATAGCAAAGGTGAAATTGCTTCACTAAAGTACCCTAATACTCATTTGCTTAGTCACCACTTATTCCCTACAACAATAAATAAAAAAAAAAAATGAAGATTGACTCCATTTCTTAGTACAAAGAGTAAAAAAAGGCCTGAGAGTGCTAGAGGAACTTAGAGCATCATGCCCAATGGCCATTACTCCAGATCACTCCTCTCTAGTGTTGTAAGAAGAGAAAATTTGTCTGAGCCTAAGCTCTTCAAGGTACCTGCATAAAGAAGGAACCCATCATCATGCATCAGCAAGGGACCATTGCAGTTGTAAGAAACAACTCATTACATTCACTTTTATAGCCCAGGATCTTAAACTAAACTCAGACAGAGCCACCTTGGGGGCTTCTATTGATGCTGAAGACGGTCTCGAGAAACTTACCCATTTAACTGAGGGTCCACGGGGTGAGCAATGCACATGGCAGTTGGTTACAAAAAGTTATATAACTATAACATGAAATGCTTGAACTCACCGAGAATTGATTTATTCTAAAAGCAGTACAAACGGGAAGTCAAATGCAGCCCTGGAGAGCAGGGGAGAGCTGCCACTTCACACCACCACACCACCACACTCTAAATGTCTGTGCCACCAGAAGACTGATCCACCCCAAGCACCCACCAGCTCATGCACTTTGAGATCTCTGTCAAAAACATTCGATCCTGGGGATTTAAATCAAAGCCTGCTGCGTTTTGTGACAGGTGAAACTGACTTATTTTGAAGCCCGGTCAATTTATCAAGTCGTTGGAATGGCGAGACTGTCACTTGTCATTATCAGCGACATACAGTTCAGAGGAAAGCTGGCCATCAAGTTAACTGCAGGCAAATTTGCTGGGCTGCCAGCTGCAATACAGACAAAAACCAACACCCCATTAATTGAGGTTTTGAAATGTAAGTGACTTCTGGCCAAAAGCATGAGAAAAAAAAAAAAGTCTGGCAGTTGAGGGAGAGAAGGAAGAAAATTATGACAAGCTGGTTTCAGGCAGTTTTTACTGTCTCTCCATTGGTCTTGCTCAGGAAACACTGTTATGACAGAGAGCATGGCCACTGGATGAGGATGAGTTCCCCTTGTGTCACTCTATCTGCATGAATCTACAGTAACTAAGGTGTCAGTGAGGTTGCACCTGTGCAAGGAGGTGAAGAACCAGGACAAAGATTTCATCTGAATTTTGTTTTTAAGCATTTAGGAGGCTCTCTTTGGAATCTTTCATAATAAAAGCAGTGGTACTTTCATCATTTTTCTTTTATGTCTGCAAATCAGGAAATAATCTGTACAAACAGGTACCAGTGTGCAGTCCACATGTACACATTCATTTTTCAATCTGAAGGAAATACATCCACATGAATACTATGACTGTGAAGGATGTGAGTCAATGAGAAATGGGACTGAAAAGTCTATCTTGTTCTGAAATGTAAGTGAACTCAATATTCAAGCTGTGAAAAGCATAGCTAGCTAAAGTCAACCACAAACACTAGTGACCAGCTGAGTTATTTTCTTTTTTGTTTCCAGATAATACCTGACCTATGTGATTCACAGAGGCATAGGATGCCTATTGCCCCCTAGGGAAAAAAAAAAAAAAAGTGCTTTCAAAACTGGAATGCTCTGCTTCACTCTTAAGAGACAAATCACTCCCTTAAAAAGTAGTGAAATTTATTCATACATGTTTTAATGTGCTTTCAAACCTTGGATAGAAAGATGATGCATTATAGTTCAAATGAGTGCAGGTAAGTAAGAGTTGAGAATCAGCTAGTTAAGCAGAGAGTATTTCCCTAGTGAAGAAGGCAAAAAGAACACTCTATCTCAAAGGTCTCAAAATATTCTCTTCAGCCAAGGCCTCATTATACAAAGCTTAAAAATACTACATTATTAAGAACGGATAACTTATCTTTCCTTTTATGCTAGATATCATATTGAAAATGATAAGGATGTTCCCAAATTGTAGCCTTAATTTTCTAGAGGGGTATTGGAGAAGGACAGGAAAGACTACAGCAGAGTAGAGTGTACTAGTCACATTGCTTACTGCATCTTTGCTGCAAAACCAGATGTGACAAGCAGGAAAATAGAGCACAGTGTATAAAAAGTAGACATTTTAAATTCTTGTACTGTGAACTCATCCCCCAAAAGTAATTGCCTCAAATATGCTCAAATATGTAGGCATGTATAGTTACAATCTTTTCAAAGAAAATGGCACAAAAAAAATCTGTACTGGATTCAAAGTTAAATCAGATTTGCTCATTTTCCTTTTATCTCCTATTTCTGCTTTCTTTTTAAGTGCATTCTCATAGGAGATGAAACAATAAGATGCTTCTATATATTTCTGTATTTCTCTATGTTACATTGTGCGAAAATTATATTGGAGAAAACGAACAAGATTTTCCATCTCTACCTCTTCGAAGGCATCACTCTAAAGGCAAACTTTTATGCCCAGAGGCCAGTTTGCTTACCGTTTTCCCCCAACTCACTCCTGATGTTATCTGTCATTCCCACTCCTTTTGACATTCTCAACTTTTATTTGTTTGGCATCAGCAACAGCTAGTAAATGGCATCTCCACGCTGCTGGACTCTAATAAGAAGAGGCATTGTCAAGGTCAGAAAAAAAAGCATCAGTTTCATCAAATTCAAGACATCACAACCTGTTTTCCTACAAAAAAAAAATGAGAGGATTTTCATGATAATAATTCCTCTCCTTTCTTATCTAACTAAAATAAGAGCAGTAAAGCAGCCTGGGCAAAAAAGAATCAATCCAAAACCAAACCAAAGAAAAATCACCTATGAGCCCTCCTTTGCTACATCTGAAAATTTTGGTTGGCATTTTCATTAGTTTCTTGTTTTCTCTCAAACATTGCACATGCCACTAATTACAAATGCCATATGATCCATATGAAGTGTGTCGTTCCCAGATCCAGATGATTTTGTAGATGTCCATCTTTAACAGAAACCTTAGCGAAGTGGGGAAAACTGAAGGGGTGACTTCTGGATGAAGTGGGGACTCCCTCTAGTATCCCCATTACTCTCTTGTGCCTCAGTGTGGCTCAGCTCATCAGGAGCCAAAGATTAAGCGCTATTTCAGAGGCTTTTTTTTTCTGCCTTCAGATTGCACTGAGAACTCATCTGTTTTAGGTGCTGAAGAAACAAATATTCTTCTCTGGTGTCTGTGACATTGTCCTGTGTCACTGAGAAACTAAGTAAGCAATTGTTTTTCCTCACTTCCTGATTGTATAGTATTTTTGAACATTGCATATTTTGTTTCTATTGTTCAGTGCAGCAGCCTCACACTTGTTAGCAAAAGGAGAAAAATTATGGCAGTTTACAAAGCTGGGGCTCTTATTTTCCCCAAAAAAGTCACTGACTCATTCATACAAAGAGTCCAGAAAAAAATAATATTTACATTTTGATCCCTAAAATTAAATGTAGTTTTAGAGGAAAATGTTCAGGGACTAAATAAGCATGGCAGTTAAAACACAAAGTAGAGATGGACAAAAAATACATTTTCTTCTAAGAAAAGACATCTCCTTCAAAGTTGAAGTTGGTTTGGGCATGGATCACAGGCTTGAATTTAGTTCTTGTGCAGATGGTTTTGATAGAACTCCAACAACAATTGCACTTGCAAGCACACTTACACTTCCTGTAAGTCAGCAAGAACTGAATATTTTGGAAGGACTTTCCTTTCTTCAAAGAAGTTCCATCTTGAGTTAGAGAGGACACATGGACAAGATTTACATAGTTGATTCTGTGTCATAAAGGAGTTCTTATTGCTAAAATTTTCTAGGAAAACCTAGCTGCAAACACCTCCTGTCAATATATTCCAGAGGAAACAACAGGGACAGAATTATTAAAGCAATTCCTGTTTTCCTGAAGCATGTAACATAGGGATGAAAGTTAATCCAGATGTGGGTCAAGAATGACACCCAGTGGACAGACCATGCTGTATTCCCAACGGATTTCTGTATGCTTCTACCCAATTCAGTTTTGCAATTTAATGTACCTACATGATGATTCATAGTGTTAATTCTTATTAAAACCATATCCTAAATTATATTTCCACTAACATGCCAAAAAACTTCATTGTGGAAGAGTTGCATGAAAAGGGGGAACTTGGAGAAAAACTAGGGCCCAGCAGAAGTTTTGGCATTACAGAAGCTTGCTTGGGGTGATACACAGTAGCCCCTTCCAGGTTGGTTGGTAGCTTGGTCTCTGCTCCTCCACAGTTCCCTAAGCAGCACAATCTGCCCTCCTTGAAGCTGCAAGGAGGAGTAACCGAAGGTGGAGCAGAGTGAAGACAGCACGGCCAGACAGCACGGCCAGACTCTGTTGCACTCCCTGTGCTGGGCTGCTGCTAAGTCGCACAGTAACTGCCCAGTGGGAGATATACGGTAACATGTGTGGTGCTGAGCCAGCAAGGGTGGCAAATCACCCCTTTCGGATGAACTTTACTTGAACTTTGTTCATTATAAGCACATTATAATGCCAACGCACACCTCCATCCCAAAAGCTATCCGCCTCTGAGTTAAGACCTCACTGAGCATGCGCTCCAGATTCTCAATGGACTGTACATTTAAATGAAAGCAAGAAACTTTTTCACCAATAAGTGACAATAGTAAGTATGACTATAGTTACTCAAGCTCCACCTGAATGTAAAGATGAAGTATAAAAGGTGAACTAAGGAGGAAAGAAGTTGGAGGGAAGATTCCGTCATAACTTCTGGATCAGTCAGCGGACTGATCCCCTTTTCCTCCTCTCTGGTCGGGACACTGGCTGAGGAGACTCAGAAGCTAGAGGGGAAGATTCCACTGTAACTTCTGGATCAGTTAACGGGCTGAAGCCCCTTTCCTCCCCTCAGGTCTAGACGCTGCTTGAGGAGACTCCTGGAGACTGCGAGCCCTCCCCCATCTTCTAGGGTGAGTGAGAATTGAACATTCGTACATCAGAGCTCGCTAAAAATCCCATGCTGTAATAGGGAATTCCCTGTACTGACATCCTAAACCTGCTTTGTAAATGTTGCATTTGAAAAAATCATGCTATTCATGAACTCAACTACTCATTTGGAAGGTGATGGGCCCTATGGTCAACAGATTGTTTGAGAATCCGATACTGCCAGTCGGGCTTATAGTTCACAATACTATTCGGGAATTCAGTTAGTTTCCAGAAAGGCAATCGGACCTACAGTCGACAGACTCTTCATACTCCAGTAGTGCCAAACTCGAGCGTATTGCTAACAGGGTATTTAATATCTCCTTCCCCACCACCACCACCGTTTTCAAACTGCAACAATCATGAAGATAATTTAGCAACTTTATATGTCTACAGTTTGTGATATGGGGACAAGAAACTCTCCTTGAAGGTAGGAACATCTTTCACCCTTCCCTTTTTTTTTCTTCTCCAAAATCTGAGTCATTACAGATAAGAATTACAGAGGATTTTCCCCTCATTTTAGTTGTCTTATGCACAAGCAAAATGGACAATTTTTTTCATAAAACCCCAAACCTATGCAGAGCTAGATTAACTTCTCAGTCACACAGAGAAACTAATCTGTTCAAAGTTTGTTTTTAAACACAAGAGGTTCATAATAAATGGTTTTATTGCTCCGTAGAATGCTCAGAGGCTTCTCCTACACAGGAGCTTGACATGGCACCATTAAAAACAAGACAGCCACCCATTGCATTTGTTCAGATGCAGATGCAACGTTGCAAGCACAAGACTCACTTGCGCATCAGGGAGCATGGTCTGAACTGTGCTGTGCTTCAATATCCAGAGGAATGGAGATTAGTTAGGAGCTTCACTCAGCTGCAAAACCATTAGGCAGGAATTTGACCTGCACGCACAGCAAGGTAGATGAGGAGGAGGAGTGTGAGGAAAAGACAGGAACACATTTCTGTGTCACCTCATGAGTAGAAGACAAGTGATACAGGGAAAAAAATAGTCTTCTGTAAAAGTAGCTATTCCCATATACTATTGCTTACCTCGGACATTTCACTGTATTGCTTTTTGCTGTTGTTAACATAGAGGCTAATATCAGAGGTGAAAAATTAACTACCTCCTTGCCAACCTGTACATAGATCACAGGTCGTACTTTCTACAGTGAAAATATGTTTTCAAGGCCTGCAAGTCAATGACCAAATTTCTATGCACTTCAGTGGGATGCTCGTGTTTTTCTGGCAGCATCCCTTGCATCTTCTTTCTCCTCTTACTTTTAATTGGTGAAACTTATGCATTCATGGAATCTCAGATTTAAACACTGCAGTGATGAATTCAGTGCTGTTAAAGAGAATCTCTCTCTAAAGAGAAAGCTCCATATGCCTTGAGGAAGCATTTGAAATCAGAGAGGATGTTGCTCCAATGGAAAGAAAGAGGAAAACAGGTAGAGTGACAGAAAATCTCTGGAAGGTTTAGCAAGCCTCTCACATGAGCAGCTATCCACACATTCAGTTTACCTAAAGCAAAATCATTGCAGAAATTTCCCTTCACAGCATCTTCCATCTTGGAATATATATGATATTTTATGGTGAATGAATACTCAAATATCTCCTGGTCATGAGATGTTGCTGAAAGGTATATAGTCACACCTAAGGAAGGCCAACCTATTTGTGCAGGGCAAGGGGAGTCCTCAGTGACATTAAAAGGCAGCATATTGGAATAAGCAAAGGGTATTATTTTCCAACACAGCAATCAGTAAAATTAATCTACTTATTATGCAACTCTCAGTTCTGTAGTGTTATTTCTCTCAGCAAGGCAAAAAGCTTTGTAAATTTGAAGAAAGGATTTGGCAGGTATATGCATAAGATTAGCATCTGCTAACCGTTATCCAGGAAAATATCACAGGAGCTTTCAGATCTCATGCTTCAGGACACAAGACTGTCTGTCTCTGGAGGTCAGAGAAAACTCTCCCTATGCTGTTACAGAATTCAACTGTGGGTGTCATGGTGGTTTTAGAGGATTGGTTGCATATTTTCAAAATATGCAATATTGATAAAATATTCAAGCAAACTTTTAAATTCAAAAAACTAAGCAATGTTAAGAAAATTACTTTCCATTGTTTGAACATTTGCATAGTTTGTTCAGAAATGTCTACATTTCACATTTTTAGAGTATATCTATAACATTTATGAATGACATGAGAAAATGAATACATATTTATTATTTTCTGTATTTTGTCCTGACTATTGAACCTTCAAACAAAGCTCTGGACATAGGACAACCAGAAAGTGACAGAAAAGCTTTATTATTTTTTGTTTCTCAAGAAAAGCCAACTCTCTGTCTTTATAATCTGTTTATGTACTTCAAAATCTATTCATGTAACTACATAATTTGTGGTAAATATACCTGTGTGCAGTGTAGGGTTTGGATTAGATTTATAATGTATGATTGACACTATGTCTAGAGTCCAATTACCATATACTTTGTTTTTGTGTACTAAAAACAAACTTTTCTTCAAAATCTCAAAGAAAACTGAGAAAGAGATTCTTCAATCATCAACCTCATGATTTTTGTGGGAGTTTGGTTATATCAGTATGAGTAACTTTCAAACTCATATCTTCACTGTTACTATTTTTTGCTTGTTTGTTTGTTTGTTTTTTGAAACGGACAGAAACTATATCAGTCTATTGATTGTATCAGAAAAAACACAAACACAAACCCTATGTTCACTTGTAGCGAACTGGTTTTCTTTAGTGGACCTCTGCCTAAGTATAGGATAGTAGAGGTCATATGTTAATATCCTATGAACTGATGTGCACAGAGCAGCACGTGCCCAGACATGTTGCTGCTGATTTCTAATTTAGTGTCTTCTGCATCATGCATTGTCCCCAAAAATATAGGGGCACTAAATGAAGAGTGGAAACATATCTCAAAGGATAAAACACTTCGAAGCTTGATACATTTGATTTCTAGAGGTAGGAGACAAGGAAATTTTGCTGTGGAGGAAAATTCAATTTAAAAAAAAATTGTTTCCCTCTTGAACTGGAACAAAACTGCATTATATCTCCTTTTCTGACAGATATACAAATTTCTAAAGCATTTGGAAATATCAAAATGCTTTATTTTGGTAGAATCAAATGGTTTTGATTTGCTGGTGTTAAAATTTTTCATTTAAGTATGTCCAAATACTTCATTTTGTTAATGTGAAAATATTATAGCATGATCTTCAATCTTCAATACAATATACTATTTAAAATCTCATATAAATGCAATATAAAAAATGCATATAACAAATCAACTAATCAAAGTGGGACAGTTAAAATATTTTTATATTGTCCAAACAAAATATTTTGACGTTAGCAAAAGAAAGCAAGACAGCTGAAGTGATTTGTTTCAGCTCTTTTCCAATGAAAATTTTATCAGAATTGACATATTCTCAAGGAACATTTTGATGCTGATGAAACAGCATGTCACAATGAAACATGGTCCCATTTAAAATGTTTTTGCTGCCCTTCATTTTAGGAAAAGGAAAAAGCATTCAATGGGCTGTCCAGAATGACACAGCACATCTTGCAGGTATGTATTTACAGATGTCTGGAGGTACTAGCAATTAAAATATTTCTGTCCACTTACATCTTTTCTTCTTCTAAAAATAAACCAAATTGCTTCTTAAGGTGTTCCTTAGGTGAAGATTACTCTTAAAATCCTGCAAAGGTTTGTCATTCCCCATTCATTGCTACAGCAAAAGTGTACAGGAATAGCTGCAAGCATTTCATGACATCTCTCTCTTCTTATCTTCTTTATTTTATGATTGGAGGTGATTTTTCCTTCCCACACACTTGCTCTCCATGCCCCTTCCTCTTCTTATTTTCATGGTACAAAAGCTTGGGCAAGCTCCCTTTTACCTTCTTTATGAGTATTCATAGTTCTAATTAAGTTAGATTCAGCTTGTCTGATTTGAGAAGTCTTATCAGGAATACTTAACCTGTGTAAATAGTATGCATAGACTGAAGTATTCCTTCTGAATGTTAATTAACAGCCATAGAAGACTTCATACATAATCAACTGCCCAAATGCACCAGAAGCCTTAGAGCAAATAAGCCAAAAAAATGCTTACAAATGGCAACCAAATATCCTACACTGTCAGTTCAGAACAGGCCAATAACCCTGAGTGCATTTCTTGATTCATATTGTGAGAATGCCTTCTAATTTTAACTGGAAAAGGCTGGAATTCAGCCATTCCTCCACCTGGCATGAGACACTGAAAGATAGATGTTAAGGGATAAAAAAGCCAGTAGGCTCATTCAGTCTTCCTCATTTTTAAATTGAATTAGGCAGAAAGTAAGGGACAATTTATTCTTCTTAACTCCTTTTAGGGTGAATGTTTCAATCTATGCCTTCCCTTCCTCTCCCCTTTCCAGAGTTGTGTGCCTTAGAACATATCTGCCTCGGGCTATAACTCCTTCTTCTCACGGACTAGTCCTCCTCATATCCAAAGATGGGTCTGGCTAGCCAGACTCAGGCCCAAGGAGTAAGCTGCAATGAACCTGAGGATTGCTGAGGAACATGCTGACCAGAATGGCCTTCTAGGGAACTCTGACCCTGGCAGTGAGATTTATCTTGCTATAGTTAAAATGTGCACAACATACATGACAAATTTTATCAGGTACCCTTGCCCAGCCCCTTGTCTACAATCAAAAAGTAATAAAACTTCTGAAAGGAATCCGTTTAACTTGTTTCTGGCAGCATCTATATTAGGTGAGGTGAAGCATGCACTAGAAGGGCCTCTCATTTCCTATGGTTATATGGATGTTCGATGTGACTACTACATCAATAGACAGATGTCTGAAGTCAGAGAAGATCTGTGATGTGTCCTAGGGTACTGCTTCATACACATATGACCAGGCTCTATATCCCGTGTGCATGAGGTTTTCTTTGACAGCTTCGTGATGCTGTGCGTGTGGAAAGGCCGGTACAGACAAGATAGTTGCTCAAAATGAAGTGAGCATGTTCAGGAGCTCAGATCAGCTCATGAATCTAGCAGGAGCTATATACCCTCTCTCTGCCATTGGGGAGTATGGCACATTACACACAAATGACTTTGAAGAAAGACAGGAAGAGAAGGAAAACCTGACAGGATAACTTGCTAGCAGGAAAGGAACAAGTGAAAATAAATAAATAAATATGCTGCTAAAGCCCTCAGTGACCTCTTGGTGATGGTCTGAAAGCTGACTGCATCTCAGTACAGCCTCCCTTTGCTTTTGCTGGCCACAGAGTACACTGAGATATGCAATGTGTGGTGCAGCCTGCCGACCTCTGGGCTTCCCTTGGGCTCACATGAATTCCTGAATAACACTTCTGCTGCTCTTGCACAGACTTGTGTATCAGATATGTGAAAACTTGGAGCACAAATGGCTATAAAACACTTCCATCAGTACATCTGAAGCACTTAAAGCCTTCCTCCTACATGCGTTTCTCATTATTGTCCAATTTCTTTTACAGTTAAGTAGGTTAATTCTTTCTCTCTCTTAGCACTCAATCTAATTCCATTGGCTCTGTGCTGTAAAAATTCAATTCAAGTATCTTTTGCTACTATCAGCCTTAAACTTTTCCTTCCATAGTTTCAGGCTATTTTTTCTAATCCCTTCATCTTCTGATATAGTGAGTTTTTCCTTTCCATCGTTTATATTGCTATTGTGAATGCATCAAGTTATATCACATCCCTTTTTACCTTCCACTCTTGTCATAATTACTTCTGTCTAAACTTGTGTTTCCTCCTTCTTTTTTTAAACCATTTCCCCTTTCTTGAGCCACACAGAAAAAAAATGGACAGATTTGCAGGGCCACATGGAAGGTCAATGTTTTGCAGTGCTGTGCAAAAGTTCACAATTATCCCCACAGCTTTACACAAGACACTATAAATTGCTTAATCAAAAATTTCTGTTTTCTGTTACGGCCTGCCCATCCTCATGCCTATATATTGGGATACAGTATGCCAGTATGCTTGTTTTGATCTTCCATGACCAGAAGTCTTTTGATTGTAATTCTCTACTGCATAGGCATGGGTGTCCATTATATTGTAGAACAAAATAACAAAATAAGTTTTATACTGACATAAATTCTGCCTTTCCTTTGCTTGCTTCAAAGTGGTTTGCTCCAAGGCAAAATCCTGAGAACTATAATAAGCATAGCTACCATTTCAACTTAAGCAGGGATGGGATGTGTCCGGAAATAATCTTTTCTTCTGTCTTTATTTCTTCACTTATCTTAGAGAATACTCTAAAAGTCTGATGCTGTTTATCATGAAGAAGTGTTCCTAATTATGAAAAGTGAAAAGATAAAACAGTTTACTATACATAAACATGTATTAAGTGGGAGAGCAATTAGACAAAGCATATAAAAAAATGACTGATACATAGATGGGAAAAATTTGACTGATGGCTAGGTATGAATGACTAATACATGGGTGTACTAAATGGATGAACTTGAAGGACAGATGGATGAGATGAAAGAACAGATGGATGGATTGATGAATGAACTGTAGCTGTGTTGAAGGGGAAGTTAAATAAAAGGACTGTTAGAGGGAGAGAAAGAGTAAGTTCAAGCATCCTTGTGAAATTCGTTTTGCCAGAATGAGCCCTGATGGGTCACTTTAGGAATCTGCTGGTTAAATATAGTTCCCTTCTTGATAGTGAAACCAGGCTCACTCCACAGAGGTGCAACGGAAATGAGAACAGCCTTTTAACAGAGGGAATCAAAATTTAGAGTTGAAAGCACAGAAATGTCTTAAGGAAAGGAACCTTAGGAAGAGATTAAATCTTTGTGAGAGACTAAACATGGGACACTATAAGGAAAAACTAAGGATTTCGTGCAAAATAGACCTTAAATTTCTTTTTTTACCTTTTTTGTCAGTGAAACACAGAACTTGGGCTTATTTCCACTCTATCTATGTTTTCCTAAATCCCACTCACCTAGACATTTAATGGATTAATATATCACATTTTGGACCTTAACAATATTGAAGCTGAGCAATAAATTGGCTTTCCATGTGTAAATGTGATATATAGTGGTCCATCTGTAACAACGCCAAGGGTGAAATAAGATAATATATGCTGACACTCCCACTGAAAGAACAGATGCTGACATTTGTTGCTAACAGTTTCCATTATCAGGACTGGGTAGCTCAAGAAGCTCAAAGCATAGACAGCTTCTTCTGTAACCCCCTGTTTTAAATCTCTTCAGAGTGGTGCCTGTAACAGGACATTTAGAAATTCAGTTCATTTCGTTTTTTTAAGGAATTGTACAATGCTCTGTGCATTCACAAATATTTGCAAGACTTTAGGTTTTTAGGTCACAAATTCTGAACATTTTCCACTCCAGTCAGCCACAAGAAATAACCAAAAGCTAGCCCTCCTTATCACCTGTAGCCTTCACTGTACAGAGTCCTGCTAGCCACTCGCTGTCTCAGTTATGATTGATATATGGCACAGCTCCAGCAATTCATAGCTAGGAAATGGTTCAACTCTGGTTCAATCTGAGCACAGCTTTTCATAAGAGATCATAGTAACTGGTAGTAATCCACAGAGGGCAGAAACATCACTTAGATGATGTTTTCACTGTAGAAATTGTAGAAAAAAAAATCTTCATCCAGTGTTGGCCAGAAAACGGGCATGTTTTTATTTGACTGTGACCAAATCATTCCTGTGAACCGTGTTGTTGAATTCTCCCACAATTTCTCCCTGCTCTGCAGGCGGGCTCACACCATGCCTACATCATCCACGATGCAGTGCAAAGTTATGGATAGACTGAGAAGTGTCCTATTCCCACAGACACTGCATAATGGGGGACGTAGGCTCTCTTTTTAGATACTGCCATCAGCAGCACAACAAATAATTGAAGGATAGTTTCCCCAAGATTACAATATGGGAACATTTCTCTATCAAATTCTTCAGATATTGATTTTTTTCCTGCAAACCTTCCAAAGAAAGAAAAATAGTTTATGCTATATAGTTGCATATAATACCATATTTTATCAGGGTAATCAAAATAGATAAGCGCAACAACAACACTTTGCAAGTATAAGGTGCATCTGGGTGACACCCACTAAGGCAATGTAGAAACATTTTTACCAGGATGCTTGGCGAAGCCGAGCTTTGGGTGATTCTTTTCAATTTTTGTCAAAAATATTATCAAAAAAGCAACTAGTTTTTGCAGAAGGACCAATGGCATGGCTTCATTGTGAGGCCCCACTTTGAACCCACAATGACAGAAAGCTTATTTTTGTTTATATAGAAAGGAGCAAATAGACCTTGGAGAGAATAAATCTGTAATGGTGAAACAACTTTCCTGACTTTTTTCTCAAATACAGCCAGACATCATTTTTGAAGCTATTAATTCTTCCATCATCTTAAAATCTGTTTGGGTCTGAGAAGCAACATAGTAGAAATGAATGATGGTATTTCCCATTATGTGTTCCCAATATGTTTTCTGAGTCATTTCCAATTAGTTTGCCGAAAATATAATATTGCCTGCAATGCAAAGTTTTATCTTTCATTTTTCTAAGAAATGCAACATCAATAATGACCAGCTGACTTCTGATTCCCCTCTGTTTTTTCACTGCATTGGTGAGGTGGTTTTCTTTTCATGTACTTGGCAGGATTATCTTTCTTACAGGCTGAAGAAAAATTAATTTTGAGCTGGAAACCAAAACATTGAATTCACTGAGAAAGGACCCAGATAAAATGCCAAGATGATTTGTTTGTGCCACAACCTGAGTTTTTCTGGCTTTAATCACAAAGAAAGGGGGGAAAGGGGATATTTTTCATTTTTACATGTACTTAGATCACATATTAAATATAAATTTACTAATGGTAAGGGATGTTGTAATAATTACTGTGACAACAGATATCCTGTTCTTTGCAAAGCAATTACAGCAGAGCTATCAGCTTTGGCATCAATTACTTCATTAAAAATGCCCTGTTCTTCTCTGCCTCAGAAATAAGCCCTCTTTTTCCAAACTCCTAGCATAATTTTTCTTCTTTGCCTGATTCCTGCCATGAATAAACTCCTTCCCCACATGGAAGAGTAGCTGGATTACTGTATTCCCATATATCTCTTCCAGATAACCATTTATTTCAAGTCATACTTGGTAATTCATAAGAATGCATCTGTTAACTGGGAAATGGTCCATGTACACCAAGCTCATTTCTCAGTTACGAATGAAAAGCTACCGGATATTAATAATTCTCACCACATAGGTGATCTTGAGCAATGTGAACTAAAGTATTTTCTGTAGAAAATTTGACATTTCCACTGTAAAACTCAAAAACAAAGTATGTCCATCTCAGAATGCTGCTGCTTTTTCCATGGAAGAGATATGGCCATATAGGACTGTAGTCCTATATGGCCACTAGCTAGACTATTTCTCCTTACAGTCATGATCTCCCCTTATGGCAGAGGAAGGTTGTCCATCAATTGCTATGTTATTTATCACACTTTTAACTCAAATCTTATTTAACCTTATGCCTCTCATCCTTATTTTTTTGAAATAATAGTGGGTTTTCTTCTGTGTTGAAAACACACACGCACATATATAAAACAGTACTAAAAATCACCTAATTAAAAATCCAATTTCCCTAGATGTTTCAAAGATTACTTCTGAGGGAAATTGCATATAATTTCCAACATTTCCATCTTCCTAAAAATGTCACTGAGTGCCCAGCCGGGCTTCATCAGAATATCGCTTTGAGCTGAATGCCATCAAACTGATTGCTGACATTGGCAGAAGCAATGGTGGCACCTGGTCAACCTCCCATTCTAAAAAAAATGAACAAGGGCTGGAATAATTATGCTTTATTGTACCTGCTAATTTCTCCTGGAAAATGCCTTAATAAATTGATTCCATGTTTCAAGCAAACCCATAATGAGAGGATTATTTACAAAGGCCACACAGAAGCTGTTATTAAGAAGCAATCAGAGGGAGAGAGGAACAATGGCAGGAGGGCTCAGTGGGGAAACCATAATGGTGCAGGTTTAAGATTCAGTTTGCATTATCTTGCTGACATTTTAATTAAAATGTATTTCTCTCATTTCATTACTGTCTCACACTTTGTCTGAGTTAACTTTCACACTTGGTTAAGGAGGAAGTCATTTTCCCTACAAGTCAAGATGAGGCAGTGCCAATCTCTCTGCATTCCTTCTTCAGACCTGAGCCTGGAAAATCTTATTTTGCAGATATTGATTCTGCTCACAATGAATCTGAGAGTTCCCAAGGTGGGGCTGGGCAGGAAGGGTTGCAAGCTGCAATGTCCAAAATATCAGTAGGCCTATGGCTTGCCAAATGTATCCTCAAATTCTGCAATTAGTGTAGACTGTAGCCAGGACTTTGCACAAACAGAGATGAGCCCATTCGCTGATTTAAGATGTTGATAGGATGGAGAACCAACAAAGTTTTTCAGCCTGATTGTATTTTAAATTCTGTAATTATCAAATGGCAACAGAAATAACCTTCACTCTAAATAAAAGCAACATATTATTCCAAATTGCCTCTATTTGTCCTCCCTCAATTAGCAAATAGGCTTGAAAAGCAAACAAAAAAAATAGGGAGATGGAGGATTTGAGGTGTGAAAAAAGGAATAAAAAAGTTAAAGATATATAATTTGTTATAATTAATTAGCAAATGTTTGCACAACCCCTAGTAAACCCAAACACTACATAATCGCTGTAGTGATGGGGAAGGAATATAAGTGATTAATGAGGTTGGATGTCGGACAGTAGTACCAGCATCTAAAAGATGAAAAATCGAAGGAGGGAGAAGTATACAGGATATGAGTAATGTTACTAGAAGAAAAACAGCAGAAGGGCTGGAGCCTCAACCCTGTACTTATGCCAGACAGGCTCGAAGCCACTTCCTTGGGCAGTGCTCTGACTTCTTTCCTCTGCATTAATACAAGCAGATCAGCGGTGGAGATGCTGGCTGGTGGCTAAATATAAAACCAACATAAAGGATTTCCTGATCTTTTTTTCTCAATTAGTATTCATAAGACTTCCTAAGAAAAATTATTGCAAAACTCTCTTTGACTGGGAAAAGTTCCATGAAAAAAAAGGCATTTTTCATGGATTTCTGGACAGAAGAAAAAAAAAGAAAAAAGTCAGAATGTTTTAATGGCGTAATAATGCTTCAGTACCCTATGGGAACTGTTGGCTAGTTTTGCTATCTTGCTTGGGTCCACGCATGTGGCTTACTGGACAGGGGCTGGTACCGACAGGGCACCAGCTAAAGGAATTGTCTCTTTTCTCCAAGGAAGGAACTGCAGTGCTCTGTAGGAAAGATGCAGTCACCCTCCTCACTCACAATGCTGAGTGCGACCATGAGGTTCACAGACCCTCTGAGGTATTTAGACTTCCCTATACAGAGTTGGCCCAGCTGTGTTATGACATCACCCAAGATAAATATTGAGGTAACATTACCAGAATCATTGAAAAGAGTCCAGAGCTTCTTTGCTTTTCCACTTCAAAACTGGTGTCATTGTTTGAGGCCCTAAAAAAATAGATGATCAAGTCCATAAAGTGAAGGGAAAGGAGTTACTCTTGCTGTTGGTAATAAATCCACACAATTTAAAGTTATCTTGTGTAGCATCCTTCAAACTAATTGTTTTCTAAAATGATTCAGGATTAAAAATTGAGAGACAGCAGTGAATATGCTATATAGAATGCATTAAACTAAGCTATAAAGATAAAAAGAAAAAATTAGCACCATTTTCACTTATAAGTCTAATAACAGACATGAAAGAAAATGAAAAGAGAGACAGAGGATGATAATGCATACCCACAGCAGGGACTCAAAAGATGATGAAGACTCAGTGAAGTAGAGAGAGAGATAGGACCTTCTAGATAACAAGTACTGCAGAGAAGAAATTCACATCAAGAATGTGAACAGACAGAAACCATAGTAAAAGTAAAGATTAGGGAGAAGACCAGAAGGAAGGCTGCAGCTGGTTCTTGGAAGACAGGCTTGTACTAGAATTATCTGCAATGCCAGATCTAAAACCAAATCTGTGATGTTCTCGGTGATGCAGTAGGATCAAATCCATCTGCCAGCTTTTAGCAACTGTTGGACAGACTCCTAGTGGACAAAGTAGGGAGATGTTAGAGTCTTGGCAAGAAAATCAAACCTAAACTGAATAAAGGGACTAAACTGAATGAAGATGACCAGCTCTGGCTTTGATGCAGCTTTTCCTTTCAGTAAACCTCTGAGCATATTTCCCTGTTACTTTCCTGGGCTTCTTTCTTTTTTGTTCTTTAAAGTGAAAACAAATTTTCCTCCTGGGCAAATGTCACTCCCACTTGAATAAGTTCCCTTTTCACCAAGAGCAAATTTTCCACCAACCTATAAATCCTCAGAGGAGCTATATGTGACAAAACCTTCTACCTGGCAGTGCTTTTATAAAATGCACAGGCTCCTGGCAACAAATACTAGGAAATGATCATCATCGTTACACTGCTTAGTTTTATGGTATGTTAAACTACTGATGTACTGATTCAAGAAAAAATGCCCTCAGCATACAGAGCTCTCCATGCTGAGACATTCTTTCATTTAAAGACTGACTGACTTTACCAGGGCTCTGCATAAGCTCTAACCTCCACTTATATTAGAATCTGTCTTTCTACTTCTTTACTGTAGTATCTAGTCATCTTTTATCGTTTTATCAAATGTGTAGCAATTTTTGAAATAAATATGACCTCCAAGACCTCTTACACAATGCTGTAATCCTACCAACAACTGTGTAACATCCCTTCCCCCATGAAAATGGGATAAAACAGTATATTAAGCCGAATCATTCCAAGTCCAAACCACTGCCTTACACTTCAAATGAAAATTCATTTTGTGGCCAGTGCAGCTGGTTGAACACTGATACATAATACTGGTCATGGAAAATGTTACTTTGGTTACTGGAGAACTTTATCCCATACCAGAAATTCCCAGACAATATCAGTAACAGAGGAAAAGTTCTGAAACAGTCCACACTGGAGCTGAAAAAAAATGGTTATCTGGGGTTAGAGCCTTCTACTGGAAATAGGATGTCTCAGCTGACTTCTAAGTACCAGATAGGAAATATCCTGACAGACCACTGATACCTACTTACCAAAAGGCAAATGAAGAAATGAGGTCATTAAATATAATGAAAAATGCAAGCATTCTCCTCTCCCTGTGCAACATTCTCCTCTCCCTGTTTTCTTCATAAGGAATGGCAGAAATAAAATATTTCAGGTTTTCAGGTAATACGAACATTTTGAAATTTCATCTGAAATTGCAATTTCTCTCAAAATGGTCACATATAATACCGCCCTACCACCTTGGCACATTTCCAAGATCCAATGTTGGCTACAGTAAGAGATATGCTTTTGACAGGACTGTTTCACAGAGACTGAGCTTTTTCTTTTATATATGTATATGTAATTATACATGATATAAATGTAATTATATATATAACTTTATATATATATAGCTATAGTATAAATGCAATTTTATAAATATAGTATACATATACACACACACATTTCAGAAAATTGTGTTTTCTAATGCAAATTTATTTTGTCCTGCTAAGCTCTGTTTTCAGTGAATTTAGCTATTCAGCTATCACTGACCTTACAAACTGACCTTAAATTCTGTTGGATATGTATATATATGTATATATATATTGTAGTCTGTAGTATGTCTTTAATTCTGATTGTAACCGTGTCTGTGTGAATGTACAACATATTTCTTTGTTAAATAAAGATGAGCAGATACTTGGCAATATATGTGCAGCTACCTGAATATAGTGGTGCTCTCAGGTTTGTTTGTTTTATAATTTGCATGTATGAATATATGTTCAAGCAGGAATGTGTCCATTCACAAAGGCTAGATTATCAAAGTGGCTAACAGCTTGGGTTTACCTATGTTTATAAACTTATTAAAAAGATCTGAAATCAATGATCACTCAAAATGTGGCCTTTTTCTGATTTTTCAGTCACCTACTAAAACAGATATAATTAGGACCAATAGGCATTTTATCGAATGAATATTTGTTCATATATGGAAATATGGAGTACAAGGATTTTTAAGTGCATATATGCGTATGCTTTCATAGATATGAATACTATTGTGTACATAGAGTAGCAATCGCATAACAACACTGTCTTTTAACTAGAATTCTGAAAGCTTTGGATGAAGATGAAACATTTTATTTCAATATATTTTATTTTCTCCATGTTAATCATGGAACAGTGATTACTTAAGAGATGCATAAGAAGTTCACGAAAGACCTGAAAGTACTGCTCCAATCTCCAAACCTTGACAGCTCTATGTGGCTGCAGAACATTCAGAGGAACATGCAGGTAAAATGGTTAACAACTACAGTTACAGGCTTAAATGAGCACAGAGGAAATACGAAGGAAATCTTGGATTTTGAAATGTTCACACAACAAATAACTTTGTTTAAGATGCTAAATCACTGCAGTGTCAAAACATCCCAACAGCGATGGTTTCCCATATGAAGGTACCACCGCACCATTTAGGAGCAGTTTTGTTGTAGCTTTTTATCCTCTTTCCATTTACCCATTTTAACAGTTGCTCTTTAAGGGACATCTGCAACTTCTCTCTTTTGTGATAATGCACAGGGATGTGTAGCTTTGAGAGGTATTTATGTAATATTTCCATTAACAAGCTGTAATTAAGCTATCTAATTAAAAAAGCAGTAATCCATTTAGCAGTTTTTTATTTTTTTTAAGTAAAGCCTAACAGGACTGTGATTAAATTCCTGTGTTAGATGAACATTATGACTTTTCATAGGGCTCTTAATTACTCAACTTGTTTTTTCCAAAAATTTTAAATAAATTAAATTAAAGACATAATTTTATTTTTCCAAAAAAAAGGACTAGTGTGAAACAGCTGTTCCAAAATATCCATTAATAGAGCAGAGATTATTTTTAATGTGTTGTGCATTTCAACCTAGGCAAAAGCTGATCAGTGGTGTAAAATATAATAACTAAAATCTTGAACTTATTAGACACACAGATGTATAATTGTACTTTTTAATCCCCAAAAGTGTGTCTACAGTTAGATTACAGATACAGCCCTTCTAGACCAGAGCAATGATCCCCCTAGTCCAGTGCTCTGCTCGCAACAGGGGCAGTAGGAGGAACTACTCAAAGAGCTCACAAGTCTGGCATTTTCCTCATCTGTTCCCCTTGTATTTCTTCAGTATTCACTGTTGTTAGATGGGGAATGTTAGACTGTACATCCCTGCCAGTTCCCTTTAGTATCTATTTACAGAGCTGTTGTCCATAAATTTGCCCAATCCCATTTTGAGTCTGCTGATACTGTGCCTCTGCAGCCTGCTGGACCAACAGCTTCCAGAAGTTCATTACCCACTGTGTGAGACTTAACTGGTTTTAAACTCTTCTCCTATTACCTTTGTCAAGTGTTCCTTAGTTCTAGCACTGAAGGATTTAGTAAATAACAATTCTGCTTTTTCCTTATTTTCACATAACCCTATCATAACCCTATTAGAAATATTCATCTTATTTTGCCTCTGAATTCAAGTTCTGTTGTGAACTAATATCTGTCTTACTCTATTCTAGTCTTTATGGCTTGTATTCTAAATCGGAAGACATCAAGGATGAAGCTAAAGTTCATAGGAAAAGGTACAGCTTTTAACGTTTTCACTCAAGTAGAAGTTTGTAGAAACCATGATAAAGTAAGAAACAAATCAGATTTCCATCTCCACACCCCTGTGAAGCTCCCAGAAACACAAAGTTGCAACACAAAAACAAATACATCAGCTACGCTGAAAACCTTCAAATAAAATTTAACTTAAAAAAATAATTAATATGTGCTTTATGATTTTCCAGGGGACTAATATTGATATCCATTAAAGAAAGAATTTAGTGCAAGAGACTCATATTTAATTTTGAGCACTGTCATTAGTGCTGGTAGTGGTGCCTCGGCCAACGATTGTGAAATTCCTCCAATTGGAAGTACTTCTTTAGAAGATACTCTGTCCTCAGTCTTCTGACGATACAAGTTAATGAGCAAAATGGGATGATCATTCCAAGAATGACATCATGAATTTTACTCAAGCTAAAAAGAAAACATAAGATACTTTCCTGAGATACTTTGGTGCAAGTATTAGTTCCCCTTTGGAAAAGATACAGAAAATCTGGCTAAATCTCTCAGACTGCTCATGCTCAGTCCTAAAGTTTTGAAGACGCAGGTCAGATTTGTGCAGACTCCTTGCATGGCTGAGGGGCTCCTCAGATCCATCTCTAAAGGACTGGTACCCGGTACTCCGGGGGGTTGAGGCTGTGGTTGTGGGGCCAGTTTTTTGGCTGCTGCAAGGCACAGCATCAGGGCAGACACGGGGGCTGAGAGCAAGCTGTCCCTCCTGTGCTGGCCACTGCTGCCCCCACTGCTTGCACACAGGCAACATGTGGGAGGAGGGAACAACCCAACTTGAATGGAGATAGGAGGGGAAGAAAACAGAGAAAATAAATAAATAAATAAAAATTTAAAAGGGGAATTTGGAGCACACTAGCATCTTTTTTTCTTGTCAGGGTTTGCTACGCCGCCAGGTGAAAAAACAATAAACAAATTAGGCAAAAGAAGGGTGGCGGTGTTCAGTTTGAACACAGAGCAATGAAATGTGAAATGAATTTCTGTATACTTAATCTTAGCCAAATGAGGCTGTCAGATGTTTGTTTCTTCAACTTGCCTCAGCACTTTATACCCTGAGGAAAACGTTCCGAGTGTAAAACACAACCAAGTGAAACAAAAAATACTAACGCAAATATTTATCATTTTCTTTCTCATTAGCATTCTTGGCTCTAAGGCCGCAATGCGCTGCTTTTCCCTCCTCCATCTCGTGGTGTCACCTGGCTCACCTGGTTCTTCCAGCAGGCAGCACGTCTGCCAGGTGAGGCCGTGGTGCGCTCCAGCGCTCAGGGGAAGCAGGAGACGGTGCAGGGCCACTCTGTGACATGCACCCTGGCTTTCAGAGGCTACTGCACATGCCTCACTGGCAGCAGAAGCAGGGATGCAGAGGAAAGCACCAGGTCCCAAGGGGCTTCAATGCTCCTAGGCTGAATAGCAAGGGTCTGGAAGTGCTTCATGCTTTTGAAGGAATCTTAACCACTGATCAAGATAGACCAAACGAGGTCACACGTATTCCTTGACCTAGGGCTTTTCTGTGAGAGAAAACATGTTTATTCTAGTTTCCTGGAACATCACAGGCTTCAGAAAGCCTGATTTAGGCTAGAAAATCACAAAACAAGGACATCAATTTGTATGAAAGTTGCTAGATAGTTCAAGGACAAGTGAACATGGTACCTGCTCATGTCAGGTATGGGCTCATACAACTCACGTACTTAAAAAACTATTCTCAGAAAGTTCTTGCAGAAGAAGCTCCCTGTTATGTTACTAGGCTTGTCCAGTTCCCAGTATGAGAAGCACATGTTCAGTGTAGCATTACCTCTTCTAGCACTGCTGGAAGGTTCTTAAAAGATAATAGTCTACTACTTACCTTCTTATGGACTCACACTGTTGACTTCAATTAAGTTACTGTGATTTGAACTGATGTGAGGTCAGAACCACTTTCCTATGAGGACATTAAGATACAGTACAATGAAAGAGATGGAGGTTAAACAATTTTCTAATAATAAAAACACCATACAGGAACACAGTGCCTGAGAAAGATGTGGAATCTCCATCACTGGAGAATTTTAAGCATGGATTATACAAATATTTGCCAGGAATAAATCAGATATGTGAGATTCTGCATTGGGACACAAGGAGAAACTATATACCTTCCTTTCAGGTTCTTTCCAGACACATATTTTCTGTGATTAGCCAGTTCATTTCAACATATTTAACAAATTTAGATACAATTGTTGGCAGAAAGTCAAATGTCATATCTGACATTTAAAATTTGATTTACTACACTCATAGGATGCTTTGCTTTCTCTAATTCTTTCTGTATTGTTTCCTGGGCTTAGATCTCGCAGACCTATATACTGACCTGATTATTTCAATTCCTCCCAGGCCCCCAGGGAATTATCATTTTAAGACCCAGCAGTGCAACATTTGACTTACTCCATGAAGCTTCCTTTACTTCAGTACTACGCAGTGAAAATATGTCAGCAGAGTCTCACATCAAAGGGAATGTGAAGGGGAAAAAATGCCTGTGCAGCCAGCTGGTTCTTTCCAAACCTCATTCATATACTCTGTATGTGCTTGGGGGAAAGGGAAAGGACAAGGAAGAAACTTTTAGATGAGAACTGAAAGTTGCATTAATCTGGAAGAAGGATGAACAATAATAAAGCTCCTTGCCCTGCCAGGCAAAATCAGAAAACCTTACAGAAGGAGGAGATGAGTTTGGAAATGCTGATCATATCACTACAGTTCTGAATAAGGATCCTTTCATTTCAAATATAATGGCATTAAAACATCAGGAAACAGGAAATGATACAGGTGAGTACAGAAGGTGAAATGGAGCTGTCAAATTGTGCAAAAAAATGCCGGGCAAAATGTGGAAAGGTATGAAGAGTGAGGGATGAAGAGTAGAAGAGCGAAGAAGCTATAACAGGAGTAAAAACTCAGCAGCTGTGAGGGAAAAGATTTGCTTTTTGAGGTTTGCTTTTCTAACTCATTGCTTTTTATTCCTTTGTGTTGCTAGAGAAACTATAGGTTCTTGGATTAGTAGCTCACAATGTGTAGTAAACCTGTTATATATGGTTTCTGACCATTACTTTAGAATATAGTATTATTTTTAAAGACAGATTTTAAGCTAGTTTATTCAATGCATGAGTTGTTGTTGGCATTATCTCTTCAAAGGAAATTATACCTTGCAACTGAATTTCAGCTATTCTTTAGAAAAAGATAAAAATCGAACCAATTCTATTCAGAGAAACTCTGGCCAAATCAAAGTGTGTGTTGCTGCCAAGGATTTAAGCTAACTGAAAACTCTTGACATGAAATACGAAGAAGCAGCATTATACCACCAGGTATTGGGGAATAGGATATTTATGTATTACATTCTGTTTTTAATCCCTCTTAAGATCTTGACAGAACATAACCAAAAGCTCTGCTTCCTAGGAAAAGGGGAGGAGGAGGAAAAGCAAGAGAAAAAGACAAGGAGTTTCCTTTCTTTAGAAGGAAAGGAGAACAAACTGTCAAGCCTACATACTGACTCCTTGTTTGAAGAGTACTGCCTTTACAAAGAATGAGATGTACAACACCAGGGAGTGTACAAAGATGCAGGAATCAGAGCATCATTGTTACTCCCTCTTCTTTCCCCTCCCTGAGCTACCCCAGTAGAGCTTTGCATCGAGACTCTGCTAAACAAAAAATCAATTTCTCCCTTGATTCATGAAACCGACACATTTGAGACTAGAACCTGAAACCTAGGGAGGGACTTCATTCCATCTGCACTCAGGAATTAAGAATAATCATCACAACAACAGTAAAGCTAATAACTATGTAACCATGCTAATGCCTTTGTCTATGCAAGATCTGCATTAGTTATTGTACTCCCATTGCTTTTCTGGGATGTGGGATACTGCAGGGAATTACAGAAGTGTCTTCATACAGTTATTTTGGAGGTGCTATATGTTTCATAAACAGACGATGTTTAGAGCAAAGAAGCTTTCAGAACAAGAAAGTTTCTTCTGCAGTGTTTACACAGGGCCTAGCACAGTGGGTCCAAATCCCAATTAGGATTGCTTGGAGCTACAGCAGTACTGCACAGAGTGATAAGTAGGACGTGTGAGTGAGTGACACCCACGGTATTCTTCAAAGGCAGCTTGATTTCAGCTCAGTTTCATTAGTGTTAATGGTTGCTACCTACAGAGAACAATTTCTTACCCTCAAGCCAAATGTTTTTTACTTAGAATATGGGGGAAAAAAAAAGACAATGAAGGAAAGAGTTGAAATAAGATGCCAAAGCAAGAATGCGAACCCATGTGTTTTCTCTCCTTAACTGTCTCAGCTTTTCCACACAAAATGGCAGCTGCCTCTGCAGATGGAAGAAAGATAAAAATGAAAAAGCCTGGTACGTAGAAAGCAGAAAATTGCATACCTCCATACCCCAGAATCACATTTTGCTGCGCTCTAATACTTCCCCCAGGACTACAGATGATTGTTCTCTATGCAACCACCCCCAGCTGCTGCAGAGAGTCCTGTGATTTGAACCTGGGACTTTGACATAGCTGAGAAGTATGCAGCCAATAACCCATTTGTTTTATAATATATATATAGCATATTATTAAAGTTTTATAAAGTCCATTGAAAGTTGTATAAAAGGTCCATTGAAAACATTCCTTGTAACCTTAGTGGAGCAATGTGAGATAATAAAACCTGCACCCTTATCAGAATAATACAATTAAGCAAGTTCAGCTTGGAGTACATTATTTTGCATTTTGAATTACTTTTGAACAAGCTTCTCTCCTGACTAAGGTGGATACGACTTGATAAGTGCAGTCACTTCATTCATACATCATGAGAATAACAACACAGTGAACATTGGAAAGGTGTGAATCCCTTCATTTTATGCAAGAAAATTGTCTCATATTTTTGCAACCTGGTGGCCCAAGAGAGATGTTCTTTCCACAGCTGGTGAACACACCTACTTTAAATCGTCAATTCTTTAGAAATTCCCATGGTCTTCAGTAAATGTGTAATATGATTCTCAAAGGTCTTTGTCTTTTTTTTCACTGCACTGGAGTTGAAGTGTCTGGTGACTGTGTTTTGAACACGCAGGCTCACTTTTCCATAATGATGAACATTAAATGTATCTCTTCTGATTTTCAGCTACCAGAATGATACAGAAATACTCTCTGGAAGTTATTTAAATGGGACTAGTATAAAACTGGAACATCAGCATCTCCCTGCATAAATTTACAAGCACCAATTCCAAAAGGTTAACAATGTGGCAGATGGATATCACAATGTGTGAAGTCAGAAGAGGTGAGAATTAAAAGGTTTGGTTCCAAAAGTAGTTAAAAGTTTAAGCATTTCCCTAAGCCTCTTAAGCAGGCTTTCTTGACTGGCATAAACCACCTGCTGCTTCAGTTCAAGCCAGAAATAGTCCAATAGCAGTACTTACAAGTTTTTTTTTTTTTTTTTGCTTTACTTCCGTTCTTTATCTCATTGAGAAACTGAAGGCATGGAAGTAGAAACTGAAATATATAAACCCTATTTAAACATATAAACATCAGCTTCTGGAAGAAGTTAAGTCTAGTGTCCATTTTTCAATTAAGGTCAAGTGTTTCCTGTGCTGATTTTATGCTGAGATTCTTTCATTTGGAGGAAGCCCTTTGTAGTATTGGGAAAAAAATAATAGTCTCCAAATACAAAAGCAGTTCTGGCATCTTCATGTATGCAATCTCACAATGTACAACTCTTTTACCTGTGGGCATCCTCCTTTGCATAAGAACAACCTGAAACAAATGTAGAGAACCGGGGAAACATAAAAGTAAAGAAAAACATACACATTTTCTTGCTTTGCTCTCTTTTTTGTTTTTCCAAGTATTATATTGCTTTTACGGCTTTATATAGTAATCAGAAAGAGCAAGGATAATCCCCACGACTTGAGCAAATCGCTCCTGGAAACATGTGTACACATATTTCTGTGTAAAGCAGAAATGTCTGTAGCAGAATGTCTGTACATTTCTGTGTCAAACAGAAATGTACAGACATCAAGGTGGGGCTGAATGAATGATGTAACTGCAGCTCAAGCCTCCATTTATCTTGGGCTCCAGTGGTACTTGAGGCTGAGCAAGATGAGCGAAGCCTCATGCAAGAGGGAAGTCTTCCTGGATGGAGGAGCCAACCCTTTTCAGGCAGACTCAGTTTCCTGCACAAAACAGGCTTGACATTTAGGGTTTAATCCGTTTAAGGTTTTCTACTTAAAGAAATCCTGAAGTCTTAGTGCTTCTCCCAGTATGGTGCTGTGTCTCCCTCTGATGGTCTCTGGATCACACTTCCAGGCTGATGAACATGCTGAAGTCTCATATACCAAAGGGTGTTTTTTTAGCTCAGCGAGTGTATCAGTGGTCCTAGGTTTAAAAAAGGCTACTACATCAAAATGTGATTTGTTTTCCAGTCTTCTAATGAAATGAGCCACGGGGACAAATTTTCAGATGGGACCACTTTTCAGTCACAACTGAATAGAATTCAACTTTTCAAACTCATGATGGGGGAAATTTTTCAATTAGTACTTACTTGAAAAGATGCAACAACTTTACCCCTTTTGTCAGCTCCACAAGGCTCATTTGAAGGCCCAGTTTTGTCTCAAGGTTATAATACCACTATAAGAATCTATAATTTCAAAAAAATATCTCTTAGGACTTACCAGAAGACATGAAATTAAAGTCTTCCTTGTTAGCTGCAGCTTGCAGGCAGTTCACACAGGTCCTCTGGAAAGTTTGGCAGTACCTGCATCCTGCTCTGCCATCCTTCTCTGCACATCATGTGCTCCCGAGTGACCTGGTTCTGAACCACTGTTTCATTATGACTGATTTCACTACCAGTTGCTCACAATATTGCTTAGTTTAAAATATAAATAGTTTCAGTCTTTTCTAAGCCATGCTCTGACAAGAACTAATGATCTGGGTTAGTTCATTGAGAACAGTGAACTGCGTGCATTTGCTGGTCACAGAAGACTTGACTGTGAAGTGTCAGACCTTAGAAGAAGGGTCACTTTAAGGTCTCCTTGAATATTCCTCTGTAATTAATACTGCTAAATATGGCCTGATAGGAAATTCTCACTAGTAAGGTTTTGATTGGTTTGGTTATGCTGAAAATCTGAGGCAAGCTGCGGCCTAGATTCCTCTCTTCCACTTATGTAAGCCAGAGCTATTTGTTTATATAAAGTTAAAAATTCTGTCTTCTTGTTGTGCAGCAGAACAGCATTTAGGAAAATGTCTCAAGGCATTAAAAAACAACAAAACAGTAATAATCCTCACATAAGGAAAATATTCAGTGGCCTAGGATTTGGGGATAAGGATAAATCAAACATTTCTTATTACAGGTCTCATCATCTGCATGTCCCAGAAAAGTAAAATCCTATACCAAAGTCCTATGGGATGGAAATCAGCAGTACTGCCATCGGTTTTAGTAAAATCTCTTTCTTTTTTAGCATTTGAGGGTGTAAACCACTAAGCCTCAAAAAGAACAGCAGCACCTTAGACCTGATGCCTCTAGGTCTTAAACTGTTCCAGAGTATCCAAATCCATTACACTTCTCAAAAACAAAAGAACAAAAAAAAAAGTTGTAACACAAAAGAATGCTATTGGAAGAATTGCAATGTTAGAAATGTCTCCGCAGAAGTCAAGTCATTTGATTCTGCTGAGGGTGTTGATATAGAAATTCTCAGCAAATTGTCTAATCAGAAGTAAATGTTCTTACTGCAGAACATATATTTTTGTTTCTCTAAGCCATATTTTTTTGTGGAAGGGTTACTCCTGGGTGCTAATGACTTAGCCCAGGGCTGGGTTCAACCTCTTCATTTGTGTGCCCATACAAATCTGCCAGTGAGGGCAGGTACTTCTTCAGAAAACTCACATACGGAGATTGCTGCCAAGCAGCAGTAGGTATGAACCTACTACTTTCCCTTGTCGCTTTTCATGATCCCAGTAGAATCAGCACTGTGATCGCCCTACTGAAAGCACTGGTGTGGGGGATGGTTTGTATTCTGCAGTTTGTTCTGCCTCGGCTACAAGGGAGAGGAACTCCTCTACCTACACTCAAACCTCAAGGGCAGCGATGTGCCAGCAGCCAGGGCAATGCCGAGCAGCAGCGAGCAAGCCCTTTTGGGGGCTGAGATATGCCCAGCCATCCTTAGATATGAGGTCCTGGCTGATCCAAAACATGGGCAGAGCAAGCCAATGCCTGCCAGTAAAATACTGGCAGTAAAAAACTCATTTACTTCATCTCATCATTTGCTATCTAGCTCCCAGTCTGGCTTCAGTTATCACTATTTTGAACTGCCTATTAGTTGAGTCCTGCAATCAGAAGTTCCCACCAGCCTGGCCATCACTGGAGTCCTGGAACATGGCACTGGTCTCCACACAGCACTTCAAGCGTCTCCAGAAAGAAATCCATCTCAATTAAGGTAAGATTTATCTCTCAGCTTTGAGATCTTCCTTGTAAAGATTGCAAGTTCATAGCAGGACAAATTGTCACTTCAACAAGGCTTAGCCTTGTGGTTCTTACCTAAACTAGTTGTTTTCTTTGTTTGTTTTGGGTGGTTTTTTTGTGCACTATTTATATCAATGAAAACCTGGATTCTTTCCCTGTCTGAGCCAGCAGCTTGGATCTATCTGTGAGAGTTGAGACTCTGGTAATAATCATAGTAGAATTAGGTTAGTGGAAAAGAAAGCACATGAAATTTTCCCTTTCTCTAAATTAAATATGCTTCATTTTATCTTTGGTAAGAAAGACAGGCACTGGCCGGTTTAACTTGCGAGTGACTCTGTGATGATCACACAGTGGTATCTGGAATTGCAGGACATGAACAAACATAATGAACATGAACAAACATAATGAACATCTCGCAACAAGGCTGGTGTTTGGGTTTTCCAACCTTTTGCCTCGAGAAAGAAAAAAAGAAAAAAAAAGAAAAAAAGAAAAAAAAAAAGATAAAGCTGAGGATTTCTTTACGTGGCAACTTTCACCAGGTTATCAGCCGCTATTTGATTATTCTTTCCATTGAAAGGATGGAAGTCCAGTGTTCACGCAGCAATGAAAAGAAACTCTATGATGAGCTGAGCACCCTGGCAAGTGGGATGGGTCTGTTTGGTCTGCTCAGACTAAACTTTCATAATCTTTGTTATGAAAGTATCACAGCAAGTAGCTTGTGGATCAAAACTGGCCAAGGAGAAGGGACTAGTCAAGAGCTACAGGAACAAATTAAGAAAGTGAGGTTTTGGGTTGTTTTCCAGCAAATGCTTTCTGACAAGGAGACATGGGGAGTTAGTATGCCAAACCATAGCTCACGTTCTGTGCTTTCAGCACACCATAGCTTTTGATTTTAGTGGGAATGGCTCATGTCAGCATCCAAGGAGAATATACGTCCCCAGCGGAGACAACGGGATTTGAACATTCACTCTGCTTACCAGCAAAGTCAAATGTACCCTGTAAGTTTTCCCTGCTGCCACCTCTCTCTCTCTTACACACACACAAGCATATTTTAAATAAGATTCCTAATTATCTCAGCCTTTGAAAATAACTAAAGGATACTAAAGCACAGTGCAGAAATGGCTTCTGATGAAGTCTGTGTTTAACAGCAGGGCTGTTAACATCAAAAAAATTGTCCGGTGTCCATTAAGCCATAGGAAGCCGTGCATATGGGAGGGTCTGGGCAGAGTAATATGTTTGGAAAGAGAAGTATGTATAAACTAGATTCAAGGGGAAAGAAAGGAAAGCAAGACCTGGAAATAAAATGTGAATACTTCCCGTTGCTCCTTCAAGCTGCCTTGCCCAGGAGACTCTGGTTGCTATAGTGAAAGATGACACTGCTGCTTTCACAGGTAACAAATTAGATGAGCTCCAATCTAGCTATGGACTCTTGAGTTACTGTATTGTCACCACATCAGTGCCTAACCAAGCCACCTGCTCATGCTTTATAGATTTTACAAAAACACCATTGCACTGGTCTGTTTCAAACCCCTAAACAGTTAATCTAACTGAGGTTTTTAAGGTTTTAAGGTTAGCAGGTCCTTCTAATAGCTGTTGTGGTAGTGTGCTGTTAACCTTTATTGCCATGAGGGCCCTATTAAGAATGAGTTATGCTCATCTCCTTTAAGGAAGGAAAGATTACACTTGCAGATGTGTTGATACACTTGACATATGACCAGTGATCACTGGGAATCTCAGACACCAAAAGAGCACTGTTTTCACAAAGAAGTAATTTTTGTTTATATGATAAATACACATGCTTGTAATGGTAATTTGTGCACAGCAATTATCAAACAGGTGATGAAACCGCATTGACAAAGGTCGAGTGAGGCAGTAAGATTGCACAGTATATAACATAAATACAGGCACAAGCTATGTGAAACTGTTTTCCCTTTGCTTTTTCCAATTAGAAAATCCATAAACATTTTTGGTATTGCTGCTATCATCACATTGGCTTGAACACACAGAATAGCTTGATTTGTAAGTATTTGCAATTATATTCATGAATGAAAGCATCAAATTTGGTTCATTTAGACTAGCAGATGCATATTGTGTCTTGCTATTCATTCACTGTTCAGAAAGCAGAAAGACAATTGTGTGACTGTTGATAATGCAGTTATTATCACTAATAAATATTCATCCAGAAATACATACCAAAGCCAAGGGATTCTTTATCTCATTCTTTCTTAACAAAACATACCCATTCCCATTCTCCCCTCTAGGAACAGAAGAAATACAATGGCTATGTCTGACCTGTAGGCTGAAGACTCTGGGAATGACCTGAAACCCAGATTCCTGATACCTCATCTCTGTATTTCCTCTGTAGGAAACATAAGGTGAACCTGAGTTCACACTGCTGACTTACCTTGCCTCCCTATATATTTGCCAGATGTCTCTGACATGCTCTGTGGAAGGGTTCTGGAGCATCTTCTGATATGTGATACCAATCACTTCACATCACTAAAGGGCAGAGGGGGTAAATTCACTAAAATGGTCATGGGGTCCACAACTCATGCGGATGGATAGCAAATTCGGCCTCTAGTCTAGTCTTGCCCAGCTGCTTCTTCACAACGGAGTGGATGCAATCAGTGGGAGCTCAGGGACAGACAATATGATTTGGTTAATAAAGAATGCATTTTGCAGACAGCTGTTCTTCAGATGGCAATGTAATTTGTTCCAGTGCAAAATATTTTCAGACAAAAGCAAATATGCTTTCAGAAATCTGGAACAGTCCACAAACAATTTGCTAAACAAAACAAAAGAGGAGGCAGGAGATAGATGTGTTATAAATCCCTTATTGACACTACCTGATCAGCTGAAATAATAAGCATTAGGGTAAGAACATGAAGGCAGACTTTGTGTCAAAATGATGGTGATGGTTTGTTGTTATAGTACCATAGTTCTGCTTATATTCCTAGCTCTTAACACTGCTATACCTCTTCCCAGTTTGTTCATTTTTGTTTAGTTTTATTTTGTTCAGTGTAGGCAGAACACTTGAGCTTCTCCAAGGTGAGAAGGCATCATGCCACAGTGCAACGTATGGATAACCAGCCTTCATGGGATGGTAGAATCAAAGGCAGTTGCCAGAAGTGCTGGCCTATCAGTCTCTAAAACTCACAGATGAGAACGGTGACCCGGCACACAGCCAAGTGGCCATGCTATTCCTGAATAGTCCCAGGCCCCTGCTGCTCATCCCAGACAACTAGCAAAGGGAAAAGGTGGCTGTATGGAAAACAGGCAGGTAAAATGAACCTATGCTTCTGGAGCTGCTTTTCAAAATAGCAAGATGTTTTACTTCTGTACCCAAACCTTTTCTACTGACCATAACTCTATCTCTGCAGCACTACTGTGTTGGAGCAAGACAGTGTTAACACTGCTGTAAAGCATATTTTGACACTAAAAAAATATGCTGAAGTTAGGTATGGCACTCTCAGACCAAGGCTGCTGGTTGTACATTTGCTGCCAGACCATCCAAACACAAACTAGTTCTGACCTGGAAGCTCTGCCAACACATGATCTCAGGAAGGAGCACAAGCTGAACAACCCTGCTGCCTTGAAAAGCAGGCAGGTCCAGAGCAAGACTGTCTGCATCTCTCTGTCCAGGCTTCTTCCCAAACTCCCCTTAAACAAGAAAGCTAGTCTGTGGGCTTAAAGGCATTGAGATGAGGCTCCGGACACCGTGCTGCACTGTGACTATAAACACACCGCTTAGGACTATGTCTGAAGTCACTTAAGTTTTTCAGGATCAACAGAAATCAAGGAGTTCTATTTTTCATTCCCTGTATAAAATTATGCATGTAATGAACTTTATTTCATAAAAACATAGGATAATTTAAGTCAGAAAAGACTAGAAAAATCTCTTTCCTCAGTGTGCCTAAGTTGAGGATGCCACACAGACAAACTGGGAAAGACTGAATAACATAACTCACAATCAGCAACTCTTGTACAAAGTGAAGGAATAGTTCAAAATTATTACAGTCATCTCAGAAACTAAAAGTCTCTGACTTGTATGAAGCACAGCTATTCATGCAACACGAGAACAAGCCTGAGAAAGTGCCATCCAGCTTAGGTGCTGGATCAACAAAAGGAAACGAAAGCTTTTTGACTGAAGTCACCTTCTGAAATCAATGCAAAAGCCCTTCTGCTGCATTTTCTTTCAAAGTAGCTAAAAGCTTGGGGATTACAGTAGATCTGTCATCTTCCACTTACACACAGGCAATCTGCAGAGGTCTGTAAATCTACCTTGCAGCAGCCACTCTGCCTGGAAGCGCCGTGATCCTGTATCTTTGGGGGGCCTGAGGGCCGTGGAGAGTGCAAGCAAATGCATAGTTAGACAAAACATCAGTTAGAGGTTAATGCCTCTGCAATATATCAATGGAAAGGTCACAGCCATATTTACTGATTGATCAATAGTGTGCATATACTGATCACAAATGGTTTAAAGAAGCTACTCTTGCTAATTACAAGACACCTGCAAATGTAAAAGAATCTGAAGAGAATGCGAGCTCACAAATTCTATTTTTGCTATTTTCTCTACTCCAGCTCCGCTTGGAGTGACAATACTGATTTGCATCATTTCTTTTATTTTTCTTCTTGCTACATCTGTGTGTTTTAACATGTTTTCCAATGCAGGGAGGACAAGAACTTTACAAATGAAAGCTGAGCCTTCAGATCCATAGAAGGTGTTGAACAGGCTATTAAAGGTCCTGTCTGCTCGAGCAGTCCCTGAGCTGTGGGGTTGGGAGCACACACTGATCTCATCCTGTGTTCACCTTATTTTTATACCTGCCCAAGGCACATCAAAGTGGCCAGTGGCAGGGATATTATTTATAAACAGACTCCTGGTCTGACCCTGCACAGCCAGTCCCATGTTCTTACACAAGGGTTTGAGAGTGCTGGGTACTGATGAGAGTTTTTGCTTGGTGAGGGCCCTCTGGAAACTTAGAAGCATATTTGAGTCTTCAAAACAGATTTTGTATCCTGATTTTAGACTCAGAATCTGTCCATTCTGATCTGTGATGCCAGAACTATCCCTCCCTTACCTGTGTCTGCAAGTCCTACTTCTTCCTTGATGTCTTCAGTTGAGAACAGGTTTTGGGACACTTCAGCGAAAAAGGTAAGGTTCATGTGTGTGTATGTTTTTTCTATATTTGGCTACAGTTCTCCCCTTTTTACCTCTTATTCTGTTTTAGGACAAGGATTAGCCGTCCTACATGTTTGCAGTGCATAGCTGGTCAGTGAACTAATCCTGAGTGAGCAGCCAGGAAAAAAAGCAGGAATAGAAATATCAGATAAATATGAATATTGATAGTTTGTTTACTCTTCAGTGCAATAGGATCTCACTCTTCAGGAAAGCTCTGAAGTGTCTGTTTCATGTTAGAATGAGCAGATTTAAAGCCTATTTCCAAACATACTTCTGTGTAAGGACCACCAGGTATTTCAGATTAAAGCTAAGGATGTTTTGTCTCTCCAGCTTAGTGGTTGAAGAAAAGAAAAAGAAGAAAAATAAATTAAACAAGAAAGTTTCTCAGAGGTTTTGGTCAACTTAAAATATAACCCTCAAAATTTTATTTTGCATATACCTAAATGTTTTCTTTAATCAGAACAAAAAGGTTTCTTTTGTTGTTGGATTATTTTGTCTTTCTAACAAATTTCCTTTAATTTAGAGTCTTGGTTAAAAATGAGAAAAAGCAATTCAAAGTAAAAGGGAAAACAATCATTTAGAAAATGACAAAATGAAATGTCTTTAATTTCCATAATTGCTCTTTTATCTCCAGATTTGGCTCACGTGAGTAAAGCATTTTAGTCTCCCTAAAATTTTTGTATGATTATTTGGAAAACTTTCTACAGAAGAGAGCATCTCAAGTTTTGTTTTTTAATATTCATTGTATTTATTCTTCATGAATATTAACACAAGAAGAATACTTGCACTCCTAAGAAAGCTGAAGTGTCATATAAACAGGCCTTTTATGGTGGAGGTGCCCTGTCCATCTTAAAAGTTTTTTGGGACTCAGACATGCAGCATGACATAACATGCAATGTGACTGCAATGATCAGTCACCAAGCAGTGACTAGCTGGTTAGAAATCTGCTTCTGAAACACTTTCACACTTACCATTGATTTGATCATTTCAAACCATGAGAAAAGCCTATTTGTAAACATAGACTGAAAAGAGTGCCTAATCCATCAAATAAATTGTTTGCTGCACATGGTCCCCCAGCTCTGTCTACTGGTGTGCAGATAAAAAAAAAGATGACCATATAAGCATGGCATGGAGACCTCTCAGGGCATCTTGTATACTAGTTTATCACCAGCCAGGGAGCCATAGAATCCGTAAGTGAGCCAAGGTGCTTATAGACTTGTGATGGTTTCTGAAAAGGTTAAACTTTTATCTTTCCTTATCCTGTAGAGTTTAGTACTTATTTGCAGCCTCAGGATATGTAGTATGAAATGATAAAGAGACAGGAAAGTTTTTTTTTTTTTTTTTTGGGATTCTGATTTTAAAGAAACCAAAAAAGTCACGCTCTGGAAAAGACAGTATATAACTTGCTGAAGCTGAACCATTCAGCAGTACTGTCCGGTATTACTCTTAAGAGACAGACTAACTAAAGACTCTAAGCCTAAAGAAGCTCTTCAGGAAGCTTTTATATGTTGTGTTTCAGGTTATCCCTGAGCACGTGGAGACAAGGGCAGAGCACAAACCTAGCTATACAGAAAAAGTAACAAACCTTTATAAGGTATCCTATATTAGTCCACTTGCACCATTTGTGCACCTCTTCACAGCACAGTTAAATAGAGGGTAAATAAAGAAGGCAAAAGAGAAAGGAAAAAGGAACATGGAAAAAAAAGTTTACTTTTTTGTGCCTCTGTGTCACTGTTTGGTACTAAACACAGCATCTTGTGGCCCCGTTATAGCAGCTATTCTGCAAACACCTAGGAGCCACTGAGAAAATGGAAATGGCAACAGCATGAAAAAGCTTAGACACAGCTTCAGGACTTGTTCCCATGTGCTATGTCAGACCACCTTTTCTTTTATCATCTCCTGCACACCTGCACAGACCCACAACTTTCTCCTTTTTCTAATTCTACACTGAGCAGCAGTGGATCTATTCACAGATATGCTCTTTATTTAGCCTATCACTTGTAACTGGTTGTCTGGTTGTTAAGGTGCCCAAGGCACAGAATGAGTACCTGCAAGTATATTCTAAAAAGAGCGAAAAAATCCATAACGGAACAGTTGTCTGCTGCGTGTGCAATTGATTATCCACAAGCTTACTTCCCTCCCTCACTCGCCAGCACCCACACAAGGATCCAGCCCTCATGCCAAAAGCCAACCACTTGTGCACAGTGGGGCACCGCAAAGGTTCAGCAATATGTGCTCTACCATTCGATTGCGCTTGTTTCATCTACCGTTCATATCATGATCCAAATTTAACATTCAGCATCTATTGAAGCAGAGAAACATTGGCCCCCTCAACCATCATCTTAAATATTCCCTCGCGTAACTCCCTTCTGCACATCTGTTTCCCATGTTATTCTCTGTCACTTACCACAAAGTGGAGCTCTCCTAGACGCTCCCTTAGAGGTCTCCTATTGACCCTACCAAATCCTTTTTGTTGCCAGAGTGTTTTCCAGTGCCCACAGTCTGACCTGCTGTCTTCTAGTATGAGCAAAATGACAGCTATGGAGCTGATGGCTAGAGAGAAAAACTCACAAAGCAAAATTATTTGTGCACACCTAGATATGTGGTTCTGGGCTAGGACCAGAACCGCCTCAGTGTTAAGCGAACAGATGCATTCTGAAAGAATTAGGAGCGGATTTAGGCCAGCACTTTAAACAATAAACTGATAGATGCTTTAAAAATGTGTTAGAGGGGGGATTTTTCTGTTTTATAGCTATTGTCAAGTCCAGCTATCTGAATATTTGGGATTCATAAGAATGGTGGGTCGATGGCTCCCTTTCCATCCATTCTGAAGTGTGGGAAGAGCTGGCAGATGCCATGCCTGTGCATTAGGACACAGTGCACTGACTTTTCTGCAGATCTTACCAGAGCAATCAGTAGCCTGGAGACCTCCAACCAGCTGGTTATGCAGCTGTCTAATAACTGTCATATGGCTTCCTTTTAGAGGAGAAGTGGAGCTGAGGAAGATGGAGTGAGGCTAATTAAAAAAAGAAAACTTTGAATATGTTGCTTTTAACTTCCCCCAGCTGGCTAATTCAACTTACTAAATTAGCACTTTCTAAACTCAAAGGAGCAGCACTGGGGGCAAGCAATGTAAAGGTATTAGAGAGCTATCCACTGTCCATCTCTTCGATGTCTGTCATGGCAGTCATGAATATTATGATATTTTCAATCATTCATGAAGTTGAGTCTCCAAAAGTAAGTGCAAGGCTGTGAAAAAAAATACAAAAAGTCCATTTTCTCTCAGAGATCCCCCAAATACTGCCTACAGTAGAGAGAAATATTACATTAGAGAGGAAAGCTCATTAGCCTGAGAGCAGAGCACTTCTTTATATCACTTCAGATATGGAAGGGGAGAGATTTCATTTAAGGACACGTGAAGTTTTGGTGTGTGGTATGTGGAAACAGAAAACATTTCATGGCAAATGATTTCTTTTTGGAAGGTTGAAACTATGAATACATTTAGGGGTTCAATAGTACTTTTTTCCTAGTGTGAAATCATGCATTTTGAAACACATCTGATCAAATAGAAGACTAGTTTCAGAAAATGAATGCAAAGAGGGAGTGTCCTAGAGCATGGTTGTTATGCCATTGCTCTTGAATGGGGAAAAAAGGGGTTAAGATCTCCTCTAAAAAAGCCGAAAACCAAAGTTTTAACCAAAGTCTCTCACTCACAAGAGCATGTTCACTGAACTGCCAAAAGTCAAAGATGAAGCTATCTCAAGCCTGCCTTTTGAAACTGATGTAACAGTTCTTTAAATATTTATTTGCACAGAGACCAGAAACCACATAAATAACCCTAACCACCTGGCTGAAGTCAGTTTTTCACTTTGTGACTGTGAATATTTAAGGCAGCTACAAAGTGGAACAGCTTCAAAAGAACAGCTCAATTCAGAATACACAATAGCTGGCAGCTGGGCCACTCTCTAAAGGGGCTGAAGACTTCACTTAAAGTCCATATATTATCAAAGACGCAGAGAAGGGTGTGAACAAGTCTTATAACCCCAGCAGCCTACTCCTATACATCGTTAAAGGACAAAAGATCAGTTCCTCCTACCTTATTTTTGTGAATGACACCTAAAGCCACCAAAAGTTCATTTGTCCAAAATTGCTTGGAAAATTACCTGTATTATTAATAATAAATTGCCTGAAATGTAGCTTTTTTTTCACAATAAAACTTCTTTATGTATGTGTATGTCTGTGTGCATGCACAGTCACCCACACATTACTAATGTAGCTTAATTATACTAAAATCCCCAGGTCCAAACTTGATCAGATAGATAGAGGTTACATTTAAAAGCAGAAGCTCACTAGGACTTTACACTAAGAAGTTTTTGCTAGTTATTGGAGGGTAAGAGCAATGATCTGAGAGAAATTTTGGAGTGTAGAGAGATCTCCAATAGCCATATTTCTTTTGAAATTTTAAAATCAGTTTGTTCAGTATGTTGACACTTTTGCTGACAAAGCAAGAGGAGCTAAACTAGAATTCTGTGCTCAGTCCCACACATAAAATATCCCAAGTTTGGCACATTCCTCTTCCTTCCATCTCTTGAGATAATGCAATGTGCTCTAGGTGTCCCTGCTTGAGCAGGGGGATTGAACTAGGTGATCTCTAGAGGTACCTTCCAACCTCAACCATTCTGTGATTCTGTGAATGCACTTTGTTAGGCATGAATCTCACCATTAATCCCACTGCTTCAGTGTAACGAGCAGTGAACAACCCATTGCAAAACTGCCCAGAATCAAATGGACCCCAGAAGTGTCTGGAGTCTAAAATGTGGCGCAACAGAAAGTAGAGGGAAATGGTTTTCTGCATCTTCCTGTCTTCCCATTGGAGACAGGAAGATGCAGAAAACACCTCCCCTTTGGAAGAAAGGGGCTGAGGGGGTGCAGGGATCAGGAAGGCTGTCTTTGGAGAAGAGCACAGGTTGAGTGATAAAACAAGCCAGAGCAAAAACAGGGAACTGTCTGGAGTCAAGTCATTTCTGCTTACAGCAGCCCTCTCAGGAAGTTACAGATGAAAAGTACTTCCAGGGCTTAAGCCTCAGGAGTCAATATTTGGAATCTCTGGTAAACCTGGACCTATTTGAAACATTTGGCAAGATTTCAACAGTCAGACATGGGTCAAGACACACAGAAATCACGAGATTTAAAGCATTTTTTAAAAGAGGTCCTTTTCTTGATTTTTTCCACCTTTGCAACAGTCAAACTAGGATTGCATTTTCCAGTTTTCCTCTTCTAGTGTGAACTCTGAGGAGTCACTTACTGAATTATTTATTTTAACTGAGGACTGATATTTGTGCAGCAGCCCCACCTCCACTCCCCAGCCGCTTCCCACTGTCGTGCAACCAAGTATCACGACTTCAAAGTTTGCTTTTAATTTTCTTGGGTCCCATTCATCCTTCCTCCACAGCAAACTAGTGACATTTGTTCTCCTCTGTGGGTTTGCCCCACACTACCCTTGCCCCCTCTCTTACACACAATTGACTTCCTATTGCCTTCTTTACTTCAAAGACTGAATCACGACACTAGGGTTAGAAGTGTGACTATTAATAGGAAAGAAAAAGAATCCCAGAGCAATTGGCACTATTTGAACTATTATTTTTCTTGCTGAGCAAGAGATCTGTGGGATTTCCCCCTCCTCCACCGGTATAAATATAAGATAGAGTCACTGAGAGGGAATAATAATGAAAGGCTGCTCCCTGGGTGCTTGAAAACCTTTCTGAAATTAGAATATCTGGGTCTAAAATCTCCATCATGATAGATCAGCATAGCTCCTTTGAATCTACTGGTGCTGCAGACATTTGCACTAGCTTTGAATACAGTTGTCAACAAGGCAGAGCGGATGTGAAAGAACCTTTGATGGGGGAGGTATGGGGGGATATAAAAAGTTTGTGTTGGGGAGCCTAATTGTTCAGATACTCGGTTCTTCTGCTGTACTTTCTTCTACTAGTAGCTGTAACATCTGGTTTCAGGCTTGGAGAAGAAAGGAAGTGACTTCTGTTGTTCTTGCTTGTTGCTGTTTTATTTATTCTCAACCTCTTCCTGTCACAGAGATTTGCTGCTCCTGTCAGGAAACAAGGTATAGAAAGAAACCCATGGTATGGTAAGGAGCCCATGAAATCTGATGCAAGGGGATCTCAGGAGAAATGGGAATAGAGAAAAGCAGCCAATGCAGAGTGCTCAGAATACTCCTGAGTATTGAATATTTGATGAGGCTGCCTTTTCAGAAGAATCATCTTTGCTTACTTCAGCCTATAAAAATGCTTTAACGGGTATAGAATAATTTGTGCTGAGACCCTCGCTCTGTGATAATATATACTCACAAGAGATATGCAGTTTCACTCCCTTCCTGCCCCCTTGCCCCTTGCTCACTCCTCTTCCCCCTCCACACACACATACCCCTGTATGGGAAATACCCACTATATCATTTTTTTTCTTAAAGGTAAGAAAGTGACACTCATTAAACTTATCACTTGTCTTCTTCATTCCTGTGCTCCTAAAATTGCCAGGATGTAAAAGAATCCTCAGTCCAGTCTAGTGGGCCATATAACCAAGAGATGTAGTAATGTAATAGGAACAGTGGATCAGCAAACTTCTTTATAATAAATGTAAACATTAGATAGTTTTGTTGCGAATGCTCTAGAAGAGACCACAAGGCTGATGGAAAATTTCCATATGTAATGTTTGCTTTGTTTTCTTGGCTTTCCTATGGGTATTTTGCCAAATGAAACATTATTATTAACAGGAGGTATTTTTGCGTGTTCATTTTCTCAGTGACTCTCAGAGTTGTAAGAAGAAACAGCACTCTAGTTTCTTGTCAGTGGTGGTGGTCTAAGAAGATCCTGTCTGAACAAGACACTAACAAGCATTTCTTTGGAAATTTTGTGACATAATACAAAGATAAAGAAAAGCTGTGTTCTGAAAAAAGATACATGTTGATGTCGTATTTTCTCCATGGGATCTGGCTCCCTGTGGTCTGCAGTCATATTCTAAATCTTATCAGTGATAAATTTCACTTACTTTTTCCTCCCAGTAACACAGGGCCAATCCACATCTGAGAAAAAGAACTAAAAACTATGCAACTCATATATCGCCAGTGCAAATATTAATTGAAATTCAGTTGCAATGCCACAGTTTTCCCTAAGCCAGACCTGTGAAAACCCTCTAAGAAAATGAGCATTTACAAGGAACAGACTCCCCCACTCAAGTTGGGGAGTTAACAAAAAGCGGATTTTTACTTGTTACTAGTTTCTTTCTACATTACTAGTGAAGAATGTGAGTAGAAAAGCTCCCTTTTCAGCTGTGAACTAGGCAGCTTTAGGGTATGTTTCTCTACAAGAGAGCAAGCATGGAATATTTGAAGATTTCAAGCAGATTGAAACTTAAAAAGAAAAATCTGCTTTTCCTTTCTCTCTGGTGAGTGAATACAGCTACACTGTGATCTAATGTCTCTCCATTTCCAGGAAAAGTAGAGAGTACAGGGTGTGATCTTTTCATTAGTTTAGATGTCTCAGCTTTCCAGGAAACAAAAGACTAAAAGCAAGAACACAGAAGCCCTATTTCAGGTTTCTCCTACTTCAAATATTTCTGCCTGTATATTTAACTCAATAACAGCAGTATAATACTTGCCAATGTTGTAATAGTTATGTAGTAGCCTCTTTATTGGGGCTTCACTGTGCTTTCTTAAGCAATCTCTGTAAAAAACTTGCAAGTTTGAAGACAGACCCAGTAAGTAGGATTGCTCTGGAAATTACGAGAAGAGAGATACTAGTGCCTTTTCAACGCCTGTTTCTCCCATACCCTCTGTCAGTATAAGGATGAGGTTATCTTAATTGATCGTTCAGTTACAGGCTTTTTTTTTTGGATCAGAAAAAAAAATTTAGACTGATGTGAAATACCCTTATTACTGCCCATAATAGTGATGATAAAGAATGCCAAAGGGAGCACAGTTGTACCTCAGTCTTTGGGAATGCAGAATGCCTGAAGGCTCAAAACACATCAGTTTGCCATAGAAAATTCTGTTTTAGCTATGAAATAAGGAGAGTTGTTGAGAGCGGTGCAGCTGTAAGCAGAAAGCTGGTTAACACAGTCCCTCCTTTGACAGAATGGAGGGAAAAAAAATAATGGTCAGGTCTTGTAAGGGGGCAAGTAGACCTTGAATATACGGGGCATAGTAGACGAGGAGTGAGGTGTGTTGGCAGAGCTGTGAAAGAATAGTCTCTGCAGTGCTTACCAACCACCTTCCACATGTAACCAGTGCGATCATCCTCATGCTCCCATAAGCAATAAGATCATTTGCAACTATATTACAAACAGAGGAAACCATTAAAAATTATACCATCCGATGAGAATTTTCCTGACTCTTGTATACACCGTATGGTACCTTCTGTTTTGCAGCCTGCACCTGAGGCTTAACGAGCAAATCACCGTAGTGCGAGATACTACTCAACCAGTCAATATAGGCAGTATAGTAATGAGAGTAATTAAAGCACCTTATGGTACGTATGCTTCTTGAACTAAATCCACAGCTCATATGAACGCTGCTGGTAGAACAGGAACACAAGACTGACGTTTTATGAATGGGTCTGATGGAGAACGGCATGCAGAGGTAAAAGGAGCTCTAATAAACCAATCTGATTGTATTATGCAGTGAGAAGGCATGAGACTGCCAACACTGCTAAGGGTTTTTCATGCTGCTACCACAACCCTGACTGACACTGAGGCAGACTCCTTGTTCTTGGTGGCCTCTCACTTCAACCAATGACATCCTCATTTTGTCTCTCTTGAGTTCACCTTAAAACACTTCGTTATTTGTCACTTCATACACATTTGTCTGAGATGATTATTTATGTGTCTCCTCCCTGCTGACAGGACCTTACCTGTCCTCTTTTTTACTTCCAGATAGATTTATGATATCACCATGGCATGCTGCCTAGCCTAGTCAGGACATTTAGCAGGCAAGATAGCACTCAGACAAACCAGCAAATTTCCCAATACAGGGAAAAAGTGCTACTGGCAAACCCTCTAGATCCATACTGAGTCCAATTAAATGAAAGTCAGCAAGGGACTGGGTGGCATATGGACTGGGAAATGGCTTAGAGAGCCCTTCTCCTCCAGGGGGCTGAATCAAAAGAGTGAGAGAATGTTTCACCATGGTTCCTAGTCAAGAAGTCACATGCAGAAGTCACAGATAGAGCTCAGGATGGAAAATTGCTGTGGCTTATGTAGTTGTTTTTCTCAGTAGCAGCACAGCAGGGATGAAAAAGACACCATTTCCAACCCTGAAGTCTAAAAAAAAAACATGATCCTTCCTAAGGCTTTAACTCCAACCTTGCCAAGTAGATAGGGATGCAATAAGTGAAGATGCTAAAGAAAACAAAACCCAAGAACATTGTGGGATGTGGCCAGTTACAGGGTACTATAATCACAGATTTTCCTTCTCAGATGTCAAAAAGGCTTCTGACAAACCTCATTGTATTGTGGCCAAAACAGGGAAATTGAATAATTGAGGTATCTCAGACCTCCTGACATCACTGAGCAATGGTGATAAACCAGATTCCCCTTGCTAGAAGTTGCCTGCTAGAATGACTCCAGTCAAGGTTATGCCTGTCTTTTCCCTGGAAGATTTTCTTTGCCTTTTATACGCACAGTGCTTTCTTGGGCAACGCGTGTAAGGCCTCCTTTCTGTAGTTCAAACCACAGCTTACTGAATGTCAAGCATGGCTCAGATTTAGCACTCAACAAAGAAAGCACGCCAGTTCTGAGTTAGATGGTGGAAAAGGGAGGAAAAGGCATTTTCACTACTGTGGCCCAAAAATCAAGCTGCTAAGGAGTCTACCTGAACAAATAGATAGCCCTTTCTCAAAGAACACATTCCTTCCAGAGCCTCAGGCATCATCAGAGGACACCAGCATTCTGGCACCAGGACTACTTCTTCTGTATTGTTAATTCTGCAAAACATGAGGTAAATGCACCCATCTTAAATCTTCAAATCCAGCGAGGGCAACTCAGGAGAAACAATTGTTTTAGCAAGAACAAGATACATTATTTTTATATCCTCTACATAACATTATAACATAGCATAACATCACATCACATCATAACATAACATATATAAAACATGTTGTATGAAAAAAATGGTATAATATCATTAAGTAAAAAAAAAAAAAAGACACAAAATTGCGACCTATACATTTCCATATGTGTTTTCACTGAAGACTGGAGATCCAAGTGCTGAGAATGACCAAATATTAGTTCAATGATTATTATACATCTCTTAAAATTATTTTGCCATGTGAGTTGGTAAATAAAAAGAAAGAACATTATTTGGAGAAGACTGTCTTAGGTAATCAAATATTCTAGCCACTGACAAAATGCACTATGGCAATGACTATTTATGTGAGTTTGCTGAATAAGGAATATTTATGTACATACAATACAAATAAGTTTACTGATCCAAAAGACAGCAATAAAAGCAGAGGAAAAGAAATGTTAAAAGACCATAACTCCAGAGCAACCCTTAGAAGGCTATTGCTGCACAGCACAGTCAGCAGATGAAGTTTTACCTTCCATGTCACAGTGCTCTACACCACTGGAGCAGTAAGAAGGAGTGAACTCTTCAAAGCCAAAGGGAAACAAAAACAAAACATAATTTTTTGACTTTTTTTTTTAATGTTGCCAACTATTCAGGGGTTCTGCTACAAGCATTATTCAGAATCATTCCAACTTTGTCTGCATAAGTGATACATACTATGGGCTGGGTGCACCTTATCTACAGCACCTACTGCTTATAAACAGGTGCTATTAGTGAGCTATTGTTTAGGTTGGGTGAACAATTGTCCTCACTACATGCCATTGTTTCTGATCTCCAGCTGGCTAACTTCTCACTGAAAAGATGGAAAGATTTAATAAATCATTTGTGAGATGCATGCTAGCCAAATACAAATATTCCTACTGTATTTAGCTCAAATATACATAGATTCATAGAGATTAAACCCGGAGAGAAATATTTTCTCAACTTGCCTGACTTGCATATCATAGGTCATTCAATTTCCCCCACTTACCCTGCATTAAGTCCTCATGCTTAACTCATGCTTCACTGATGCATATCTTTCAGGAAGCCATCAAGTCTTGATCTGAATACATCATGAGAAAGGAAACACATTTGTCCTTTTGTGATTTGTTCCACTGACTAATTCCTAGCACTCTTACAGTTTTGCCTAATATTTCATATAAATTTGCCTGCTTTCTGTCTCCAGATGTTGGGTTTTTTTATATCTTTCTCTACTAAGCCAAGAGTGCTCTCAAACCTAATGTTTTCTCTCCTGAAGACATTTACAGTCTTTAATAAACTTAGCTCTCTTTCAGTTTCTTAACAAACTAAACAGATCCAGCTCTGCCCCCACAACATTTTCTCCAGCACTCAGTTAACATTTGCAACTCTTTATGCTCTCCAAAATATGCTAGTCAGGCACCTGATTTTAGTATCAAAGCTATGTTTGGAGTTAATCTCCCTGTTTTCTCATTCCTATGGCAAGGACAGCATTGCTCTTTTCTTTAGTTGCATTATGCAGGGAGATGATGTTAGGTCACCATTTCAATAGCCCGTCTAGGTCCCTGCTGTCCAAGGTGCTACCCTCCACTGCACACAGAGCTGAAATGCCTTACTCCTACATACATCTGTCTTTGCTCCTGGCTGGGAACATCTCTGTTTTTTCCAGAAGAAGTTGATTGTCCTGTGTGACTACCAGGTCATCCTTTTTACCACTCAACAGTGTAACTTCTCCTCTCCCTGTCCTTTAGTAATATTATTTACTTCCCCATTGTTGATGAAAATGTTGAATAGTATTGGGTTTAATATTGATCCCTCTGGAACCCCATTTAGAAACATTCTTATTTTATGATGTTTCCGTTCTGACAGCTAGAATTTGAGATTGTCAGATAGCCAGCTTTTAGCTATTCAATATTCACTTTATGGTATTGTACAGTGCTTTTTGTTAGAAGAATTTCATGTGACACTGAGTCAAATTACATACAAAAGTCTATTTTATCTGTGCAGTTGCTCTCATCGACCAAACTTATAATCTCATCAAAGAATGAAATTAGGTTTCCTAGACAAGATCTATTTTCCATAAAAAAAATTGACTAGTATTAAATGTATTACCACACTTAGGCTTGTATTAACTGCCTTCTATATCAATTTCTCTCTTTTTTTTTTTTTTCCTACCAAAGAACCTTATCAGACTAATTGCCCTATGCATATCTGTGCTGTAAAACTTACCGTTTCAAAGTACTAGGATGATGTCTGCAAATATCCACATTTAAGGAACTACAGTGGTATTAGATATAGTGGAGAAAATAACGTTAGTGAGCCAGTAGGGTATCCAGCTATTTTCCATAGGGTTCTTTGGTAGAAGCTATCACCATTCCTGATTCTGAAATTGCTCTTATACATACTGTTATCTATCCACACAAATTCATGCAGATGACCACAGGATTAGCCTGACTCACTCTCAGTAATGCTCCATCTCGAAAGCAGACCAATAAAATCAGGATGGCAATAAAATAAAGCAAAGTAAGAAGAGTGCGAATTATTCTTTGATTCACTCAGTGTCACACTCAGACACACACGGAAAATAGACCCCTGTGTGACTCCTCCTCTCAAACTTTGATCAATTACAGTGGTAGCAAGGGCAGCAGAGTGAAACCCATAGGTGGAGGGCACTTATGGAGCCCATGGGGCATCCCCCCTCTCTACAGAAAGTCATTCCTTAACCGTGAGCAAGCAGAACAATCTGCAAACACTACTCAGGCAAATATGAGCTGATGGCTTGATCAAACCACAAGTATATGCAAACACTCACTTTTCTCCTGCTTTTCTGTCATTTTCCATAACTATTTCAGAAACGGCACGAAACTCTCCTGCCACTGTAGAGGAAGGCCAGACTAATAGAAGACATACTTCCTAACCTATAGCTTTTTGTTTTGAATAATCAATATACGGAGCCAAGCGAATTCCCAGCAGTCTTTTCTCAGCAAAAGCTGAACTTGTTATTATGGAGAGTTCAGTCCCAGCAGTGATACCTTCCAGGGAATTCAATACACAGGCAACGTTCTCCCATTTTAATTTTTTAAAATAGCCGCAGTGTGTGGACTGGAACCATTTAAGATACAAGCAGATATAGTAATTCCCATCTGTCACCTAAGGAGCAGGATTCTGCACTCCCCTGATTTTCTCCTTACAGTGACCATGAGCAGCCCCTGAGGAACTCAGTGGTCACCTTGCCTGTGCGCAGGTCATGCCAACAGTTTCAGAGCTAAAGCTGCTTCGAAAACACTGTCCATTTTGGGATTCATAGATCCCATGATGCCTGACTTCTTCCCCTGAACATCACCTGCACAGAGGTGTGCGGCTTCTTTCCCTGATCAAGAGATCATCACCTGCACCGAGGCACTGAGGTACCTGCACCGAGGCAGAGCCAACAAATCTAGCTGGACTGGTAGTGGTGATAACTATAACCTTGCTGCATCTCTCCTGCTTGCTTGCTTGTCTTTCTCTCTATTTCCCTTCTTCTCTCTGTCCTATCGTGGTTATGAAAATAAATCTTACAACTTTGTATGGCATTTACTCTGTTTGTGTCCTAATCTCGCTCTTGATATCGTATCGAAACCTCTCCTGACAGTGGATCGGGAGAGATGTCACATAAGAAATTTTCATCACAGTTCAGATTTCTATTTCCTCACTCCAGAAACACAAGACTGATCCTGTCTTTATCCATCTGCAGGTCCTCCACAGACTAAAGAAGTTTTGCTCCTGTGTCAGATCAGTATGTGAAGTCTTCCCCGGTTCAGGAGACCTTAGAATAGTGATCTGGTTTAACCCATTGTGAAGAAACCATATGGCAAATTTAGATCTGGATCCAACCTGGTATTTCAGTTCTTAAGTCTGAGATTTTAAAGCACAAAACAATTCATACTGTGTGCTAAGACACTCTTTTTTTCTCTACCTTGACAAAATACAACCTGAACAGAAAAGAGAGAAGTTGTCTTCTAGAAAGAAGACAGAACTATTTCTGGTCATAAAATTTGCAGCTGACCTGATCTCTTCTCCTTGAATATGACAGAAAAGCATGATAGTCTAAGAGATCAGGAAAGGATTTATTTTTTCTTCCTTTATACCCTTAGGTTGCCAGAGAACAGTGAGTTCAGGCTGGAAACGAGCTGAGTTTTAGCTACAGTCTTATAGCTGAGTCATGTTAAGTGCTAAAGAAATCCATAAGCATTTATTTATTAAGGGCACTTAACTTCAGCCCTTTCTTATGACCCCAAGCACCTGCATATTCTTTATTTCAGAGTCTTCCTCTTCTGCCATTGAGACCCAAGCAAGACATCACTTACTTTATAATAAAAGATTGATTGTTTATTTTTAAGGGAGTTAAAGATAAAATAATATCATTTTCTGCTGCAAAAATGCTCTGTGGACAGCTTGGGATAAAAGGTTTATTGTACTTTTATTAAAATATATTAAATAAATTGAAGACATGCTATCCAACCAGTGAATTGAGGCAAGGACTCCCTGTAGATATTTTGTTCTGTGCATTAAGAAAGTTGTCACAAATAATTTGGTCTGGAGCATGGAGTTATAGACTGCCAAATGTTGATTAATTAAGCCTATGTTTGGATTAGTTCTGCTAGATGGTTTCATTAGGGGAAATGACTAAAAATACAGAATAAAGCAACCAGGGGAATCTAGGAAGGATTTGCATGTAAGTGAGACCTCCAGCAAAGAAGAAGATCTGGGACTGAAGTATGTGTGTCCTAGGATGTTACGTGGTCCTCCTTTCTGTTCCCTTAATATGGCAGAAATAGGCACCAGGGAAGCTGACGTGTCTGATGAGCAATGATTGATTTCACCGGAGTCATCCTCAACCAAGCTCAGTTCCAACAGCTGAGGAATGTAGACTTTGTTTCCTTGCTGTATGATGCTTCAGCTTTAAAGGCATGCTGCCAAGTAATTTTATAGCCATAACATATTCTTACTCTAAAGGCAAGAAAGAACATATGATCATAAAATAATGATTACATCATTATTGTTTATTTTAATTTCAGATTTTATCTCCATATGGTTTTCCCCTACAGTGTTGTGGGAGAAAATGCCTTGATGAGAAGACCTCCTGCAATGGGAATCCTTTTCTTATTTCCTTTGATTCCCATAATTTCCCTGTAAATGTATTGCCATGAGACTTCATTTAATGCAGTTGCACTCCAGAAATAGTCAGATAGCTGATTAAAAAAAAAAAAAGCCAGATTAAGTTAAAAAAATTAACTGTGAGTTTTTTTTGTCTGAAGCAGAGTTACCTGTATGAAGTAAGTAAAATCTCACTTTCTGAGCAGCTCATTGAGAGACAAGCATCTTCCTTCAACACATTAAGCCTTAATGTTGGAAGAGAGATATAGGAATCTCAGCTGGACTGGGCACAAATCTGGCCCAGCCTGATAACCCTGGGGATCAGAGAAAGCACCTGGCAGAAGATAGAGATTGAACTCAAATTTTCAAGGAAGAAGAAAATTGAGTGAGGCAGCAGGTGAGTGCAAGCCTGTCTCAGCTGGAGGAGGTGACACCGCAGGTGCACAGCACGTTGCCTGCACAGCCGTAAGATCTCAAAATAGAGCATCATCCAGCTGAGCCTCTGGCACCATAATAGGAAGCTGGTGCTTGTACCGCATAAGTGAAGTTATAATACAGAAAGTGAACTCATCACGCTTGTCATGATTCATAACATAAATCATCCTGCCCGGTTCTAAACACATTTCACAGTCATTGTGCTCTGCTCAGCGTGAGAGACACAGACATAGCTGGAAGGAAGGGCTCAACTAGCTCCAGTATCACCCCCAAGTGACCAGAAGGCGGCAGGCCCCCACCTCCAGGCTGGCCCCACAGGGTGCTTCTACAGGCCTCCTTGATGGGTGCGGTGCATCAGGCTCTCAAAAGTTTTATTCATAAAAGTATGAGATAAATAAAATTAGTGGGCTCTTTGGCTATTCTTCTTAAAATTAAAGGAGAAAAGAAATGAGACTTGTCAAATATTCAACTCTGAAAATTCAGCTCTTTTCAGGTAGTCATGTCAGATATCTGTCAACTTTAGTCACTCTGGAGAATACAGGCCCCATTTCTCTTCTTTCCAAGCTTGTTCTCACTGTAATTTAGAAAACCTGTGCATTGAAAAAATAAAGATTCAGATGCTGGTTTCACATAGTGCTACCTCTATATATTAAACTTTCCACTTAGACTACAGTTGGCTAATAGGACTTTTGTGTCAGTGAACCACTTTTCAGGCAGCCTTGCTACCATCAGTCTTTCATGGAGAACTCAGGACTAAGGAGTGTTCACAGAGGCTGGAAAAGGAAAACAAAATCTTCTGTATCCTTACCTCTGAAAAGTGTGAGACTATAACCAGAAAACCAGTTGACAGACCATTATGCTTTTCTCAGATCATGCAAATTCCTTCCACTTAGCAGATGTGGGAAATCAAAGTGAATGGATATAAATATTTTTTGACATGCTCATTAGCTCTGCTCACACATGTCACACTGCTCCTATGCTGGGCATAACCCTCTGATGTTATTCTTGTACAAATTTATCTCAGAGGGCTACATCTGTCTCTGGTATAACTCCAATAGAACTGATTCTAGTCTGAAAAATTGTCCTAGTAATTAACCAGCTAATGCAGCTCAGGCACTAGTTGGAAAATATGTTAAGATTCTGTAAGTATGTTAATATTTTGTTATTTTTGAAAGTAATGAAAAGTAATGCACTTCCTTCCGTTCATTGCTTGTGTCCCTACCCTGTTCCCTGACGTTCTTCTCTCCTGAGTATCCCTTCTCCTCATCCACCCTTCTGTGGGTGCCAGCATAACACATCTCTTCTTCAGCCTGAACTCCTTTCAATCCCTTTTGCTCGTGACTAGTTGGCAGAAGCAAGGCCACTTTCTGAGTAAGCTAAGGGCTGTTACAGAGTGGTGTCACCTGTCAGATGTTAGGACAGGTGACAAAAAAGCCTGAATTTTAATGGCATCTTGTTAAGCAACGATGAGCTCAGGCTGTCTCCACAGTGCCAGGGGCTATCTGCACCCCGTGCGGACTCAGTGTGACACCACAGCCCGTGGTCCATCTCATGGGATGCCCCATGCAGGAGAGCTGACAGGCAGCACAGCCTCAGCTGGGCCAGTTGTGAGCTCATCAGGCTGACATGAAGCCTACCATGAAGTTTTATTCTTATTATCTCTAGGCCCTTCCAGAGCATGGTAAGGAAACATTCTAAAACAACCTCCAACAAGCCCTCAGACTTGTAGTCTGCTTTGCCACGACCTCCAGGCTTGCTCTTACGCTGCCGTGCTCCTTTGGTCAAGCATCTGGCGCAAGAGTCATGAAAGAGCTTGGGGCAGCATCCTTGGGGCAGCTGCCACTGCTGCCCGAGTTCCGGTGCTTTGCGGTGAGGGAGAAGCTGCACAGATCCTAGCATAACTGGTTGGCTTTTCCAATTTCATTATCACAGGGAAGCAATGTGGAAACTTGCTACAAGTCAAGTCCATTATCGTATCATTAAAAAGTGCCATCTTGCTTTACTTTGAGCCTCACCTATTTCCATAAATTTTATCCTCTTAGCTATGAGGGTTATGGCTTACAGTACCTGGTATCATAAATCCTTCATCTCTATTTTCCCCTCTCCATAAAACCCTTTTGTGCTATGTATGTGAATGATGCCATTTATGCAGCTAAGCTATACGGCATTTATCCATCTTCAAAATTTAAAAAAAGGAAAGAAATTGCCAAATTTCTGTATTTATAGAATAGTATCACAATTTTTTTCTTGCTTAATAGGAGCTGTCACAGACAAAGTCATCTGCACAGTGACATATTTATAAACTGACAGTTTCTTATAAATACTGAAAATCTGTAATCATCAGTCATGCTACTCATCAGAATTTGAAAATAGATAAAACAATGAACAAGAGCAAAAACTTCATCTTAGATCAACCCACCTCAAAATATCTATCAACCCTTGTTCTTACAATGTACCCAATCATCCTATAATGTGACATGATGCCACAAAAACTGCTATATTGGTGCCCAACAACTGAAGTTTAGAAGGAAGCAGAGTATTTTTAGCAAGAAACGTAACCTGACAGTGTGTAACTGATTCTGAACTGAAACTATTAGCTATAGGTCATAAAAATGGAATTATTGTCAACAACTTTTAAGATCTGCTTAAAGAGTTCCCACACTTGTAATTTGTGTAATATATCATATCGTGCAACATATCATAAATTTGCTCCTCTTTCTACTGTTCAAATTTGATTTTCAGCAGTTAATCTGTAATAATCTATGGAAAAAGAGCAAAAAAGTGTGAAGGGACAAGTTGTCACTGAATGCAAGAGAGGGAGATGCAGTTTCCAAATGGTTTGCTTTCTTACTTAGCAAAGAATTGTGTGCCCACAACTTAAGCACATGCTTTTGAGTATGGAAAATTCAAATCTGCATTTGAAATCACGGGTCACTTGCTAGAGTCTGCATTCAGCGAAGTGTTTAAACATGTTTCCATGCTTTTCCAGCTTGTATGAGTTAAAAGTCTTCTGCTTACCAGGGAATTTAAAAACGGCATTTAGCATTTATATAATCCTTTTAGTCTGAGGAATCCCAGGGCCCAAGAGAAATCTCACATACAGACACAGACAGTTTTGAGGTGGTGGACTATTATCAGCTAATGTTTCTTCTAGGGAGGCTTCTTGTGAAGGCAACAGTACAGAGACCTGTTCTCAGTGGTCAAAATAAATTTTTGCTCCTCCACATGGAAAATAAAGATAAAATGAAACAAAGTTGATTGGGCCTCTGTTTTTTTCTGAAGTTTTTCTGAGTTTTAGCTGAAGCTGATATTGTGAAATGATCCAAACTGAGCTGATAAAGTACTTGGCTGACCTCTTGATCTTCTTGTCTGAAAACAAAATGGTCAGTAATTTCTCCACAGCTGCTCATCCATGAATCTCAAAATACTTGGTTTTCTTCTAATACAGAAGTTCAGTGCCCCTTATTAAGGGGAACACAGAGGAAAGCAGAAGCTAAAAAGAGTGAGTGTGCATACGCAGAAACTGTTTATTTCTTCCTTTGCCTATACTAGAATCTTATAAACCATGGTGATAAATGCAGCTGAGGAGGATGGACAGTGGCAATAAATGTCCCTCTTTCTCCCAGTGTTACCTCGAGCAGCAGCTGCAGTGTGTGTCGGTGCCTGGAAAGGACAGACAGAGGCAAGGGCATGGCGAAAGGAAGAACCAAAGGAGGCAGGACTTGTATCAAGTGTTTTGAACGTAGAGGAATGAGGACAGGGAAATCAAAGCTCAACATCTGTGTGTTTCCTAGTAGCAAGTGCTGTTAGCTCACGTATCCAGTGCTATTTAAGAGAGTGACCTGCAAGGATTGCAATGTCTGGCAGTGCAAGCAATCAGTTACAATTCCTGGATGAGAAGTGCTGGATTAGAAGTGGGAGAATGATGGAAAACCTATTATTTAGACTCTTTAAAACAGAAATCACCAAAGATTAAAAACCTAGAAACCTTGGAGTCCTTCTCCTGCTCCAGTGCAGAAAAAAGAGGAATCAATTAAATCTCAGGGAATCTTTTTTTATTCTACATCTAGATTTAGAACAAGAGCAAGGAGATGCAAGCATCAATTTATATTCTTTCCCACATTCAGAGCTGAGTATTCATGAAAATCATGCTGCAGCTGTTGTTCTACAAATCTAGAAGAATCCTCCCTTTAAAATAATTATGATCAGCAGCTGAAGACATTGCTAGAGAAGGCTAGTGTAATTGAGAGATACTGCCCAAATATTGCATGTAACCACAGCAAAACAAACTACTGAGGTTGAAGTCTGAAGTGATAAAATGATAAGTTATATTTTCATAAGATACAAATTTTCTTCATTTTATATCAGCATGTTGTATACCTGGAGGTAGAAAGTAGATTTCTGTGGAACATAGAGATGGTCCTTCCCAATGAGGTATAGTCAAGAGGTACTTTGTATAAGGAATGAGTCTGGAGCAGGTAGAGACATGCAATATTTTCTTCCATTCCAATTGATTTTTATTCCAAATAACAAAAGGCTTCACAGAGGTGAAGCTCAGTCATTCAGTCTCAGAGACTCATAGTTTTCTAAGAGTCTATGATAGAAATATCATGTCAGAAAACAGTGTGTGCTATTTATACATGATTTGATTCTGGTTAGTGTTGTACCTACTTTTTCCATTTTTTTTTCTAAGTTCCAGAATGCAGGGAAGTGGTTTTGGTAATCCTGATAGACGGATTAATCTTTAATTTAAGAACCTAATTTCAAGTGGAGTCAGATAATACTTTGGTTTGTTTTGGAGAAAGTTTTAAATTTTTAATGTAAAATGTAAAAGAGAATACCAGCAAACATTCTAAATGCAAACAGTAAAATGTTTTGCTTTAAAATGCCAAAACAAAAATCAAACATTTTGATTTTTACAGAGAGAAGCAGCATGTGTTTTTATCGATACATGAAAAATTAAGCAAAACAAATGGGCAAAACCTTGTTGTCAAATCAACATATCTGATGGGAAGAATACATTGCATACATTGCCACCAAAAATGTCACCTATCTCCATTTGATTCTCTAGCAACTGTCAAGGACTTGGAATTGCAACAATCCTGTTCATTCAGACTGCCTCTTCTTTATCAAAAGCTGTAAATTCTACTGCCAAAGATAGACTAAACGTTAGAGTGACGCTGTCTGTTTCTGAAATCCGAGGACAAGGTACTTCAAGCCTAAAAGGACTGGCTCTTGTTCCAGTACTCTGAACTATCAGTATATATGATACAAACAACAAATTGAGGCTGGGGAAGCTTGAGCAGTAGGGATAGGAAAGCTGCACGGTTGCAGTAAATTTGCCCAACACAATCTAATTGTTATGATTATTGCAAAATATACCTTGTGTCAAGGATACGTATATGTGTAATTTGGACTGCCTTGAGTGTCATTTCCAAGGTTCAGAAACTCATAAATGAGAGTCCTGCCCAGTCTTGCCCTCACATGTTTAAGGTCACCACTTGCATTATCAAACTCATTTTAAGGGCCTGAATTTAGCACTAGAGAAAAACAGCAGATGGCAAGGCACTCTGCTGTATAATGTACTTCAGTTCTGAACTGGAGGACCGAGAGGTACTTCAGATTCCATTCCCCCCTGAATTTTAGCCTGTGCTGGGAAGGGAACAGCAATCACACTGACCTCTGGGAACTGAGGAGGTTTCCCTGGCTGCAGGCCCTTGGCTTACTGCACAAGCCAGCCTGGGAATGGTTTTATTTTTCTTCTTCCTTATCAAGAACAGCTTTTGGGGGGAGTAGTGGCTGCAAGCTCATGTCAGCAAATCCCAGAGATGCTGTAGGTTTCAGCCTGGAGCGTTACCGTGAAGAAAACTTCTGCCAGATGGGAGTTAATGCAGGGGCTTTCGCCCCTGTTTTCCTGTTTATAAAAATGCCACCTGTCAACTCAAGGGGTGGAAGAAATGTTAAGGGGCTACAAGCTCCTCACTTTGCCTAACGTACCCTGCCCCAGCTCACATACCTGTCGCTTAGCAGCCTTGTCTCTCACTGTGTGTCCCAGCGCTCTGGCAGTGGTGTCTATGCTGCTTTCCCTGCTTTGCTATCAGCCTTTGATTTTGCAGACTCTAAGAGTCAGCCTTGAACCCCAGATTCCCTCTAAATTAGAAATCAAGGTCTACACTTCATTCTCAAAGATAACACAACAATATTCATAGGAAACACTCATCTGGATTTGCTCGTAGACTCAGCTCCTGTTCAACTTTGCCAAGAGGGAAGCCTGGCAGAGTCTATGCTCTGCCCCTTTCCTGTGCAAGGTAGAAGAACGTGGAGATTTGCTTGTTCCCATTGGCTATGGGGGCTGCTTGCCCCCACTGGGCACCAAGTATTCTGGTTGCTTTTCTTTCCGTATGCCCAAGCTTCATGTATCCCATCTCACCATTGACAGCACCATCCTAGAAAGTGCCTAAGTTGACTTGTGCAAACACCACTCAGCAGAGATGGCCCAGGGTAAGAGAGAGTTGCTTTAGGTTTCTTTTGGTGCCACAGCAACAGCATGAAGAAAGCAGAGCAGACCAAGCACTCTGGCTGCATATTCACAAAGTATAGTTAAAGCAGCTGTGTCTGCAGCCAGCTTCTCTTTGGGGTAATTACCTTCTAGTTCCCTGAATTCCCATGTGCTTTTTATAGAAGTTATTCCTTTCTCCCCATAAAAGGGGTGTTATCACATTATGCTCCAGAGATGACTGAATGTCACTGGTGGCTGAGTGATTCCATTATACACAATCTGCAAAAGGCTTAGGGTCCCTTCAAGATGAAAGATGCTATTTAAATGTAAGTTATATATTTTAGTAATATGCACTTAAGTGTAAATTCTGCATTGCAAGGAACACTTAAAATCTCCAGCAAGCTACATGGAGTTAATAAACTGACAGTCAGCAGTGGCAATCTCATACCATGCTTATTTCAGAGTCTCCAGCTTCTCCCAGGAAACTGCACTTTGTCAGACAAAAAGCCTTGCTCACTGCAGTGCTTCTGTGTTATTGTAATGCTATTGGCATCTTGCCTCTCCTGTTGCACTCAAACCTTATTATCAGCAGTGTAGTTTTAACATCCTCCAACTGCAGCAGAGAAAATTAGCCCTTGTTTGTGAATCGATCATCCTTTCAGAGAGGTGGACACCACCACCACCACCCTGGTGTGTGGAAAGAGACTGGCAAGCAGAAACCTTCATTATTTAACCCTTTGCAATATTCCAAACATGGAGCACAGTGAGCTGTTTCCCTTTTTCTTTTTCTTTCTTTCTTTCTTTCTTTCTTTCTTTCTTTCTTTCTTTCTTTCTTTCTTTCTTTCTTTCTTTCTTTCTTTCTTTCTTTCTTTCTTTCTTTCTTTCTTTCTTTTTCTTTCTTTCTTTCTTGCAGGCTTTCTTAGTATTTGGAAGCAAAAGACCTTCTGACCTGAGAGGGTGCCCAAGGGATTTGTGCTAATAACCCAACAGTGAGGCAGCCGCTCCGGAGAATCCCTCACCTCACTCATTTCCCTTCTACTCTCGCCTCTATTTTCTCCATCTCTTCCCCTTGCCCTTCTGTTCAGAGACCTGGGTTCCTTCCAAAACCCATTTGGAAATATGGCCCATGCCAGTGGGATAATAGCCGGCTACTGCTAGTCCCTGAATAGCAAAACTCTAAGCTGAAGGAGAAGAAAATAAAAAACGCTTAGTCCTCCTAAGCTAGATGGCTGCTTGGTCAGCATATGTGGAGGTGGTTTCTTGGCTGAGCAACAAACTCAGTGTCTTGGCTGCCAAGAATTACAAAACAAAAGAAATCCCAGTAGTGTGACCATAGTGTGGTTCAGAGATGGTCATTAGATTGATTTAGTCACCAGGCAAAGGGGCTTGGCAGGTGGTGCGTTCATTTAAGGCAGAGACTAGTTTGCTGGATATGTAAGTGTGCAGCTGTGCTCTGCACCTGGGAATAGTAGGGGGTTAGGAGAATGTTCATTTTTTATTACTATTATCCAACCTCAGTAAAAGTTATTTAATCCTCACCTGCAAATCACAACATCCCTCATGTGGATCATGTCAGGCTATGTTTGTCGCTGAATTTATTTGATCTTTTAACGAGGATTTTCAGGGCAAAGGGAGGAGTCAACTGTTTTTGCTTCTTTTGCTTGTATTTTGGCATATATTTTTCAATACTGCAGCAAACTTGTTGCTCCCTGCTGTAAGTATACACTGACCTCATTGCTGCTCATCAGTTTTTGGGTAAACTGGGGCTCCAAAGTTTCTGAATTGCAGAACATCCTTTGCCAACCAGTAGGAGGAAGCCTGTAGCACATGCAGCAGAGCAGTGCCATTTCCTCATGTAGGTGGGATGGATCCATGCAGCTCTTGGCATCTTGGGCTGTAAAGCAACACAAACTGCAAGCTAAATTAAACTAAACTAAAGGTAGGAAAAGCTAAAGCTTGCGGTCTATTTTTGGATGGACAGGACTCTTAGCCAAAACATATGCCTCGCTTGAAATGCTTCCAGTAGCACAGTGACAGTTTAGCGCGCTTTGTTAGGTTGCTGAAGAGCAGACCCAGAGCCCATTGAGTCTACTGCCAGGCATCCACAAGTTTCCATGTCCTTGAACTGAGCCCTTGTTTAGCACCTACTGCCTGCTGGATTCCTTGGTAAGCTTCCCATTGCATCAATACCACAGAAGTCCTTGGCATCCGGCTACCCTTACTACTTTATCGGAATTGCCTGTGGAAAGATCCATGATTCCCTGAGAAGGGAAGCAGGGTACATCCTAGAGCAGCCTTGCCTTGCTGAAATATTCTTGAAACTGTGGCTGTTTGCCATCTTGTGGTGAATGGTTTTTCAGTTTTCATTTACCTTACCCTGCAATACTCCACTGGTAGTAAAGTATCAAGCAAATTTTCTTCCTATCTTTTTTTCTTTTTTATGAAATTCCCATCTGTTCCCAGGACTTTGTTCTTGGATGCTTTTTTCTTTCCCTTAATGATTTGATAATGTCCTTCATCTCTTCCTCAAGTCCAAGCTTAATGAGGTAGTCCTTCTGTTCATTTGCCAGTGTTAGCTGACGGGTCCTTCACCTGAGCAAGCGTTTAGTTGTGTGAGTGTGGTTGTGCATCTGTTAGTGTCTCAGCATTGGCTTATTAATGCTGCTCTTAAAATAAATTTCCTCACAGGATCTTATTTTTTCTCTCACACAGCTAAGGGTGTTGACCTTACTAGTAGTTGATTTACATGACTCCAAATGTAAAGGAAAATCAAAACCTCTCTTCCTTTCCATGCTGCAGCTATTCATGTGACATCTTCCTGGTTTGTTTTCATGTAATTGCTTCTCTTGGTTCTTTTCTTTCTACACTGCTACACCAATCTTGGTCTTCTAGCAGTGGTGAAGCAGAGATGTTTGCAGTTATGTGCCACTAGCTGATACTTTTATAATTCAAGGTTTGGCCCAACTACCAAGGCCAGACTCAGAGTCACATCAAAATGGTACTATGTGCAGATAGGAGAATATGAATGCATTCATATAAGCCTGTATGTACAAGGGCTTCCATTATCTTTGAACTGATAATATAGCCACTTAAACTGTATAGTATAGCCATTGTGGTGTCTCTGCAGTAAATTAAAGACTGACCTTTCTTCTGCAGGGGCAGGAATAATCATCAGGTTAAGATTATCAGCACAACACATACGTCACAATCAGAAGAATGGGAAATGAATAGTTCTCTTGTGTTTTCAAATTTGACCCATAATTTAACCCAGCTAAATAAAAGAAGGCCAAAGAAAGATTTTTGATCCCGCGGCCAAATAACACAGAGTGTCTGTGTCCATGGACCCACACTTCATGGCACTTGTCCTTGGGTCTCCTATGGGTCACATTACTTTTGCTGTGTGGCTTTACAACACAGTTATGATTTTGAGTTCCTTTTTTTTTCTGTTCAAAGTGTCAGAAATAAAGGGTAATCTGCTGCAGTCCATCAGAAGAAGTGAGAAGATACTTCCAATAATAAGAAGTTAGAGATAAGTTTATCATGCCCAGGTGGCATGAGGGAATATAGAAGAGATTGAAGACACAAAGGCTCATAAGATTGGAGTACTCTGGAGGTGGAAGGAGCCAAGACTGACAGCATTTTGTGCATCCTGCCTGTTGAAATCACCTTTGGCACAGGCTGTCCCAGCAAACCAAACCTGGCTATTATCTTGGTGACTTCAAGCTGGCACAAGCCAAAACTGTGCCAGGGTACATGTTAGCAGTGAAATGGTACAGTGTGCATTGGTCAGGGCTCAAGCACTCCATGTTAAAAAAAATCTTTGAAATAATGCATAAAGGATTACTAGCTTGCTTCTCGTGGAAGTATACCCAGACAGCCTAACCACACAGCCAGAGTCACAATCTCTCCTTGTTTGGTCCACTCTTCCCTATCCAGTAGCTAACTTAAAGTATAAAGCAATACAGGGAGAATGGCCATAAAACATTGTCCCCACAGCACTCCAGCAACCCCAGACTAATGTGCCACCAGGACCCCAGCTGTCTGGAAATACTCGGAGAAGCCACCACTCCAATGTATCCAGCATCTTTTGCACTTACAAGAAGTTGTCAGAGCAGAGGGTGAATTCTTGCCCTACCACTGCTGTTCTGTGTTTGGTTTTCATGCTGCCGGTTTCTGCTTTGTTTCCACCTGCCCTCTTCCTTATAGATTTTGTACTGTGCCTCTCCTTCCTATTTTCCATGTCCTAGTTGCTCTCTTTGCTAAATACAGTCTAAGACCAATCTTTTCAGCTGATCTTTAAATTGCAGGCTGTTCAAGAGTGTTGGCAGTTAAGCAATGAAAAAAATGCCCAGTGTTAATTTCTAATCCAATGCAGAAATAAACAGCTAGATTGGAGTGTGTTCAACATACTTGAATGAAAGTCCCATGAATAGAAGGAGAATAAAGCTACACAGAAAAGCAATAAAGCTGGAAGACTGAGATGCAGACAGACAAAATCTATAATCAGAGCAGGAATTCAAAGCACGATATTAGAGGACTATAGCCTAAACAATTAATTAAATTTTAAAGGGTGGAACATGGTGTAAGATATCATCATTAGATTCTTCATTTTTTATGCAATTCAAGTAGATCAGTATTCTCCTCAAAGAGGAAGAAATACATAAAACAGGATGGATATATTTCTGCTAAACTAAGAAATTTGGATAGGTACTAGGGAATCTGTTATTTGATATTAAAGGACTAAAACAGGCAAAATGCCAACTGACTGATGAGCACCCAGCCAGCTTCTCCTGTGAATTTGGATTAATTTTAAGTAAAACACTTCTGGAAGCATTCAATCCTGTCTTTTCAAAAGGTGCTACCTCCACAAACAGGATAGAGAAGTGAGATCTTTAGCTAACTGGAATTTCAGTTACTTTGTTACAATTAGTGGTGCTATGCTGATCTATACCATCTGATAGTCTGGTGGAAATTACGCTCCTTAGAGTACAGTCTGTTTTTCTTAAATAAATTCAATATACATATTTAAAAGAACAACAACAAAAACAAAATCAGCTGTCAGCATCCTGGCACTACAACTGACAAATGTGATTTATGTTGTTCACTAAGATCGATTACTGTCCCTGATGTATAAGCATTCAAGGACAAAAAACATCTCTGTCTGCACAGTGCAAAGCTAACCAGGGCAACAGAGTCCCAGCCTGCTTGTGTTACAGTCCTTGCTATCCTTGCAGGTTTCCATGAAGAAAACGGTGGCAGGGACCAGAAAGGCCAACAAGAGAGATCGCAGCAGTTTGTATATCGGCATGTTGAAGCAAAACTGTGCAAGTCTAGGCAACACAGTCCCAAAAAGATCAACTGGCAAGAAACTGCAGGCAAAAACATTCTGCCCTCCTTTCCATGGCTCTAAGGTTAATTAGAATCTAAACAGAATTTTTTTAGGGATGCAAAGCATTCTCCAACATTTGAGATTTTTAGATTGAATTTGGATGTATTTATGGAGAAAAGCTGCCATTAACCATAGGTTAAAATTTGAGCTTCATTTCTTCTCTATACTCCATGTTAAATGCACCAGTCAGAATATCAGAGAAATCCCTTTCTGGTTCTTAACTGGATTTTTTTAATTTTGAAGTTCAGCAAGATGGCCTGAAAAGCTTTATTGGTATCCATCTGGTACCTGATGTGCATAAAGAACAGTCCTAAACCTGCCTAATGAAAAAGAAAACCTCTGCCTAACACCAATAGAATGAAAGGCTGCTGATTCTGAAGGTGTTAATATGCTATTCATATTTTCCTTTGCTCCAATGACATTAAACAGTTAATTAGGGTTCAAGGTTTATGTGATGGGACCCAGGCCTGTTTTTACCATGGCAACCACATTATAGAAATCCTTTCTGATATTGTTAAGCATAGATGAAAAGCAAGCAAAACAGAAACATTAAAATACTCAGAATTCAAAAGTGATTTTTTTTTCAGTTTGGAAAAGCTCTTTTTTTCTTTCATTTGCATCCAGTTAAGTCCTTCAGAGAGAATAGTGCTTAAAAAGTCTCTGCATGGTACCAGGAGTTTTTCTTATTAAAAATAACTGATTCTCATTTACAATGAAACCTTTTTATGCTGCTCTATAAATAGAGAAGGTCTTCATAAAGTACAAAAAGCCTTAAGTCCACTTTAAGGCTCAATTAAACTACTTCCAATTCATAAAAGGCCTTTAACATACCTATGTATCAAGTGAAAACAATTTATTTATTATTAGATTTTAGCTCAGCAATAAAGTTCAGTAAGGTTGTTCCTGCTCTTGGAACAGCCACAACAAAACAGACGTAGGGGAAAGACTGTCAGGCCCCATCTTGGTGGGAGGCTCAGCAGGTACCGCAGGTGTGTATATACACAAACCAGTCACAGATACGACCTCCCCTCTAAGCTGTCACATTCCCCTGTGCTTTTTCAGTTTGGGATGACACTTTCTGAGCATGAGCATACAACCCCTCGGAGTCTTCCTTCTCCCAGGCCAAAGCTCCTCAGATTCCTCCTGTTGCCATCTCACACCTTGCAGCTCTCCAAACTTGCCAGTTCTCACAATCAGCTATGAAAAAGCCAACAAACAGACCCAGAAAGGAGGACCTCAGAGACACAGACTGTTCAAAATTTCAAAGCTGGTTATTGTCAGATTATCCTGGGAGGAATTAGCTTGATGTACTCATGGGCATGTTTCTAATTTCAGCACTAAGCAGAAGATTCCTCCATCTTCCAGAGGAAAAGGCCCCTCCAATAAAGCTGGAGGACACTAAGACCCTGAAGACATTCTCTGCATTTCTTTCCTTAAATGGCTTAGAAGTTTTAGGATTTCCTGTCATCCTTCTGTTAATCTGAATCCTAAAACGTTGGACCCCATGCTCCAGGAATAAGCATTTATTTCTGTTCCTTTTAACACCAGAGCCATATTTATCATAACTGGTGACCTGGGAAGATTCTGGGGACAGCATTTTGGAATAAATGATGTCAGTTCATCAGACGGTTTCTTTATCAAGCTCATAGATTTTATTTGAATTACATATACTTTTCATGTAAAGATTTCAAGAGATACTGATTACATCATAGAACCGTGTAAATTCTTCCAGTGGTTAATTAAGCACTCTGCAAAAAGATATATAAGCCATATTTGTAGTTTAAATTTGCTTCATTTTAGGTTTCAGGTATTAGATCTTCATGTATCTCTCTCTGACAGATTAAAATAATCCTCTACTGTCATGTAAAGCTCACTAAAGTTAGATTAAAATGATCCACTACTGCCATTGTACGTATTTCACCTCCTAAGATTCACTTGATCTCATTAATCCCACAAAGGTAGTAATGCCAAGTCCTCATTTCTATTTATGTTTCACATATCCATTAATATCTTATATTTGTTTTGTTAATCATTAATAAACCATCTCACTTATCATCTGCTATGATCCACTTTTCTGAATTAGTGTATTATCAAAAGTGGGCTTGATTTTTTTATGGGCAAAGATAGATCTTGTTATTACTTTTAAAATTCCTATTTCTTACTCATATTACAAGCTAAAACATCACTATAGATAAGGTAAAAAGTATTTTCTCTCATTTTAGTGTTATGGAAGAAACTACCAATGGCCAAGGTAGCTTAGAGCCAACTCTGAACTACTGGGATATCCTAAAAGTTTAAGTATGATTTTTTCAATTTTTTCCATATTCAAAAGAAAACAGACCAGAGAGAGAGCAATACAGATTGCTAGCAGAACTCTTCAACAAATACAGTCTGTTCTTAGCTCTTGATGATTTGAAAAACTTGTCAGTCATTAGCATAAACTAAGCCCAGGAGCTTATGGACTAACAGATGAGAGTATCAATCAATTTAAAAATAAATATGCAAGTGGCCATGTAAAGCTGAGAAATACCTGCTAAAATGTTTCTGTTCTTCCTTAATTGTCCAGCTACAGCTTCAAATATGCAAAGTCTAATAAAGAAGACCTGCTTTGGATAAAGCCAAATAGGGAATATATAAGGTAATATGAGCTGTTCTTACTGAATGAAGCATAATACACCTACACAACCTACTTAGAGACTGCATGACTTGTCATGAAAATCAGGTAGCAACGGTGTTCATATAAGATATGGCTATATAAATGGCTTAAACCAGTCAGTGATGTTGAAAATGCAGTCCTGCAACCCTGGCCCTGACCCTACCCTCTTGCCCTTTCCTTGCATTGGTACTAGTACTTCTTTGGCCAGCTGCATCAGGGAGTTGGTGAGGCTGGAATCTAATCTGGGGAAATTTATTTTCCTGGAAGCTGATTTGGCTGCTTTCTTAGCTGCACCAGTCCTGGATTCTGGCACAAGGATTGTAAGAGCATCATAAACAGTCAGTGAAGCCACATCCCTGCTGAAGGGAGATGATCTCACTGTGAACACACACAAGAGGACTCCCCTGTGATCCTGATAATCCAAGAAAAACTTTCTCTCAGACAAGAAGCAACATGAGTGGCAAGGAAGACCAGTCCCTTGGTCTTCCTTACATTATCTGGACTCTTAAATTCCCCCTATCCTTTGAGTTTTTTTACATGAAAGAAAAGAAATTATGTTTATTGCATGTTCACAGAGCAAGAAGGTAGTCCCTAAACCAATAGCCAAATTGGTGCAGAAAAAGCAAGCAAATTAGCTTTAATATTAATGCTGATTTCCTTGCTCTAAGTGTCCTTGCTGGACACAAAAAGAATAAGTTTCTCTGACATATATACAACCTTTTTCAATTACAGAAACAAAGGCTGTACAGAGTTGAGAGAAGGGGTGTTCTTAGTGAAGATACTGAAAATACACAATTATTGTAGAAACCTTTAATAAGTTGACTGGGGACTGGTTCACCAATTACAGTTTCTGTGGCCATCACCACTAAACAGGTGCATTGTTTATTCCTGAATCAATTGAATTTCAGCTCCATTTCATTCTAATCAGATAGTCAATAACCCCTGGATAGTATTTAGCATTTGGCAGCTGGGAAACCACCAGTTCTCTATTTTTTCTTACTAATTGCTGTTTTGAAACTAGTCTACTCAGGTTTCTTTAGTACAGTGGTCTTTTTTTTATCTTTCTAGAAATTGTGCAAATTGGGACATCTACTAGTCTGACATCATTTAATGTTTACTATAACAAGTACAGATCAGGACAAACAACCATGGGGATCTAGGCCCTGCAAGCTATCGTCCAGGGTGACAGAAGGCCACTTTAGAAGGATAGCTGGAAATTTATTTTGAGTGCTGCTGCTAGGCATGTGCATTGACAAATAGCAAAAGAATGCAACTAGGGATCTTGAAAGAATGATCCAGTAAAATACACAGTCTGGGGAAATAGCAGAAATGATTTATTTCCAGATTTCAACTCTTACTTTCCTCTTTCACTTTTCTATTCATAGAGAGGAACTTATTAGATAATTAAAGACTATTACCTTTGCTCACATAGTTATACTTACCCAAGTGAGTGACCAAAATGACATTTGAGAGCTGATGTTCTCTGATGCTTTTCCATCAACAGCAAAATCTTAGAAAGCTGATGTCACAGCTAGTTTTCTTCCTCCGTTTGTCAGCTCCACCTAATACCACATAAGCTTCTGTTGTTTCTGATCCAAATTCCATCTTCCCAACCACAGGGCAATCCACTTTGTGTTAGAGGACCTACCTTATCCTGTCAGTGCAACCAGATAGATTTCAGCAGTTTTGCCTTCGCTGACACACGGGAGAGGAGAAACCAGCCCCTTAGGTTCACTGATTTTGTAAACAGACATTTTGTACAGCAGGCAAGAGACATTTTGTATCCTGCATGTCTCTCTTCAACATGGCTATCCCAAGCAGTGGGCTGCCTGGTGAGGACTTTGCCAGGATATGTGCTTCGGCTGGGGCAGAAGCCACACACGAATTCTCCAATATGTGGGACTAGTGTGCGTGATTAGTTAGAGCTGCCTTTATTGTGCTGTATAGAGAGTGCTGTTTAGAGCTATTTGGCCTTCTATTACAATTTGCAAGTTGTTTTTTTCAGCATCACCAAAGAATCTAAACCTCAAGTGTTAGCCTGACACCCCCTGAGCCTCCATCCCCATCTCCTCCCTCTGCCAAGATATGTCCTCTACCAGGATTCTCCCTTTGTGCTCTGTGGCCATTCTTCTGAACAATGATGCCCATGAAAATAATTAAAAAGAAAAATCAAGAGAATTCCCTTATTCCCCATGGATTCGTTATGATGCACAACAGATGCATTGCTATCCCTTCCAATTTCTCTCTTCTTCTCAGCACAAGCTCCATAGTCAGCTAGAAGCCCCTCTCAGGGAAACATACCACAAGAAATAATGTACAAACGCAACAAAGACCTGATTGTGTTATATAAACCACAAGCTTTATAATGGTCCTTGATAGAGTAAACCCCATTGTGGCCATAACAATATCATGTTCCATGTTCCAGACAACCAGGGACAGGGTTATGTTGTATAACAAGCCAGGTAACAGCTTTCAGTGAAGCTCTGAAATTGAGAATATTTTAATATGCACAGGGAAGAACATCAGATCTGTTCAGAGCAGAGCTGTCTGGTTTTCTTTCCCTTGAGCCTCAGGAAATCTTTGCTTTTACTTTATTGCACAGGGGTTCAACTCCTTTTCCTGTGCAAAGTATATTTCTGGTCTGTCTTCAAACAAACAAACAAACAAAAAAAAAAAAAAAAAAAAAAAGAGGGGGGGGGTCCGGCAAAACGCCACGAAGATGATTAGGGGCAGGGAGCATCTTTCTTTAGAGGAAAAACAAACGGAGTTGGGCCTGTTTAGTCTGGAGAAGAGAAGGCTGAGAGGAGACTTGATCAACATGTTAAAATACCTGAGGAGTGATTGTAGGGAGTATGGGGTCAGGCTCTTCTCTGTGGTGGTCATGACAGGACGAGGGGTAACGAGTGTAAGTTGAAAGATAGGAAGTTTAGTCTCTATATGAGGCAGAACTTCTTTACTGTGAGGGTGACAGAGCCCTGGAACAGACTGCCCGAAGATGCTGCGGAGTCTCCTTCTCTGGAGATCTTCAAAACCTGCCTGGATGCCACCGTGTTCCACGTGCTCTGGGTCTCCTTGCTTATGCAGAGCGTTGGACTAGATGATCTCTAGAGGTCCCTTCCAACTTTAACCATTCTGTGATTCTCTGAAAACCTGCCTGAAAGTCATGCCTAGGTACAAAACCATCTCACTGTGCAACTGCAATGAGACTTCAGCAATTGATGTAGTTTGTATGGACCCTTTGGAGGGATGACACTCGCAGCATTGGGACCTGTCTCTTTCAGAGGTCTGAAAGGGCCACTGCCTTTACAGGCTAAGTCTTCCAGATGGTGTCTGAATAAAACAGATCTTTAAGGGCACGTTTGCAAATCCTCCTGCTACCTGCAGCCAAATGCCATCTAAAAGGCTCTGTGCACCATGGTTGGCATCAGCCCAAATCCTAGTCAGTGTCAAATTTGGGGCAAGTGCCTGTTTCTGCATTAAGCATTGAACCTCTCACAACATCTTGGCAACTTGCTGTTATACCCCAGGAAGTGGTAAATGCCCCACAGGAATGAGCACTTGTAGATGTGGGCTAACTCGTCTCACTTTGAATTCCTGAGGATGAGCTTTCCAACTCAACTAATCACCTCAGCTCCTTCTACAGTCAAGCCAAAGGCAGGCACTGCCACCCCACTACTTAAGCATAATGTCTGAATCAAATATGTGGGACTGCCTTTAAGAGTTGTCTGTCCCCTTGGGTCATCCAAGTCTAGATGATTAGCCTATTAAGAAAAATCATCTCAAAACATGGACTTGGACAATCATTTGACATCCACAATTTCTTGAGTTCTTTTCTTCCATAACAGTATGGATCTCTGAACAGATAAAAAAATTTATCCAGCCAAGCAGAGCAAATATTCAGATTTGCAAAGCTATATGGATCCATCTCCAGAATTCAGGGATGTTTGGTTCCAGGGTCCACATTCAAATCATGAGGACTAAGGTACCAACCATTGCTTCACAGTGAAGGTTGAGAGGAGTTTTGCATTCCTGAATGAATATTCAGCCTTGTGAACTGTATCCTACCCCAAAGTGCAGCACTTATACTTGGAATATAAAATCAACAGAGGCAGAGCCCAGCTGTCAAATTAATATTTTGTCTCAGTCTGTGCTGGAACATAAAAGTCAGCTAATTTCCAATGACTGCTCATTTAATAAGAGAAGTTTCAAAGGGCAGTTGTTAAAAATAACAAAGCCATCTGACAACAGCGTACCCCAAAACAGAGCTATATTGGAAAGAGTCTCTGAGGGCAAACAGGAGCAAGGAGTGTGTCAGCAGCCACAGTGTGTCACTCTGCCCTCTGCACTTGACCATCCCCACTCTGGGTGTCATTCCCTTCAAAGCCCTGGGCTTGATATTGGTGTCACTTACTGCTTAGCAGTGCACAAAAGCCCTTTCCCCAGCATTTCTCCCTTCATTTTGCACCACAGCCTCAGAGTCCAGTAGAAGAATAGCACTAATGATATCTCATTACAAAGCATCAAACACCTTTCTTAAAATGCCACAGGTCCTATGATGAAGTGATTATAATGACATGCTCATTTTGAAATCTTACAAACATCAGCCATAAAGACTATCAAGTTAATGCCGACCATAAAAGCTCCCGTTCCATGCAAGATAGACAATAAAACTTAGGGTCTGATGTTGTAACAAAAGTACCTGAGAAATAGAGCCAAGAGACAGACAGGCATGTTTTGCTAACCTAGTCTTTCACCTGCTGGCATCAATGCATTAGTTATAAGCCATAAGCTTGACTTTTATTTACTGAAATTTGCCTGTTCAAGCACTTTTTTTCTTTCTTTGTGCAATACATATCCATAATGCATATATCAATGGAGATATTTACATGTTCTTCCTTTTAGCCAGCCTAAAGAGCATGAAATATTCTATATTAGAAGAGTGGATGTGCTTTAGTACCTATTCCCCATGTGCATTTAACTTAACCTATTTTAATTTTAAACTAAGCTGTATTTTCTTTGAAAGGAAAATTCTGGATCTGGTTCAAAAATTACTTTGCTTATAATAAGAAAGCATCATCACATTAGATTTTATAGTTTAATCTTCATGCTGTTTGAAGCCCACCTGCCCACAGAGACTATATAGGAGTCCCAGAGTTGTTATTTTACTTTCAGCCCGATTTCACTAAGTGGAGAACCTCCTTCAGGGCACACATTTAAAAACTGACTAAACACTTCCAATTTGAATTCTCATTTTTCAGTTGGGTGAATAATAGTCTAAATATGAACTTGCAGCTTTCATAGAAGCAATGCAGCTGATTACAAATGTCATATGGAAGGAAAGAGATTTTCTTGTTTCTGGAATAGAGAGAAACAGGGCCAGAGGCTTCTCTGGAGCACCAGCTGATCCTGTGGAGTGGAAAAGTGATATAGCATTTTCTAACAGTCCAGATCACTTGAATGGTTGTCGAAGGCTATTAACATCTGCCATGCCTTTACATGAAGCAACTAGGTGGTATTTCCAAGGTGCAGAGCTGTTTGTTCCATAACAAACATCCCAGAGAGAGGCCTAGATTTGTCTGAGGCATGGAAAACAATTGCAGAAGCTGTTCATCCTGTTGTGCTCTCTGTTTGCTCTGTCATTATCTCTAGGGTTGTCAGTGATGCGGTCCTGATGAAAAGACCTGTCTCCACCCACCACCACTCTTCTCTATAAGGTAAAATTTTAACTTCTGTTATCAATATGGCTAGAGCCTTCTCAGTAATATGCTCTGTGGTCTTTTTAGACAAGGTAAGATAAACTTGTTCTTTCAGCAGATTTTCTGTATTTCTTGAGTTTTCATGTGTCCAAAATACTTTGCATTAGATTTTCCAATTGACATTTCAAAATGGATGAAATTAGGAAGAAACTTGCTTCAAAACCAAATAAATTTAAAATTAGTTTTAAGATTTCAGAAGCATTTCAGATTTGCTTAGAGAAAGGGACAAAATGCTGTTTATTTTGTCTGAATTAATTTGCATCTTCCTGTGGCAATTAATCTTAAAAGACACAAACACTTCAAGCTACTAGCAGACTGATGAATATGCAGAAGACCAGAATGGCCTTGTCATTTGTCTGGCTGTAAACAGAGTTACAGACATTAATAACTTTCTGTCTCATGCTCCCCAGCAAGTTACAGGTAGTACCATCATGTAGCCACTTAGGGTCTCACGCAGACCCAGAGCTCTGGCCACTAGCCAGTAGAGATGAAGATCCAGGAGATCGGAATTGCCCACGCTCCTATTAAGACTTCAACCAAACAGGACAGTTATATTTTCTTTCACATTTCTTCCTTTTTACTTGGTTCTCTGCCAGAACACCTTTGCTTGTGCAGAGCAGGTTTAAAACACTTTCCATCAGCTTTGGTGAATGGCCCAGAATGATTAATGTTTTCTACCATCAACAGTACAAAGTGGCCATTAGTTACATATATCATGATAATGGTGAGTTCGATTTCAGTGCAGCCCACAGGCACTGCACTGTGAAAATCAGACTGCTCTGCCCCAATGTGGGCTGGAGTGTTCTGCATTTAGCACAAGATCTAGAGTTGTTTCACGTGACCATCTCTCCTTGTCCCACACACCTGCTCCACAGAGAAGTGAGAGAAGACTCATGGACCAAATTAAGCTTCTAGCAAACTGTGCTGAGTCAGCCCAAGAGGGTATAACTGCTTTATTGTGCACAGAATACACAAAAGCTGCAAGAGGTCTGTTTTAGGGTACCTAGCAGCTGCGTTACGGCATTTCCTCAGATGTACAGCCTACCTCAGATTCATCTCTCCTTCTGTTTCTCTTTCTCTTTCCAGACACAAGAGTATGGAAAAGACCGTTTGTCTATCCCATGTTTTCCACCCTGGCAAGTGGTCCACCCTGGCAAATAAAGAAAAAGTTAAAGGCTGTATGTTTTCTTTCTTACAACTGAGAAATTGTTGCAGCCTGAGTTGGTCTGGCATAATACATCGCAGGCAGCAGGTGTCTGAAATATGTGGCACAGTATCTAAAATGCATAATATTATAAAATATAAAAGAATATTACAAAATTGTACAGTTTAGATGACAGATAAAATATATTATTTGACACACCATATATTTTCATCTTTCCTCTTCTAAGAAAATTGTAATTCGAACACATTACTTGTAAGAGGGAGTTGAAATAATCTGCTGTAGAGTCACAGAGTCTAGGGACAGGAAGAGGAAGAGAGAGAGAGAGAAAAATTAAAAAATAAAATGAAGGCATGATTTTGAGAGTACAGCTGAGGAAGTTTCCTAGCAGCAAATTGAATTACTCCCTGTTTTCATTCCTATTAATGAGATTTATATCTGGCCTGCATATCTTCCTAACTGCTTATCAGATCCTTAGCAGACTGTTAGTGTAATATAAGAGTGCAGCTACCATGTCCACAGATAAGTGCACATTACTGCTTTCACAAATATACAAGCATCCACAAGTTAGAGCAAAGCAGGCTAGCATAGGAAGTTGGCTGAACTGTGGTGGCCCTTTCAATCCTCAGCTCTCAGACGATGCTGCCTAATTAGTGCTAGACAAGTATACCATTAATGTTTTATTATTTAGCCCTCAACCTTTAAACTATTTGGGAAGATGCATGAAGAATACAAGTTGGATAGTGTGAAAAGGATTGGAAATCACAGGCCTTGTGTCCATCAGAAGAGCCACATCAGTGCATTCTCCAATAAGGAAGCCTTTGTTGTGCTTCAAAGGCCCTTTAAAAGAATGTCTTCAATGGCATGACAAGATGCCCCTATACAATATCCCTGAGAGGGATCCTGTTCTATACTAATAATCCAGGAAGAGTGAAGAGGAGTTTGCATACAGTTGAAGGATGAGAAACACAGACAGAAACAGACTGCAAGGTATCATTCTTCTCAAGAGTTTTTAGCTTCTCCTTCCATCTCTGTCCCACATTGAACTGACACGCTTCTGAAAAGAGTGGCAGGGTCCTATGACATATTAAAGTCATATTAAATCTCAGAGGAGCATTGGACATGACAGTATAATGCCTCTGGGAAGCTGAAGCCATCACTTCAAACACTTTTCTCTTCTCTGAAAGCTTCATTGCAAAAATAAAAATAAAATGATGTAACATTTCCAAAAGACTTTCCAAAAAAAATGCACAGTGCCCAGCAGTGAACTCATAGAAGGTCATAGCAAGTCCCTAAGACTCAACCCTCTTGGAAAACAGCATAGAGTTGTCTCACCCAAACAATGTTAGTATAATACAATGGATCTAGAGAATTATTTAGCTCCTCTGTTTTCTGGTGCTTACATTGCTGCTTCCTTGCTATATTGGCTTAACTCCTCTAACCAGAGTCTTTAAGAGACGTGCACTTTTCGTGACACAACTACTCAGGGCAGAGTATAAATGTCTGCCTTTCTCAAACACTGAACATGCTCAGGGGAACATGAAGAGGAGTTATTGTGGCTTCTACCGTCTTTTGGAAGCCTGAGCATAATGTAATGGATTGGTACCACCCAACAGTTGCAAGGATGTGCATCTCCAAAGATCACAGGTAGCAAAAGAGCACCTGTACAGCTGGGACTCATCCTACTTTACAAGAATAGTTCTAGGGACTTTCAAGGGTCATTTGGTCTGTAGATGGATTGAGTTATCTCTGGAGGTTACTCTCTCTCACTTTGACTCTTGAGAGAGCTTGAGGAAAGAAGACTTAGAAGGAGATTCCTGGAATAAGTGCTCACAGTTAGGTGAAATTAAAATTTGCTCCACTCGCTTCAGAGGAGGCATCTGTCTTTGTTTAAATGTCTTTGACTAATGGCAAAGATGTTATCATGGAAATAAAGCATTATTTATTAACAATCATTAAGCACCTGCCTTCTCTTTTTCTGTCATGGTTGAATGGACTGAACAGAATCTACTTGCACATTTTTCAGAGGCTCAGGAGCAAAGAAGATTGATTTGACTCAGAGTAAACCACTTTCTGGGAAGCTGCAGCAGCCAGAAGCCAGAGGCTGCAGAGGAGATTCAGCTGCACTCATAAAGTCAGTCCTGACCAGGGTTTCACATAGCTCTAATGGCTTTTCTCACCAGAACTGACTCAGATGCTGTAAGCCTTCCTTTGCTAGCTCCTTTATCTACTGCACGCTGCAATAGCACAGGTGTGAGTGAGGTGCCAAGGTGTGTGAAACAGAGCTCCTGGGGACCAGTAATGTCATTAGAGACTTTCCCTCTCTGTGGTATTCTTCTCACTTTATAACAAGGAGATACTTATATCTTAATATTCTGGATGTTGTGATAGAATTTAACATTTTTAGCTCCTTGCGAGGGGAATGTATTTGCACACCAAAGGAGTCACTGCTGGCAAAACTGTGAAAGAAAATGACCAGTCAAGCCTAAAAATGGAACCAAAACAAGGTGATAGATGCAGCAAGAAAGAATTTATTGCTCTTTCCTGGTCAGATGAACTGGGACTGTCAGCACAGAGTAGGCTGGAGTACTCAGTAGTGAGACTGAATTCTGATGCCCCAAAGAGAAGGTCAAAATTACTTCCTAACATGGAAAGTTTCTCCCTCCCATAAAAAAAAAAATGCAATGAGTCTTTGAACTCTTCCTCAGAGCCCAGAGAAGTTGTTACCTCTTCCCAGGGTTCTAGCGGTTGAAAGAGAGTTCAGACACATCATGCTCTGTCTGTCCTTGCTGGATTGCTGGGCCCCAGCCACAAAAGACTAGACAAGAAGGGGAGATGGGCAGTCTGGCTGATCATAGAGAAAGCTCCAGACTGATGCACAAGCAACTCTGGAAGACTTGTCGGTGGGCAGTCTGGTCATTGGCAACTTCCTAGTATGATTCAACCTGAGTCAGTGTAAGTATTTGTAAAAGTGAGCCACAGCAGACAAGTTTGGAGCCAGAAAAGAAAGAAAAAGCAGCAGGTGCTTAGAAAAGGGACAAATTTTTGATGCATTTCCCAGTCTTGCTAGAGCATATTTGCTCCTAATGGAGGGGATTAGGTAAGAACTTTGAGTGTGGGCATTTAAGGAAATCTACCTCCTTATCCACTGGATTGCCTTCATAGTTACAGGATGAGTCCTTACTGGAACTTGCTTCCCAAGCATGTGCAAGTCATTCCTGTCCTCATGTTACATAGATTAGAACAACTCCAGACCCTAAACCCCAGGTTAGTTTCACAGCCCAATATTATACATATAGAGATGCAGACATCAAACACAGTCAGTCATATCCTGTATTTGCCAACTTCCTATGTGTCAATAACATTGCCCCTTCCTACCTTTAAAAATGTCTTGTTTAAAATGTTTCAGCTGGAGACTAACAGGGTCCAAAGAAAGCAGGATGTCCTCTTGTGAGATTAGCAGAAGTGCAGTGGTCTCAAATACAAACACACTCTGCTCTCAGGAAGGAAAGGGCTGCTTAGCCCTGCCTTATGTCCAGTGAGTGGAAACACGGGTTCATAACACTGTTGGAGCGAAGCACAGGNGCAGGATGTCCTCTTGTGAGATTAGCAGAAGTGCAGTGGTCTCAAATACAAACACACTCTGCTCTCTGCTTAGCCCTGCCTTATGTTCAGCGAGTGGAAACACGGGTTCGTAACACTGTTGGAGCAAAGCACAGGCCATGCCTCAGCAATCCCTCCACTCCATGCTCTCTCACTGCCAACACAGAGCTGAAACGCAGCCAGTGGCCAGGCCTCTGGTTTGGGAGCAGATTACACTCTATTCTGTGTGGGCCAGCTGAGCACAGCCAAGCAGCAGCCCTTTCTGCTCAACACACACCATCTGTAGCTGGTTTCAGCATGGGCCAATTAATACAGTTATTGAGCCTATGTTTTCTTTCAAGCTCTGTCAAACCCACAAGCATGATGTGGTCTCACTGACAAGATTTTTTCTTTTCTCTTCTCTTCTTTCCTCTTCTTTTCTCTTTATGCTTTTTTTTATTTACCGAGGCCCTTCATTTCTCATGTAAGGGAGAGATGATTCCATGGTATTTCAAGGCACATTTTGTTATTACAGGTAGCACATGCACACACATGAATAGCATTGCTTATTAACTCTCAGCTTGCTAAGACTTCTCTCACCCCTGTTCCTACCCACCCTACCCACAAGGCACTCCAATGCCACTTTTAATGCACAGTTCTTCACCTCCTTATATACTATTTTTCTGTCTTTGCTCCTTCTTGTACCTAACACCCTCTTCCTCCTCCATGCCCTTCCCACACAAAAAACCTTTAATTTACACATTTCTCCATCCCTTAAATAATATGTTTTAATGCACTCCTGTTTTCTTCTGCTAATGCTCCTCTATTCTCTCTCCACTCCTGTTGGATTCACATATCCCTTGCACCCTGACTTTCTTCATCCCAGATCAACTGTGCATGGTTTCCTTTTTGTTCCTTTTTCTTTTTGTTCTGGTGTGATTTACTTGGGGAGGGTAAGGGAGAAGAGATCTCCTCCTCCTGAGGAGATCAGAGGAAAACTATGGGAACAGCAAGGCAAGGGCAAGGGCTTATGCTTTCCTGCTCCTTACAGGAAGTATTGCAAGATGAAGGTGTCCTGTGTAGCAGAACACCCAGTAGACTGCAAGGCAGGGAGATTTGGAAGAGCCACGCTTGTCAGGCTGCCATTCTCAGGCTGACACTTCTGCTGCAGAGGGTCCAGCGTTGCCACAAGCCAGCCCTCCTTGTCTTCCTAGACAGTCTGGATGTGGTCTCACTGACAAGATTTTTTTCTTTTCTCTCCTCTTCTTTCCTCTTCTTTTCTCTTTACACTTTTTTTTTTTATTTACCTCCTTGTCTTCCTAAACAGTCTGGACTGTGCTATCTAGGAAAGATTCAGAGTATTCAAAGTATGCATCCCTTCCTTTGTATTTTTCTAGATTTTTCATAGCTACCTGTGATGATTGGGAAATACCAGCAATGAACAGTTAAGCCACAGGTTTCCCAAAGAAGAACCGAAAGCCTTTCTCTCTCTGTCTTTCTTTACAGCTATTCAGCACTGCAATTATTTTTATGGGCCAGGAAAAACTTTTGCTAAGCAAAGCAGGAGGAAGACGTAGAAATATCCGTAGAGAGCATACAGCAAGCAGTTGGATGGCTGGAGGGATTTGAAGGAGGTGCGTATTTGCAGACCATGCAAAAGTTATTGTGACAGATGCAGATTGCAAGCATTTGGTTGTAAACTCAGAGACCAAGCAAGAGCTGTGGAACAAAGAGAGGAGAGGAAAGCCTTAGGAAAGCTCTGCCAAGTCCCATATAAGCTTCTGATGCAACGGTAAAGATATTTATGCAGCAAAAAAATTGCAGCAGAAAGATTTATGGCAAAGCTATAATCGTAAAAACACAAGGACATCAGGGTGACCAGCTTGGAAATACAGAGCATTTCTACATGTGCCCTATGCCAGTTGAAAAACAACCTTGATCAAATAGCAGCTTTTCATTTCTCTGGCTTTTTGGTCTTTTCTAATATAATGGCTAAAGTTCTCCAGGATGGGGACTTTCTCGCATCATATGCAAGCATGGCACCCAGAAGAGAATTTCTAAGGAGACATCCCCTCTGTGACACAGCCAGCTCCAGAAAACAAACAAAAAAACAAACCCTACTACTCACTCTTTCAGTACTCTCTTAGCTAGAAAGAAACACTTGATTTCTTGTGCCACAAGTTCAGTTTCTATTGAAAACTTACAATACCCAAAGCTACACTGTCATAACATGGTGAATACCCATGAAATCCTGCAAGTGCATTGTGTGATTCCCTGTTTAGTCTCTCCTTGGCACTTCACAGCATCATTTGCTCAGTTTGGGGGTTCAGACAGGACAGAGATTTGAGAGGGCAGGAGCAGCCTTTTTTATTCCTTTAACTATGGTTTATGGTTTAACTAAAGGAAACTATGGTTTCCTTTAACTATGGTTTACAGACGCAATAGAACTATAGATGCTATAGAAGAGAGAAATCGCAAGGATTATAGACAAATCATGGTACAAACAACACAGAGGAATTCTCTGTCCCTTGAATGTCTCTGCTAAAATATTGTATTAGCAATTACCATAGCTCGGCTTTAGTCGTGAAGTCATACTCAGAGCAGGCGCACTAATTTTCAAGACTTTTCTGAAAATAATCACACTTCACAACACCAGTTAAAAGCTTTCGTAAGTGCATGGAAAAGTTGATAGTGACAATTATGCTCACTTCTAATAGCTTTATGTAGCTATTTATGTAGCGGCTCTCATACCGACATCTCCAACTTGAAGCAGGCAGCCCATGGATTGCTACAGACTCTGAGCATGGAAGCAGCCCGACTACTCTGTCGTGTACAGCCACCTCTAACAACCCATTGGGATCTGAAAACAAAGCAGAAATATGTCCCTCCAGGAGCACCAATCAGCAACAATGCATTAAATCAACTGTTGCTCCAAAGCACCTACAGGAGAGCACTTAGTCAGCAGCATATTCTTTATCACAATTAATACCTACGTTATCATCTTAGTGTTGAGAACTAACAACCGGCTGCAAAAATTCATCCCGATTGCACAGATGGTAAATCACATGAGGCAGGTGATTTCCCCTGTCTCTTCTTTTGTGATGTGCTTCTCACGGTCCTTGCTCCTCCCAGACAAGGATAAGATCAAGTCTGAAGACTCAAAAATGAGGTGCTAATATGCACATAGATGTGGCAGGGGGAAGTTCTCATTCCCTGTAGATGGTGAGAATGGCTTTAATGAGCAGACACACACGTGGACTGCCCTTTGGTCTGCTCGGCACATTCATGTCCTGTGCCCTGGGTGGTGTGTGGCTCCAGAGGAAAGGAAGGAAACACAACATTTTACTGGAAAATGTCGGCGCAGTAGTGGTTGTTTCCTGGGAGCATCCTGACTCACCTGTGCTCATTGCGGGGCCAGTACAGTACAGTGCAGATAATAAAACTCAACACTTATTACAGTCTCCTTAGGACTTTGCTTTCAGGGACTCCCCCCCTCCAGCCTTGGCGCTCTGCCTCTGAGCACTGTATTAGTACCTTAGTACCTCTTTGAGAAGCTGGTGAGAAGAACAGCCTTGCTATTTTTCTCATCTTCCTTTATTCGCCCCACTCATTTCAATCCCAGCTGAGAGCTTTCGTTTTGTTCTTTACTTCAGTCTTTTCATTATGCCCTTCCTTCAACCACCATTTGTGAATATAATTCTCACAGCGTTTTGAGGCAGGTGGGTCTAGGTGGAGGGGAGGAATGTTCTATAGGTCATATTTTTATAGCAAATGGTCCCCTGCAAAGGAATGTGCTTTGATCCATATATTAGTTGGAAAAGAAGAGTTGGGAAGGGTCTGGGAGTGTTTTTCTCTCTTCTGGTTTTATTTTCAGTTTGTAAGGAAGATATATGGTCCTATAGCTAATGCAGCAGCCTGAATTGCAGAAGATCTGAATGCAATTCCCTGCTTTTTTAGAGTACTTCCAAATGGTTTAGCTGATTTTTAAGCCTTATATTGGAAACTTCAAAGCAAATATAACTATATTTTATTATTGCAGTATGTGTGCATCATTCCTATTCCAATCAGGCAGATGAGAGCTGGGACTATCACACAAAATAAGTAAATACATCATCCACTGGAGATAAAACCTACCCTTGGGGCTTTAAAGTCCTATATAGGTGCTACTAATAATTATTTCAAAATAAAGAGATTTAAATAAATCTTGCGGTTAAGGATTTGAGAGTAACCAAAAAATATCTAAGAAATTGAAGTACTTGTGGAGAAATTAAATTATAAAATAAAAACTTTGGTAATGTTGTGCTCCAGTTTCTGAGAAGGTCATTTCTCAGCAAAGTTCGCTGAATAAATGATAATAAATAATTTGCCTGATGGCCTGTATTTTGTAGAGACAGTCACTAGCAGTTGTGATTGCTTCAGATAGGTTTGTTATTCAAAATTACTTGATGACATTTTTGCAAGGCTGCTTTAATCAGCAGCTTTCTATTCATGAGAAAAGCAGGCAGTTACACAGTGATTAATGGTAGTGTTTCAAATCTCCAACTGCAGGAGTGTAAGCCTTAGTCATCCCATACAAATTCTTCCAGAAGGTGAATTTTAAATTCACCTTCCCCAGGTGCAATAACACAAAAGCTTCAAAGAGCTTTCTGAGAGTGAATATACAAATAAAACTCGATCTTGCTGCTGTTTGTTGACAATGAACCTGAAACATCCGTGCATACAGCCAGTATCAATTCATTTAGAAAGCCAAACAGACAGAAAATCATTGTTGGTGACATTCAGTCAGCTCTGGTCTTTATCATCACATCCTTATTTTGTGAAGGAAAGTAAATATCCATGGTACTGAGCAGAAAGGTGAGCAGTCCTCTGTAAAGGGATTCCCCAATTATAGTAACAGGAAAACACTTCTCCATTCAAACTCAAGCACTACCATTAATTACTATAATTATGATTAAGACTAATCTGATTTTATAGGGGGAAAGCAAAGGCACCACTGGGGCAAACTACCAAGGGACCATGAAGTCTATGACAGAACCAATCATGGAAAACAGTTCTCTTCTTAATGCTGAAAGCACTTTACTGAGAGCAGTTTCTTGCTTGTCATTGTTCTCCCTTTATAGATGTTAGGGTCTTCAGGGCTTTTTCTGTTTTCCTACTGTGTCTCTGCTGACTTCAGTAACAATCATGCATTCAGAAGGAAATAACCAAACGTGAGGGACATTCCAGACTCTGAGGTGTTGAGTGTGATATTCCTGGGGTGTGGGAAAAGAGGGGGATCATCTGTATGCCTTATGTGAATGAGGGAAATCCCAGCAGGAAGGCATTGTATTCTTGAACTTCAAAAAGGCAGTGGAATATACAGTGGAAGATACAAAAAAAAAAAAAAAAAAAAGAAATTAAAATCTTTAAAAAGTACTTGACAGGTATCTCTCTTAATATCACTGCCCATGCCTTAGAATCCTACTGTAGTTCATTAGGCTTGGAGAATTACAGCCACCCAGTCTGGACAACAACAGTATTCCCCCTTAAACAGACTCAGAATATACAATTCGACCTTAGCTCCTGGCATAGTGAGTGATTTGCCTTTCACAGTAGTTCTGTTTACTCGTATTAAAACCATGCAGCTCTGGAGCCATGAGTTCAGTTCCAAGAGTACTCTTTTATGAACACTCTGATTTTATGTTATAATATTGATTAGAAAGCTTTTGCCATTCAGACCATTTTTCTTGCTTGCTTGCTTTCATGCTTTCTTGCTTCTTGCTTTCATTTTTAATTCCCAACTTTTATGCCACACCGTGTTCCTCTGTCAGGATACAGAAAAAGAGAATGCCAATCACAACAAAAAGTACTCTTGTGTGAACATTGCATTGTCCTCCAGGTGATTTTTCTCTTGAGGTTTAAGTACTTTAGATGCCAGTCTGAAGTTTAAAATAAAAAGAAAAAAGAAAGCATGCCACAAGTCTGTAAGTATGAAGGAATGCTTGGAGGCCAAAGAGAGTTGTTCTTTCCTTGTTATTGAAAGCCAAATGCAGATACATATACATATGGTCATATATTTCTTCTATATACAAAAAGGTAATATAGTATGACAAAGTTAACACTGAATTAGGATATCTGCAGCATCAGTGTGCACAAGATTTTCACCTTTCTCTTTCCTCCTCATCAGCGGAATTAATGATGTTTAACCTTCCAGTAAAAGGTGTTTTGAGACCTATACTTTGCTGATGTGCAGTAGAACATTTCAGTTTCCAGTAAGACTGATTAATTCTGCCCGTATGGATAAAGGTCGAATGTTATATGAATAAAGGTTGAATGTTATGAAGCATGACCTACTTGTTCAAGCGGAAAAGATATCATTGGGGTAGGCTCCATCAGACTCTTGGGAGAGATTTCTACCTCCAATTTTTTGCTGTTTGAGAGTTATACATCTCATCTGATCTCTAAGTTTTCCTTATAGTCAATGAATTGAGATGGGTACCTCTAAATTAACCTCTTTCTGAGTGTAATGTCTAATACAGATAGGATGATTTTCAGATTGTTAGCTTCTTCCTCTCAGGGAGCACAAATATTACCATAATCAAGTTACCTAGGATTTAGATAATGGAAGATAAGGAATATGAATGTTCCACTGAACTGGAAACTTTCTCTGTTATATTTGTTTTAAAATTGTAAAATTTGTTCCATTCCCCTACCATGGCCTGACTCCCTTTTGCAAGAGTATGAGAATCGTGAACTTTTAACCCTTCTAGGCTTACCTAATCCAGGCTGCTATGGCAAAGGAAACTAGATCTCAATGAGTTAAATGAATTGTCAACAGATGTCTAATGAAGCTTCTCTCCCAGAGCCTATTACCGACAAAGGCTGAGCCAGAAAGAATCCAGCTTGCTAATCAGTGAGATTTCAGTGTATGTATTGAATGCTTCAGTGCTACTTATAAACAGAGTGCATTTGATATAAAAGTCATCAAAGGATAATAAACACGTACTCCAATAATGCTGTGTTTATGAAATCATATTAATAATGCTCACTTCAATGTGCTTAACCAAAATCATTCCTCTGTATTTACCAAAATCATCTACCTGTATATTAGGCTAGAAAATTTTTGAATTTGGTATTATCTCTTTCCACTGCCTCCTTCTAGAAATTCTGGAGAAGGAATCTAGAGGTGTTGTGATTGAACAAGTTGCACAGTCTCTTTCACCACTTTAATGGATGAAGCACAGTTTTAAACTTGGAGCATTGGGCTGCCTGTCAGAAAATTTTGATTTAAGTTCTGACACAGCACACTAATATAGTATCTTGCCTTACCAAGGCACACATTAACCATTTGTGAAGTGCTGAAATGCTAGAGTGATGAGATTATGTGAATAACATAGGAGAAAAATGATTCATTCTGATTTCAGATATGAGTAGCACATAGTAACTGAAAGGGGAATGTCATACATTGAGCAATGAAGGGAAGGAGAATATTGACAAGTAGCTCAATAAGAGAACACTGACTGTCCTGTGCACTGAATAAAACAGGGGTGTTGGGAAGCAAAGGAAGATGTGATTGCATAAGTAAAGACTTTGTAATGGATATTCACAAGCAGAGAAAATTGAGATTGCAGAAGCTACTGATGTTTTGTAATTTCTCAGTGCTTGACTTTGCAGCCTTCCTGTTGTTCCTTAATTCTAGATCTGTGTCTATTTACTTCTATCTTTATGCATATAAAGATGTTTGTTTTGTGATTATAGTCTCTCATCCTCCTCTCTCTATTCACACAGAGGTAGTGGAGCTCTAATTCCTACCCTGCAGATAAATGGCTTTTCAGACAACACATGTGCAGACTGGCAGTCCAGCACATAACTGCAAAGAGAAGTAAGAAAAAGCTGCTACCCTGTGGATATCAGACCATTGCATTAAATAAGATGGACATTACATGGCAAAAGAACCAAGTAGAAGATATAAGAAATGCAATGTTGGCAAAGGTGAAACAGGAGTACGGGAGTCAAGTTTTTTCCTCCATAGAGCACAGAGCCTGTCAGGGAAGGCTTCAGGTTAAACCCCTCTTCATTTCTTGTTCCCTTTGTCACAGACCCACCTTGCAGACAGATTCTGGGTGACATATTTCCAGCTAACACTGATCACCGGCTGTAGTAGTAAACACCTGCTCTGGCGTTTACTTCCCCTAACTAACTTCTCCTAGAAGGGATTCAGACAGATGGCCTATATCATGGACCCTACTGGCTCTTGGCACTGCATTAAAAGGACCTCTTCTCCAAGGATACTTAGGGACCTCTCTAATTTTAACGGAGCTGCATAAACCACCCCCATAATCCAGCCATATCGAGTTCATTCCATCTCTCTTGTTTAAAGGGTACTGAAGACAGGGACTAAATGAAGGAAGGAAATAGCCCAGTACAGACCAAGAGTGTGGTCAAAGGACCACAGAAGTCAGCTCTTCGCTGAGATTCCCAGTTCAGACTCAGACAATGGAAGTTTTCTTTCAGCCACGCTTCATGCCATGCCTCATTNTCTCTAATTTTAACGGAGCTGCATAAACCACCCCCATAATCCAGCCATATCGAGTTCATTCCATCTCTCTTGTTTAAAGGGTACTGAAGACAGGGATTAAATGAAGGAAGGAAATAGCCCAGTACAGATCAAGAGTGTGGTCAAAGGAACACAGAAGTCAGCCCTTCGCTGAGATTCCCAGTTCAGACTCAGACAATGGAAGTTTCTTTCAGCCACGCTTGCCTCATTTCCCTGAGCTTTTCTCAACTTTTATGGTTCAGCTAAGGCTCCATATAGACAGGCTCACAGAGAAATATGGATTTCCTGCCTACTACTGAGCACCTTCAAGTTTAGAAACAATAAAATTAGTGTGATACAGTGACAGAAACATATGCAGTCTCGGAGACCAAACAATAGCTAAGCTTCACAGATAGCCTGTCTTTTGGGGAGCTATGCTCTGTTTCTCATATTCCCTTTATTATAGAAAAATAAAACTCCATGAGGATCTCTGATGGGCACAAGGGATGATTCTTGGCTTTGCACTTCACTGAGCGTGAAGAACATAGGCAGAATAGTAGCTCCTAACACCATGCTGTGGACTTGTTTTATTAAAACCACAACAGGGGTTCCAGCGTTGTGTTGAACTTGCAACTAAGCTTTTCCAGCAAAATAGCCACTGGTTATCCTTGGATCTATCTGTCCAGTTACTCACAGGAGAAACTCTAACTAGCACTTTGAATTTTCTCTAATTTATGCAAAGCCACATCAAACCAGCAAATAATAAAAAAGTCTCTAAAAATGTTTCCTTTTCAAATTTGTACCATTTACTGGTGTGGTGTCAAGTTCTGTCTTGTCTCCACATGGCAAAGTTGTGCCACAATACAAGGAATTTGCCTGGGTCAGTAGTACAATCAAGAGACCTTCAAGCCATGAGAAAGACACCAGGGCTTTCCATCACTTTTCTGTTCCCATTTGCAGACCAGCTATATGCAGCTTTGCTGATTCATGCAAAAGAGTGTCATACACTACAGTATCAAGTATGAAGCTCTTAATACTGATGCTGAGTTTATGCTCCAGCTGCTCCTAAGAATTATCTCTTTTTGAGATGAAGAAATTATATTTAACGCAAACTGGATCAGGGCCTGAGTTTTCATTCTTTCCTTAATTCCCTCAGAAATATCAAGCATGACAGCAGATACATGAATAGGTAATTGACACCACAACAAATTGGGGGCAAAATGGCTATGATCAGTATTTGTCAGGATGGAAGTGAAGGTTTAGTCATTCTCTGCAGACACAAGAAGTAAAGTGCAACTAATATTTTCCTGTGCTGAACTAGGAGATAGACTGACGAAAAAAAAATAAAAAAAAGGAAAAGGGAAAAAGGGGAATTAGAGAAAGTAAGTCTAGATTAGAAAGAAATATTAGTTAACACAAAAGATGTGAACTATGAATATGTTTGTCACGTTTTTTCCATGATACGCAGACAGTTGCAAAAGCATGTAGACAGCTTTGCAGTCAAATTCAAATCCATATTTCAGAAAAAGATTTATCACTGAGAAATCAAAGTTTTCTTGATTTTGTATACTATTTGCTGAAGTGACACCTACAGTAGATTCAGTCATTGCGGTAGCTACAGATCTTGTAGACAAGCGAACATGGTTCAGCTCAAGAGTGGCTACTGCCGTCACTGAAGTTGACTCAGGTACATCATGAGCTCCAGTACTGACAGTGGATAAATACCTGGCAGTCAGTTGAGGCAAAGCTCTGTGTTGCTATGCCTGCAGTGGGGGAAATCATGGGGATCAACTACCAGTTCAGGTGAAGGTTTCCAAAATCCCTTTTGACAACAGCATCTCAGCTTGCAAACTGCTCAGTCACTGGAGAAGGCATTTCCAAAATACGGCCATGGGAGGAGCTGTATCTGCATCATCCAGTGTAGCATGCCATAGAGCTCCAGGTCATGCCCCAAAACCAGCCTAAGCACTTTGGTAAACTGCTCCTGACTGGCAAATAAAACTGTTGCCCGCCTCACCTTAGAGATTCAGCAGAGTTACTTGCCTCTCTGACCATATTGCCACCAACACAGCAGTCCCCATGCCTTCTGCAGAGATGCGGCCTTCTGCATCTCCATATGTAGCTACATTTGCTGAGCTTTTACATAATGTGTATGTGTTTCCTGACACTTGGTTTAGAAGGGAGATACTGCTTTCAAGAAGTTCCTTATTTTCTATATTTCATTACATTGGAAAAGATCTTCCAACTCCCAGTTTTACTATATGTTCTCCATCTTCTAAGGAAAGGATGTATATGGTTAGTTGTTCTGTGACTTCATTGTCCAAGTCATAGTGATATTAGTCTATTCAGGAGACTTTTTTTAACCAACCTGTCTTCCTGTTTTTCTCTGTAAAATGGCTTGACTAATTAAATTCATTGCTCTCCCTTACATTTACAGCCACTAAATATTTGTAGAATGTCACCACATCCCATCCTTTGCTCCAGGTGTGTTGTCAATTAGCAGAGTGATTCATGTGTATCTGCCTTTTAGTCTGTTTCAGACAATACTAAAATGAACATGTATCAGCCTGTGGATGAGACCACAGTCTTTCCTCAGGAACTAAGTCCTCTAAGACCCACTTCTACACCTCCTTCCTTCTTTCCCTCTGCTTCCTTCTGAACCTCAGTTTTCCTCCCTTAAGAGCCTGCAAACTAGCTATGTCTGTTTTTCAAGCTAAGTTTTCTACAACTTTCTCACTTCAGTTGGTTCTCTCCTGAAACTGTTGCTAGGCAAAGAAGGAAAAGGAGGAAGGTGCCTCAGAAGAAAATTCCACATATCTGAGTTATATGGATTAGGAAGAAATTGATGCCTCACATTCAACATCTGCAAAGGTGAAACAAGGTGAATATGAGATATGTAATCCTTGTAATTCCTTTTGAAGGGTTTACTCTGTGGATCTGCTGTTCAATTACCTATAGGGCAGCAAGGAGATTATAGAGGGAAAGAATTTCCTCTGTGACATACAAAGGGGCTTAAACCTGAAGTGCAAGTGAGAAGATTTTTCAGGCTGAGCACTATCTCCTTCCTTAAAGGATGGACTTTTCCCTATAGTTCCAAAGGTTTCATTTTAATTCAGTCTCTTACATTTTCAAAGCTTTATATGAAGTGGGAAGCAGTCAGCTCTCTGCTGTCCTCTCTTCTCTTTCATGTGAATAGCACAGCACAAACTTTGGTACACTCGCTGCAGACGCAGATATGCTTTATCATTCGCTTAGGATTGAGCTTGGTAGGGGTATGGGCTGGAATAGCAGAGTAAATTATTGTTGTCATTTACAGGGAGTGTCACCATTGCAGAGGAATGTTGCAATCTCCCATCAGAGCAGGAGAAACTTAAAGCTACAAAATCTCAGTCCTTTTATGATACTTAGATATAGAGCTTTCCTGCTTCACAGAGGAAACACACTAATTGTCACAAAAATTTGTATCCACAAATGGATAACCAGGATCACTTACCTGCCCTTTCCACCATCACCAACTATTCTGGTAGCATAAAGGCTCTTTAAGACACTGGAAGCATCCTCAGTCTTTCTCCTGTAGTCACAAAGGTATTATGGAGCATGTGTGTGTGAGCAGTGGAATGAACTACAATGTTTCTCTGTTTTGCCTACCTGAATTTAGTATACTTCCAGAGAAAAAATCATCTTTGTATAGAAAAGCAATGAAACATCTGGACTTAAGTACAGTAAGACCTCGGCCATGAGCAAAGTCATTTTTATGCAGAGCAGCAACAGGTTATGGAGGCTCTGTCTCCCACAAGCCATTGGAGTCTGGTGACTTCATGGAACAGGATCACCATGCTTATTGACATGGCAGGATAATTTTGTTATTATTACATGAGCTATTACAGGAGCTAGGAGGTCTAAGCCATGAGACAGAGCACTAGTGGCCCCTTAAGTATAATTTAAACACTGAGATTCAAAGCACCTTTCCCTCATCTTCAAAGTGCTCTTGGCGCTACACCGGGTTTGGAGGCATTAGCCTGGGCTTCCTGAGCAGCATCACATCCTCAGCCATGCTCCGTGTTGAGCCAGGAGGAGGGCAGCGCTCCAGCCCTACCTCTTTATCTGACTCCAGCCTCCCTCTGCTTGGCTGCCTCTGGGGTTGTTTTAATAACTCAGCTGTTTGAGTATCACTAAAATGGCTCCGACTGGAGCCTGCGATAAGATAGCAATCAGCATATGAACTAAAGCGATTCACTCCACAAATAATATTTGCTTGAACTGTTATGAGAATAATGAAACTGTTATTGTAAGGCTCTCAGGGGCCAGGTGAAAATGAATAAGAAAGAGAGAAAATGGTTGTGAGTCTTCTTAAAAAGGTGGATGTAAAGGACTTTTGCAGCAGTGGACATCTAATACAGTAGTTTTCCTCTGGGGCAGTTTTGGATGCTACTAAGCATCAAAGGCTTCATGCAAATTCTGCATGGGTTGCAATCCTTCCTGAAGGGAAGTCACCCTAGCGCACTTCTGGCACTTGGACTGGGTTTCTCTAAGCTCTCTTGAGACTTTTCACCTACATGAACATGCATATTAAATTACAGTATTGTATAACTTACTGTCCTCAGAAGAGGATGGATCTTGGTGTAGCTAGGGGTCTGTACTCTGGAAGAGAAGGTGCAGACAACACGTGGCTCCAGCTTAAGCCATTTATTCATCAGAATGAAAAGATTCTCTGGAGTTCCTGACTTTCTAGATGTCTGAACAGCATGGCATGTTGTACTCGCACTTGCTGTGGAATAACTGTACCTTGCCTTGAACTGAAAATACTGCTGCTGGCCCAAGGCGGGATGCAAGTAAGTTAGAGGCTGAGTGCTAAGTCATACAACAGCATATGCCTATGCAGAGCAGGACTGAAATGACAGTACAGGGCTGTATGGGCTGAGCTGGCCCAGCATTTGCCTGTATTCATTATGGCTCTACCCACAGTTACTTTTCACAAATGCCAAATTTAAATTGAAGAGAATAGATCAAATAGCAGAGGCATGCATTCCTGCTCTGCCTGTGAAGAAACACCTTCATCAGAACTCTTCAGATATAACTAATCAATCAGGGATAGGAGGAAGTGAAATCTTACTGGTTAATAACCTGCAAGGTGCCAGAGGAAGCTCTCTTAAACTCCTAAGCAAACACTTATTTTAATGCTCCCATAAACTACTTTGAATGTAGGGTTGTTTCCCTCCTTCTGACATTCACCTGCTCCCAAATCATTGTTAACTGATTGTCATCAGGAGAGGTTTTACAGGTGGACTTAAGAAAAATATCCTGACAACATTTCCTAACAAAACCCCATTTGGGATTCCTGGTGAGTTTATTTGAATTTTGCAGACAGGTATTCTAGCAGAGGATTCCTAATCTGTATTTTACCTGCAGAGGACCTGCTGAGTCTGGGCCTGCTGATCTCACCCCTCCCTGGCTCTGCTGTCTTTGCTCAGCAACATGGGGCAAGGGATACCAATGCTGCCCGATTCTTGCTATTGTCTGAGGGGAGCAGTTTCTGCCTCTAGGAGAGAGTTGGTCGCAGCTACCTACTGTCTTTCCTCTTCTTCTACCAAACATTGTAGTTGTGCCTCTATGCCCACTGTTGCTGTTGATGTGTTTTCTATGGCTTTTGCTCTTGTTTAAGAAAGAGGCTATAGGAATAGCATCAAAAGAGCACACAGATACTATAGGGGTAGCCTTGTGTAGAGGCAGCTGGACTATAGCTCAGGATAAGTCAATTCAGTTCCCCTTTCCCTGTGTTACCTTGGCTAAATTAATTCTGCCCAGATCTAAAAAGGACTTAAGCACATTAAATGCGACATAGGAAGATTTTTCAATGCTCAAACCTGCCAGTCATCCACTGCTTCATATTGAGAGGTGCCTTGGTTTTCAATATTTAAATCCCATTCTCACCTGAAATTCTGCTTCTGATCACAGCCAGAGGTACCACAGCCTTGACAGGGCTTATGCTCATGCCCCATCAAGATCCAAAAGCTGGGTTTTCTTCTGTACACCTGGCTTTCTGTACTCTGTGAAAAGATTTTCCAAAGCAGCTTTTACAAGAGGGAAAAGCAATTCGCTTTCTTCCAGACAACAGTGGGATAGCTCTGTGGTGAGCACCCACATAGCCTGGGCACAGGACAGCCCTTCCTAGCTCTAGAGAGAGATCCTTAATGCAGATCAGGAGCATTTCTGACTCTGAGTTCTCTCTGCTCCTTTATTCAGGGACAAATAAGAGAAAGATACACTGGGCCAGAGAAAGTAAGCAGGAGCCTGACTTTCTAGCTAATAGTTGAGGATTTACCTGGGAGGAGACAGTCTGGTGGTTAAGACCCTGTTCCAAATGTGGTTTCTGCACTATACACTGAGCAAGCTGGGACTAAACCATAGGGACAGTTATGAAGCATGGCTGGGACATTTCTCTATAAGTATCCTAACAACTAGACTGCAGTGCCTGCTCTTGCTTCCTCTCACTTTCTGACACAAATAATAATTCTTTATATGGAAGCTGAGACAGCTTCGACAGGCCATGGAGAACTGAAATCTGGGTTATCCTCCTGAGGTGGCCCTCAGCACTGCTAGTTTTCCTGCCTCCTCCCCTCTTCATCACATATACCTCTGGGAGGACAGAAGTGAGGATTTAAACCCACTTTGCACTGCTGAACAGTGCAAAGCCTCTAAAGATTTAAAATCTTTAGGATAAGAGACTGGCAGTGGCAGAGTTTTGAGTGAAGGGGTGCAGGCTCCTGCCGTCCATCCACTGACGCCTCCCAGAATGCTGGGTCAGTTGATTAAGCTCTATAGATGAGAAGAAAATACAGACCTTTCTCCATTCTCCATGTTTCCTTATCCACTGCCTCACTTAGCTCCTTGCTGAGGCTGCTGCTGGCTCTGAATCTCGCTTAGATACTCTGCTCCCCTCATGAATTATAAAGGTGCCTAACTCTGAGAATTGCAAATGCAGAGCACCACAGAAACTAAATGTCTTTTGATGCTGCAGCCTTGGTCCCTCCACCCACGTTACTCCGAACACGCATTTGCTCTCACAACCGACCTTCCTAATTATTTGTGCTGCCTGTGTAGAGGGAAAGGCTGACTCCAATGCAGGACTACCCCAGCCAGAAGCCTGGATGTGATGGCCCCAGCACTGTGCAGCAGGTCATGAGTGCAGAGAGAGCTCACCAAAACAGCACAGATGATACCACTTGTGTTGCTTTAAAATAGGAATTGAAATTTCTCTTCTCTCCTTTTAGTGGTACTGCTTTAATCATCTGGTTACTTCATGCAATGTGTTTTTGTTAGGAATTACCTCCCACTATGTGTACAGATAATACCTAGCTTTGTGAATCCCTGATTTATGCTAGAGTCCTAATGCGCACTGTAATAGGAGTGACTAAGTGAATATACCTCATTTTCTTTCCCACCTGTTGTTCAGAGACAAGATCATTGGAGCAAACAGAGGAATGTACATGGATGTCAGAACAGCATGGAATAAAAAGGCGTGACATCTGTCCAATTAGAATCACATTTAGTTGAATTTTCACATATTCTCAGCAAACTGATCAAAGAAATGATGCAGACTAAGGATTATTTACAGAATTTCACCAGCAAACAAACTGAGAAAAAAAAATGCTATCTGTGGGCAGTTCAGGAACAGGAAAAGAAAAAAAATTCTTAGATGAAATTCACCTAATGAATTATTCACTGTGAATTAACTAAACACCAGTTAGTATTTATGCAGCATTTAGTAACAAAGTGTTGCGCAAGCATTATCTTTGTCTACAGAAGAAAAACGGATGGGCTGAATTAAATCAGGGCTCAAACATATGAACAAAATGCATTAAATGACCCACATAAAAATTGTAATGGTTTAAGAAAAAAAAAAATCTTATTTTTCATTTTAAACCTAGATGATGAAAGCTTCTAAAAACTACACCAATGTAGCATTTTCCTGCCCATCACCAGTGCAGATGTAGAAGAATTATTGACGCAGACTTTATGCATCCTTTGTAGGCTGTTATTAGAGTTCCCTCTGCTGCTGACAATGCAGCCCTACTTGTACAGCTCAGGTGCTGAGTCCTAGAAGAAGCAGGTTCAATAGTACATATTGCTGGAGTGAATGATACCTCAGTTACAGACTTCCAGCCTTCAGGGAAAGCATGGGAAGAGTGGGAATATAAATCCTAAGTGTCTGCCCCCAGACTTGTGGATCATAGTTATGATACTTCAAGCAANAAAAAAAAAAAAAAAAAAAAAAAAAAAAAAAAAAAAATAAAAAAAAAAAAAAAAAAAAAAAAAAAGAAGGAGGGGGAAGCAGTGCATTATCATTTATACTACTTGCTCATCTCATCTCATGGTCATGTAGTTTCCTCATTCCTCAGACTTTGTTCTCAAAAATTAATTTGCAGCCTCTAGACACATCTCCTGTGAAGGTGCAGTGGGACGCTTGTCAGCACTCTAGGAAAGCAGTCATGGTGTGGAGCTCTGAGATGAGGGTGCCACTACACAAGTCTAATCCTAGAGTAACACTCTGATTTCTTGAGTCCATCTGTGACATGCTGGCCCTGAAGCAGTGGTTTTTCCTCTGTGATCAAGATATAAAGTTCTCTCTGGAAAGAGAATATGGCTGACTGATGCTCAAGTATATATTTAATGACTAGTTATTTCACCAACTTCCAGCAAAAGTCAGGGAAGGAGAAATGGTCCTGAATGATACCAACAATATTTTTTTTGTAAGAGATTTCTTGGGAAAAATCACCCTTCCTATTCCAACACTGTCCCAATTAGGTAAAATTCAACCACCTCTTGAATACATAGAAATACATTCTGACCTGAATATCTGTCCTTCCTCTCCACTCTTCAGTGCTTTCTTGCTTGTTTTCATCCTAAGTTGTTCCTGAGATGTTATATTTGTCTAATTTTTGCCATCACTAAGTTCTGCCCCTACTCTCAGAGTGTAAAAAGTCATTGATGGCACCTGAGTGCAAACAAGGCACAAGCACAGCTTGAACCTATTCCAGGAGGGGAAGGATGAAATGGAAAAATAGACTCAAAGCTGAAAGTCTCAGTTGCCATGAGCCTTGAAGCATCAGACTTAAACTCTGGAGGGCAAAGACCAGATTGTGTTTTTTGTATGCAGTGCACCTGCATAGAGGATCAGAGACTGGTGTTCTCCCAAACAGACCTGGACCTCTGCAGCTGACCAAGTGTCTAGAAATAGTGCCTAGTCAACTGCTACTTTTCTCAGCCTGAAGAAGGTACATGAAAAAACTGTCTATTTTTCTGCATTAACAGTAAAATGAACATTTACCAGATATATTTCTACTTAGCAGAGGCATTTAAAACTACTAAGATAAATCCAGACCCTTTTCTCACTATGGCATCTGAGCTGGATGGACATCCATCCTCATTAGGTCTGTGACAAGGCAGAGATGCTGCCTCTTCTAAGTCCCATGGGAGGTGTTGCTCAAGAAGATTGTAAAGGCATTCCCAGATGGTAATCCAGCCTCGGAGAGAGGACAGGCAACAACATTCGCCATTGTCATCACCTGGGGGCCATAGGAAGAAGGTCACGTATGTGGAATAAGTGACCTGAGTACAGTTCCAGGGAATTTTTTCAAGGTTATGCAGGAAGCCTCTGGCACAAATGGATGAATAGTTCCTCCAGTCCCACAGCGTGATAATTTCCCATTGGTCAAATTGTAAAAAAAAAAAAAATTCTCCCATAACTTGATCTGTCAATATGCACACTGAGCGTTTAGGAATAATAGATTTTTAATACTTTCAGCACTCAGTACAGGTAAGCAGGTAGAAGAAGAACAGTTAATTCCAGCAAGGACAAGGGGTCACTGTGGTGCCAAATAATTGTGGAAATAAACCAAACAACTGAACCTACACACCAGAGAAATATCTGATGTGTGCACATATATCTCAGCAGCTGAGGTTCACAGGTCTTACAGGGAATTGTAGATCATGAATGACAAACTGGAGGGACCAACAGCCTGTTGGTATTATGAGCTTTATAGGTTAATCTGATTATTTACAATAAAAGAAACATCAATGAATCCACAAAGAGGAACATTGCTGTCCTGCAGGCACTTTTAAGGAGGATTTGTTTATGTGTTTCAATGAGACATTTAAAATCACACTCATCAGTTCTCAGAAATCTCACTCATTTAAATTGTCACAGCTCAGTAGCCCTGGGATTTAAGTGCCAAAAAGGGTAAGACTCATCAGCAAAACTCTAAGTAATTTATCAGAGAACAAAAAAAGAGGAAAAAACAGTGAGAGAAACAAACAAATAAAAGAGAAAAGGTAAGAACTTAAGTAGCTTTGCAATCCTAGTTACTGGGCGTCAAGTGAATACACAGCTTGTTACTAACCCCAACCTCAGTAGGCTGACACTTTACAAAGAAGCTGTAATTCTGCTGTTGCTTTTGTACTGGAAAACCTGGGACAGGACTAACCTGAGCTAAAGGAAAGGGAGAAAGACAGGCACCCCCTTAACTGAGGTTTAATTAGGTTTTCTCTGCTCTGTTGTAGCCCAGCTCCTGAGACGGAGCTGCTGAAGGACAAATGACTTTAGGAACAAATCTCTTTCCTACACCCACTGCATAGGCTTTTTTTTTTTCCCTTGACACTGTGGCTTCAGTGCCATGCTAAGGGGCAAACTTGGTCTTGCAAACATTGCTTTTTCTGTGAGTGTTGACTGGTGAGCAGCTGTCTATCTCCCCAGGCCTCTCCAGCTCCGCATATGTTTTCACCCTTCTGCAACAGCTGCTTGTACTCTTCCAGGTAGCCGCACCCCACCTTGACCTTCTTGTGCTTTCTTAGAGATCTTCTCACATTGTTTTTTTTTTTCAGATCAATGGGTCTGGTAAACACCACTAGCACAGGCAATTCTCAAATGAGAAGACTTATATTGCATCCCCACTAGAAACTTATGTCAGCCTCAGAATCATTTTCTTCTTACTTTCCTGTGACTGTTGGCTAACGGCAGGTGACAAGAGCGAGCTCTCTCCTTTCTGGATTGGAGGTAGGAAGGCAGAGAGGTGAGACGAATGAGAAAAAAAAATCCTGCTGCAATTTTCTCAAAAAATCAGCAGGTGAAGAAAAAATCTGCAGCGTAGAATGTGACAATACCTGTGCCCAAGGCTCTGGGATATATCACAAATGCATATGAACAAAAGAAAGACTCCTTCCCAGGTTCAGAAAATTTCTATCACACTGCTTGCCTAGTGGACACTCAGTGAAAGCTGTCAGAGCTGTTTCCGTCCCTTTTCCAGCGGGTAGGAATTAGCTGCTACCTTAAAACAACCCAACTCCTGTTGGTTAATGTAAGAAGAAATGGGCAGAAGGAGAGTTAGCCCTGCCAGGGCAGGCTGAACAGAAAAGACTAGCAGGTGACAGAGCAGGACCTTCTCCTGCCATGATCCACCATATTAGCCCTGCAGGTAAAATGAAGTTGGGTTTGATTCCTCTTAGAAGAGTCAATCTAGCACCTCATAAAAGTGCCAAATACATTTATGAACAGGGAGAACTAGGCACAGAATGAAAATGTGAATGCCAGTGAGACAGGTGAGAGGAGTACGACTAAGCCAGTAGGATGTAGCAGCAGGAACTCCCCTAAGGAGAAGTATGGCCTGCTCCACCACCAATGCTGGAAACTGCCTCTAGTTGTGCTCTTGGGAAAGACTACAGATGAAACCCCTACTACTAGGAGGGCACCTTCTCTTTTTTGCGTTCATAGCTTGCTTCCTTTGGATCAGGTATGCTTTTTGTTCAGTGGCTCCTGCTGTTATGTTCACTTTGAAATGGGCACTCATGGAAGTGATCTCATGGTGAGTCACCTTCTAGTTCCCACTCCTCATACTTTGCCCTCCAGGCAAGTCCACAAAGGCCATGAGAAGTCACAGCTGTGTCCGAAAAGGGCAATTCTTTAATTTCAGTGTAAACAGGTTCTTCGTTTTGCTCTGAAAGTCTCTGATTCAATTAGCATTCATCATCATCTTTAGGATCAGAGAATATGTTTCTCTGCTCAGCTCTCTAGTAGTGCTTCTCAGGCTTTGCAACCACTGTTCATTATTTTACGTGCTGCTGCCCTTTCTCTGAACTTGTTTCCTGATGGGTGGACTCAGCTGTCTGGGAAAAAACTTCTCCAACACATTCTGTGAAAATGATTTCATGCTGCAACAGCCTTAATCTTAGCTTCTTAGATTTGGTTTGAGTCTTTACAACCTGATGAGAAAGACACAGATCAGCACAACTACAGGGGAAGTGAAATTACCAAGTAGGTATAAGTAAGAAAGCATAAGGGAGCTAGTTAAAAGTTGGGAGACATGAGGAGGAAATCTCCAAGATTTGGGGAATGCCTGTCCCTGTAATGTTCTTTCCGAGCTTCTCTCATCTTGAAGCAGCAAGTCCTTTCTTCTGTATCACTTGCTTGTTAAGCAAGGTTCTAATACCATTCATAAAAGAAATGTTTTCTTAAAAAAAAGGAAAATAAAATGTAAGGCCACCTGCATTCATGACTAAGCCTCCTTATTTGAATTCAAACTCCTCTTCCCTTTGTGGGAAGTGAAAACTCAGCATGCTCGAATCACTACTTCATTACCTCATGCATGTGGTTGTGGCTATGCTGCACAGCTTGAAGACGTGGCATAATTGTCCTCCTCTGAATGAGGATGATTCGGTATTCAAGTTACCCTGGCTATTTCTAACAGTGCTGCAGTCCAGGTTGTACAGTCACTTCCCATGTCAAAGCAACACCAGCAATATCACTAAAGTCGTTCTTCTGACATGTCATTCAAGTTGTATATCAGTATCAGGAGTGGAGATGAATCTCAGAGATGTTATTGAAGCTGTACAATAATGCTAAATGGATGGTTTTATGTGTTTACAGATATGGTAACAAGCTAGTGTAAGAAACACTAGGTACTCTTTAATGATTTTTATATTTTTCTGATGCTAATAATTGTGGTTAGGTAAAATAAGCTATTAATGCTTTTTGTTTTGCTTTAATTAATGCAAAAGTGTATCATCCCTCATTATACTTCTGGGATTTTAATTATTTACGGTTCATTCATAATTATGTATTGTCAATATTTTACAAATTTTAACATGGATTGCTGTTCTCCTGATTTTTTTTTGTTAGAAAAGTACTGTTTCTTACAAACTGCTGACAGTATTTTCATTCATAATTGTTCTTAACAGTTATCTAGCAGAATCATATACTGTGGGTTCAGAAGGCAATTACACATTGTATCTAATAACTACTGCTGTAGTCCTGTAGACCAATAAACACAGGATTGCCATTGCTCAGAATAGACCACAGGCTTTGTACTGGCTTTGTAGGACCTCTGAGGTTTGTTAAGTTTTCTTTGTCTGATTCTGCCTTAACCTGTCTGGAGCTTTGTCTTATCTTATCTAGCTATAGCGTTTTTTAAGAATTATGTCTAATTGGTTGCATTTTTGCTTATCTCTTATCATATAAAAACAATTTGTACATAGGTAAATATGACTATATAAAACTGTAGAGTAACAGTTACTCTGTGAAGAATGATATATTTATGACCAGCAGACTAGCATGGTGTAGATATCACAAGGCTGGGAAGTGGAAATGGAAGGAGAGGACAGTCTTGGGAATGAGAGATTAAGACAAGCTAGTACTAGAGAGGCTAAGGCATCCCTCCATGTGAGTTAAAGAAATGCAGACGAGAAAAAACACATTTCAGGGTAACAAAGAACACACTGAACATATATAATATACACAAAATTCTAATACATGTGAAATTCTCCATATAGTAGATCTGGATGTAATGTGGATTTGCAGACTGGTAAAGAAAGAGTAGGGTATAAAGCACATCAACGAACAGAAAAATGATTCTAGGCAGATTCTAAGGTGTCATGGGAGAAATCATCACCGTCATGCTCCTCCTGGCAAAGGACCTTAGGATGCTGATGACTTTCATAACAACAGCCTACTTTAACTGAAACCATCAACCTGAGGACCCATAGGAGCAGTGAAAGGATGAACATAACACCAGAAGAAGGGGTAGATGCCAGGAAGTGTGTTTAACAATTTTAACCGTATTGTTGTTGCAGCTTTTCCTCCAACAGTATTTTTTTTCCTTCTTGTTCTGTAAAAATTATATCTTGACTAATAACTATCTTAGATTTCAATTATAACCAAGATAGATAAATTCTTGACTTTGCATGTAAGGTTTGTTTCGTGTTTGCCTATAACAAATTTTTGAGTATAATAGTGCATCATTAACAAGGAAAATTCAATGGTCAAGAGATTCAGTACTTAGTCTGAGTTGCAGGAGATAAAGGTTCAGTTATCAAGATTATTGTAAGGCCCTTGCATGGCTTCTCACTGTGTAAATTCCACAACTATAAAATAGCCAGCTGCCTTATCTCAAACATAAATTTTGATGCTAAATACTCTTTAAAGATTGCAAGGTGTTCTGTTGCCACACAACTAGGATTTGCATAAATACCTAAAACAGGCAGATGACTTGCTCACTGACTGTAACTTGTTTGCATAAATTATTGAAAGAATACTTTGTGAATAAACAAATCAGAAATGTTTCATGAACAATTCATGCATAGCAAAAAGGGGCTAAATTAAACATCTAATTTATATGTAACAACTAATTCAGTTAACTTTAGTAGCTTTTACCAGTCCTTGCCAGTGAAGAAACCAAACCATAGGCACGTAGGAAGATGCTGAGGGTCAAAACAGAAATCAATGTCATAGACAAAAAGAGAATTCAGAAGCTCCTGGCTCACCATCCAAAAGTCAAGTCACCTGGATATCAACATTTCATGGACCTAAGGAGCATTAGAAATTGGATTTTTTAAAATAACTCAAAGTTCAAAACACATTCTCCAAATGTCTCACATCTGCAAGATAAGGTTTCCCCACTCTTTTCCAATCTGGGATTACAATACCTCTGATTACAATACCACAAGAACAGTTCTTCAGAAATACCTATAGGAACATTTGTTTTGGCCATGATAGGAAATTATGTTAACATAGTCCCAGGGGTTGGGTGCTGCATGGTGTCTAACTATGTAAGTGCCTAAAAGGCACTTATTTATATATTTACTTAATCTTCTGATTTCCTATAGCAGACCAACAAAGGTGTTTTAAAAGGGAAAAAGGCAAAGTCATTACAGCATCTCAATAACATGAGCAAAAATCAGAATACCATATTCACTGTGTTCCTAGGGCTGTGAGTCTATTCAAAACTGAGATGGGCTCCGGTTTTGATATTTGAAATGCAAAATAAACAATGGAGTTTATACCAAAGTAGCACTTCTGTGCTTCTCTCTTACCTTCCACAGATGTTCCTACACACCATGAAAGTGTTTTTATTAAGAGTAGGTTCTATAAGATTGTTTATTTTTACACAGCCTAACCTGTTTAAGTGTCCTTTCAGTGACTTCTTTTCAAAGTCGTTTCTATTTTCCCTATCTTCATAAACAATTTTCTCAGTGTCCTCTTATCAGATCTCTTTTTTTTTAAGCAGATTTTTCTTTCTCTTGAATTTGTAGTTACTGAAGAGTATGCATCTACCACTTTCCAGTCAGAGCACTTAGAGACTGAGTTTCATTTGCAGAAATGCTATTGTGACAAGGGAAAGAGGACATGTGTTTGTTTCTATATATTTCAAGAGTCAAGTAAGGAGAATTTATCAGCGATAAGATACAAGTCCACAGCATAAATGAAATGAACCCTGTTAGATAATTCTCGGCATAAGATAGTGTAGAGGCCTGAATCAGAGACTATGGCTGTGCTCACACACACAAGTATATGATCTTGCAATTGAACTCTTATGGCTACACTGAATCTCAGTGAAGAAACATAAAAACAGGTTCAAAAATATCAGTTTAGGGTTGAAGAATCTCAAAGACAGTTGTGGAGCTAGTTATCTAGTTCACATCAATTTCAACTGTGCTCAAACATATCATAACTTTGAAAAAACTTCTCCTTAACTATTCCCTGGTGTTAGATTTTTTTAGCAAAAGGATTAAAAAAGAAAAACAAAAAAAAAATCTCCTAACCTGGAGTCCTTGATCTGAAATATCTGTTCATGAACATATCTTTTTTCTCTGTGACATACTCATTTTCTTTCTTTTTTCTTTTTTTTTCCTATTTTTTTTCCTTAATACATCTATTAATTTTGTCATATGGGCCAATTTGTGGACTTCTAAGACAAAAAGAATGAGAAATTTGATCGAAACTTAAGTGATGGATTTTTTTTCTGAAATGGAAGTGGATTTGTTAGCTGAGTTTGAGATTGATATTGTATTTATTTATTCATTTCTATCCTTGGTAAAGAGTGATCTTATAGTCCTTGGCAGTTAGATAATTTGTTAAGAAGGCTGTAGAAGATGTTACAGTGGGATTTATTATGCACTTTTGTGGATTTATTTCCTGGTAGATAATTTGGTGGAGGTTTCATGTACAGCATACTAGATAATAATATAAAAGCCCACCATGCTTTGTAAAATTGAACTGAGTCTTTATTAGTAGAATAATTTATTGCAACTTTGCAGCAACAATTGGCAATATAGCCCTGCATATTCCCACTGACTTCCTGACACTTTTTCCAGCTGCCCTTCTGGCTCTTTCCTCCCTCTCTCATGGATTGGCCACTCACCCCTTCCTCCACCCTGTAGTGATCATTTGTTTCCTGGGACTAAGAGAAGCCACAGATTACATCAGTGTTCAGAGTTGTGAATGACGACGTGGGTCAGTAACAAATAGTAAAAGGAAAATGGTGACAGTGAGATAATTAAAGGGAGAAGGTCAGATGGGGTCAGTTACAGCTCTCCCACTCTAGCCCTGCCACAAATTAAAAGATGGAAGGAAGCAGCTCAAGTCTACAGCAGTAGAAAATAGAAGCAGTAACATGCCTTTCAGCTGCACCTTTCCCTCCTATTTCCCCTAACTTTTCCACCACCTTGGTGGCACCTGGAGCTAAAGGCAGCCCAGATGCACCTGCCAGCTGTGTGTGGATGGAGTGATAGTACGTAAAAGGGCCAGCCAGCCAGCAGAGGAGCACTTTGCTCTGCTGCCCCTGGAGTTTTATAAGATTTCAGATGTCCTGCTCCTTGCCACACAAACACAAAAGAGGAGCAATTTCAAGTCAGTATCAGCAATTTCAATGCCAGAGTGTACCCTAGTACACAGTCAGTAGCACAGTGGAACACTGAAGCAGGCTGCCCAGAGAGACTGCAGAGTTTCCATCCCTGGACATATTCAAAACCTGATTGGATATAGTCCTGGGCAACTTCCTGTACTGGATCTTACTTGAGCAGAGGGATTGGACCAGAGGATCTCCAAGACCCTAAGCCAACCTAAACTATTCTGTGATTCTGCAAAATGACTTGGAGTTGCTATCTGCAATGTATTTATTGCTGAGTATATTGCCAGAGGCTTTGTAACAAGCCCCAGATAGCTTCAAAATGCAGCAAATGACAAGCTATTCAGAGTTGGAAGAGCTAAGGCTCACTTGGAAGACCTGCTAGCAGACACACTGCGGAGCCACAGCTGGACCAATCATCTCATGCAAGGGAATCCTTGGTGCTTTGGCGGTTAGAGAAGGAATCTGATCCACAGAGAAATTCTTCAGAGACTGTGAAGGAACTGATGGTGATCTTCTGGATTAATTCTACTCTGTCTGATTATTTGCCTGCGTTAAAAAAAATACTATCAGTAGCCTGAGGCCTGAATTCTGCATATTTCAGAGGCCTGGGACATGTTCCCCATTTTTGATCCATTCTTTTTTCCTGCCTCTTTTCTTCTATTAGCTCTCTGATCATTGTACTATTTTAGCACTGTTGCCGAAGGTTGATGATATTGCTCCAGCCTGCACAGTCCAATTTTCACCCAACCCATGCTGAGCTCTGTCACTTCATTACAAGCTTCATCTGAGCAGCACAGAGTTACTGCAGCTCCCTACAGTATCAGCACTTGACAGGATCAGGCCCTGCATTGCTTTCATCAGAGTGCAAATTGCTTTCCATTTTCCACCAGTAATTCTCCAGACCTTTCCCTGTCTCCACATCATGATTCTTTCTTTTTCCTGGCATAAATACAGTGAGGTAGGCACACGGCAGATAAAGCAAAAGCTAATTGCAAGGCATGTAAAACACAATAGATGTGCAGAGAATCTGTATATCAATACCAGTGGGCATATCTATGTGCACTGCATAACTAAGTACCTCTGATAAGAAGCTGGACAGAAAATACATTGCACAGACCATAATAGATTACTAGCTGCTACCCCAAAACTAACAAATAAAGAAGACAGATTTCAGGGTTTGTTCATTATTCTTATAATCCTACATTAACAAAAACTCAGAGCTGTGGTGGGGATAATATGTTATCCCATTGCCTCCTCTGACCTGCCAATTACAGATTTGGATTAATGCAATGAGTTTCCTGTGGTAGTTTAGCCACAACCCAGGCTTAGAAATCACTCATCCCTGACAAACACTCAAGTCAGCAGCAGCTGGGAGATCTTGGACCTTAGCTGGCAGCCTGCCTGGAGAGCAGAGGCAATCTTTATAGAATCATTATGGTTGGAAAAGACCTTCAAGATGATCAAGTCTAACCATAAAACCTTCAACACCACGCCTGCTATACCATGTCCCTAAGTGCCTCATCCCCACGTTTCTTGAACACTGCCAAGGATGGTGACTCCACCACTTCCCTGGGCAGGATCTGTCCTATATCTGGATCCTACTCTTATATGAGTCAGTAGCAACTCCTTCGCCCACCGCTGTGTGCCCCAAGATCATAGACAGCAAGAAGGCTGGACGGAAAAGAATAGGTAAAACAAGTGACTCCATGGAAAGTCACCATGGTCATTGATAATATCTCTGACTCCCTAAAGCTTGAGTCCTATAATTGTCTACAACAATAGACAGATGTGAAAAGCCTCTCAGTATGAACAATCCCTCAACATTTGGTCAAGAGGAAAGTGAGAAAATAAGAAGGAAAAAAAGTAAGATTCTTGCAGAAGTAGCATGATGTGTACAGACGTGTCTGTGCTGGAGGATTGTCTAAATGGAAAATGGCTCTTACTTAATGGAAAATTACTCTTAGGTACAATCAGGATTTTAAATCTAAAATATAGTTATTGTTGGAACACCTACACTGTTTAAAGGTATTGCTTCTTAAAATCCTCAATCTACTTTTCCACTGAGAGCAGGTGAGAACTTCAGAGTCACTCAGCATGACTACTGCTACTTCAGTTCACAGCTCTTCTCTCTCCCATTTTGATCAGGGCTGTGTCTGACCTTCGGTTTGTACATTCTAGTTTCTGCAGTACTTGATATACTGTAAGCAGGGGAGTGAAGGTTCTCTTTAATCAGATCAATGATATCTAGTAGCCTTTTCCAACAGCATCACCCACACAGACAGGGAAAGACAATGATGCTGTTGATGCATCAAGAGCTGTTGATGCATCAATGATCCTGGCATTTGGCTTGGTTACTTTATTTTTCTCATATAGTCCTATCTCTATTGATGTGCTCTGTCAATTAATGAATGTACTAGTGATGAAGAAATTTTATATTAAGTGAGGACAAGGCAGAAAAATAATGCTCTGCTGTACACAGCACCTGTTGCATTTAAACTAATGTAAAATGCTTTGGGTTTTTCTGCAAGAGAAATGTTTGACAGACTGGTGATACAGAAGCTGAATATAATAAGCCAAATTTACCTCAGCTCTGACCACTCTACTTTTATCAGGAACTGCAGGTGCTCTGCACCTCTAAAAAGCCTAGAACACCTCGCATTTCAGTAGACCGCAGTAGGAACTTGAATTAGAACAGACAGTTGCAGAAATAGATCTCTGTGATAGTGTGGGCACCCGAAAAATCATGGAAATTTCCTTTTAAAGTCTGACAGCATATTGACTGAATAATTATAGAGCAGAACTTGCTAACAGGAAAGGGATTTATCCTAATTACACAGTTTATGTGTTTCTTCTGATAGATCCTTTATTTCTCTTCCCTTTTATAGTCTCAATCAGGAATTTATTCTGCCTTCTCCCCCAAAACCCTGTGAAACAAGGACATCTTGTTCTGTGCAAGGATTTACGGGAGGGCAGGGAGGAAGCAGGTTCTAGTTCCCTCTTAAGGCCCTGTTTTATCTTTCTCATTTTCTAGATTTCCTCTGTACTGGTGGTTCTGGAAGAGGGACACTCATAAAACGGGTTCTCACCTGAAGGCAAAAGTCTGAAGATTTCTCTCTAGCCCAAGATGGGCCCCCATCTTTTGTAGTCCCCAACATATGGTGAAAGATGTGGAAATCTCTTCCGCTTCCACTCCAATTTTCACTAGGATGCATGATGCTCAAGCCCCATTTCGGAAAATAGGTAGGTAAAAATAGGGACAAAATAAATCAGTAGGAAATTGAGATACAAAGCAAATTGACTGACTTACCAAAACAAATCACACAGTATGTGATTCATGCCAAGGATTTCATCCTGCTCACTTGAGACTCAGCCTCTTGCTCTAGCTTTTAGAGACTCCTTCTTCCACTGGTGGCTCATTCAGGAGCACTGAAACTCAGTCAGGGCACTCAGTGATATCAATAAATATCTTGGGAGTCTGCACAGGGAATACTCAGCAATCAGTTCAAAACAGTGCACAAACAGGGAGTAAAATGCATCCGGATAGCCCTCACTAATAGACAAATCTGTGACAACTGCAATTTGTTTGAAGATGATTCTGGATCAGGGAAGAGGGCTGAGTAAATTGGGTGAATGATTCATGGTGACTCATTTCAGCCAGCTGCAAGGAGAATATGGATTCAGATAATGGACACAAGAACTTGAAGGTGGGGGGAATCCACACTCCACCAAGCACAAAAAAACTGAAGGAAACTCCTTCCTTTTCTTGTTACCAATAATGTAAATATACATTTCCAGACAAGATTTTGCTGTGAGTACAAATGTTTCAATTACGATTGGGAATGTCAATTTTACATTATATATCTTTATCAGGAAATCAAAGATGGCCTGCCAATACACTTTTTCCTTATCTCTCCAGAGGTTAAAATGCATACAGACCAGCTTCTATTTTCTCCTCCTGCCACACAAACAAGATTTTATTTGTCATACCACAATTTGATATCTTCATGGCATGTCCAAGTAGCTCTTATCTTCTGTAGTATCTGCTACATGCAGTCAGAGCTTGCTCAGTTACTTCTGTTCAGTTGTCCACTGAAATATGTCTCTGGATGAAGAGGGCCTCTCTTCATGGCTTGTACCATGACAGGGAATGCATTCCCTTTTTCTTTCCCTTAACCTGTATTTAAAAGAAGAAAGAAAGGAAGAAAGAGAGAGAGAAAGAGAAGGAAGGAAGGAAGGAAGGGAGGAAGGAAGGAAGGAAGGGAGGAAGGAAGGAAGGAAGGGAGGAAGGAAGGAAGGAAGGGAGGAAGGAAGGAAGGAAGGGAGGAAGGAAGGAAGGAAGGGAGGAAGGAAGGAAGGAAGGGAGGAAGGAAGGAAGGAAGGGAGGAAGGAAGGAAGGAAGGGAGGAAGGAAGGAAGGAAGGGAGGAAGGAAGGAAGGAAGGAAGATATTACAGCAGTCAACAGCATCCAGCTTTGAACTTTTGGCTCTCATTACTATTCACAGCAATCATCAATTAGCTCAGTCATGTTGCTCTTGACATGCTATTGTCAAGGTTTCCAGCACCTTATGGAAGCAGCAGACAGTCACTGCTTCTGAAATTGATTTCACTGATTTTTTTAGGCCTTTGGAAAATGAGGAGAATAAATGTGAGTCACACAAGGGAGTAAAAGAACGTCTTCAGCTCTTGTAACAGTGCCTGGAAAAACCCTGGACAACAGGAGTAATAGAAACCATATGCTTATCCAAGAACAAGGAAGAAGGGAAGGCAACCCAGAAATTTTCTTTGCTAATGTAATGGCAAAACAAAAAATAATCTCTGTGAATGAACTGCACCAGGGGCTTCTATCTGACAAGCCAAATGAAATATGAGAAGCTTCTGAAGCAGGATGGCAAGCTTATCAGGGAGGAAATGAGCAGAGTTTATATCTGGCTGTCACCAGGAGAGGAAGAAGGTGCCAAGCCCATATCTGTTCCCAACACAAGGAGCAGATGAGCTGTCCTGAATGACAATAGCTCTCATCAGAGAAGGACACAAAGTGGCTAAGAAGTGATAAAAAGGCAGCCAAGCTTTTCATTTTCCTAAGTGCTTCCCCTCATTATATTTTCTTTTAAAAACATCTTTGACCAATTTTAATGCAGATGAGAAGTAGCTGGATTGACAGCCCTGGAGACTAAATACCTACCTCATTATCTGTAGCTTAGACAAGGGCAATACAGCATCCCTCAAGCTTCGCTTTGGCAATGTGCCTTCTGGGCAGTAAGATATGGAGCAGAGGGAAGAGAGCCCTTTCTGAACTTGTGCTTAGCTCTCACCCCCTGCATGGAGCTACCTCAAGAGCTGTGTGCTAGGGATGAGCCACCATATTGTAAAACATTCATAATAAAGTGGACAGAGGATAATGTTTCAATTTTATATTACAATAATATAAGTCTTCAAGCTACCTTCAGTACTGACTGAATGGACATTGTTTCACAAAATTAGTGTCAAGTGAGCTGAGTGCCTGTATGAGCTCATACCTTATGCAGTGAGCTGAATTTGTCACTCCAGGCTAGGCTGTCATTCCCAAAACAAAGGCAGAAACCACTCAGAGGTAACATGCAGTTAGGCAGTTGGCGGAGGCATCTCGCCTATGCTTGACTGTGACTTCTGGTCTCCAGGCAGACTGCAAGTTGAGCAGGGCCTGGACAGCTTGGGCTCTCTCCAGAGTTGGAGATGACCGTACACAAGGCAAAGACTCTCCCTTTGCAGACACAGAGCGATACCTTTTTTCAGAGGCACTTACTCCCCTAGGTGAGTTTTCAGCCTTCTTGGGAGTTAGAGACCCATTTGTCCCCTCTCGTGACACAACTGCTTCTCAGGGTGCAGCAGGGAAATTCAGCAGGAGGCAGGAAGCTGCGCTTTGTACCCACCAGATACCAGTTATTAGCACAGATCAGGGATGTCACACCACGGTGTAAGGCAGCAGCTCTTGTCTCACACTGAGTTAGGAAACCATCTTCTCAATGCCAGCATGTTTGTGGCTCACACTGCGTACTAAAATAGTCCTTTTTCTTATTAGCACAATAATGGAGTTTGATATTCAATGACCTGCTCCAATCAAGTTGGTGCAATCAGTGAAGTGGACCTCAATTGCCCTTTCTCTGCTAAACTAGTCCTCTGTATTTGAATGACTTTGCTGGGAGAAGGAAGGGAAGGGAAAGCTGCCTGTAGCAGAATCACAAATCCACCACTTTTTGAAGCAACAATGGGTATTATTATTCTGTTGTCACAGATATTACTGATGCCATTATTATGTTAACTATTATAGTTAATAGTATTACAGTAATGCAATTCTATAGTAGAGCAATAGTATATTAATAATTAATGCAATTATTATCACATTAGAAATCTCTGAAAGGTCTTGGTCTTTTTTGTTCATCATAGTTGGCCATACCAGAAATGGTATATTCATAGACAAACCTATCTCAGAAAATAAACTGTGTTAAATCAAAAAAAGAAAAAAAAAACAGTTGGAGTAGGCTTAAAGTACTGTCTACTTTTTAGTAGATAGTAGGTGGTGACTGAAAAAAAAAAGAAAGACTTCAAATGAAGTGTGATATAGAGTCAATAACATAAATCAGATCATAAGATACTGTGCAGGTCATCTCCCCTCCCTGATATGCAGTACATATATATCTGATCATGTTGTATATATAGCCTCAAAATGACTTGGGAATGTTGCTCTGTAGAGAAGAACTTCTTTCTCACAATTCCTCTTCCTGTAGGAGTTTTTTCTTGCCCGCTCTTAGCCTGGCTTATCACAAGTCCCAGAATATCTGATGCATTTTTAATTCCCACCTCTCTAAGTCTGAGAAAAGATCTAGCCAGGAATTTTCCATGGGAATAACTTTTCTATAAGAAGTAGAATTTCTGCAGAATTCAGTCTTTAAAGAATGTTCAGATTTGCTGAAATTTTAGTTATCTACTACAGGATTACAAATAAAATATATTATCTCCCATATATAAAATAAATGGGAGATATTTCAGAATTATTTCAATTTGGCATGCTTACACAAAAAGTTTTGTTTGCTTCAATTTGGTATTAAAGTATGTTCTGTCTGTTGGCCCAGCTGCCTATTCTCTGGCTCATCTTTTCTGCCTCAACTAGGCGGTAACTTGGTAATATATTTAATGCTAAAGACTTAGAAGTAGTCGGTGGGAACAGCGGAGCTGTTGCTTTATGATTACATGCACAGAGCAGACACCTCTGCAGTAAAGCAGTGTTAAAAGGCTGGCATTTCTGCAGAGAGAAGCTGTGCTTGTCTTTAAAATAGCTATGTTTGTTCTTGAACTCTCCTTCTCCACCCCAAACATATGAATTATTGCTCTGGAACAATGCAGATTATTTTAAAGTTTATATTCTGGAATACACGCATTTGATATGAGCCATTAAGATGCACATAAAGCATCACAGGTAAGCTGTTTTAACCCCAGCATCCATGGCTAGTTGATGCTCAGCTCTAAACATTTTTCCAGGTCTAGAAAGCAAAAGGCTCTGCTCGACCAGTTTTGCCTTCAGTCTCGCATGCAGAAGAGACTCCAGCGTATCTGAAGCACTGTTAGAACATTAAAGGATCCTGATTTGCACCAGTATAATTAGTGTAACTAATCCTTAATTTACTTAATTTAAATAAATTTGGAGTCTCTTCATAAACTACAAATGTTGTGAAATAGAAGTATAGACAAGGATTAAAAAGGACCATGACATAACACAGGAGTAACCAAGATTCCTACCTGAACTCTTAATGTTTAGCTTTACCTATGTCTGATTCCCTATACTTTGTGCCTATCTCATTTTTTTTTCCCTTACACCTTCGAAGCTGTCATTCTTTCCATATGCAGAAAACTGTTCTCTTGGGAGAAGACACAGATGGCTTTTCAACAGTTTTTAGTAATGTTGGTACTCCTTTGACTCAATAAACAAGATTTCACTTCTATTTAAACTGCTTTAAATCTGGTTCTCAAGTAATTTAGAACAAGTTGTCTATGTTTGCAACCAGAAGCCCCATAGTTGCTCTTACATTCAGCATAAATTGTTCAGAAAGTGACATTCTGAAAGAAAAGTTTCTCTGACTGGTTCTTGTTACTCAACTAAGAAACTAAAAATTGAGTTCTCTTCAAGGTACTAAATGTTTCTAGGAAAGGATAATCAAGAATAAGGTAAATTCTAAATTTTTTTCAGGGTATAGCTGATTTTCTTTTCCTGTTTTGGTAGCCACAAGTTTCCAAACTTTTGCACAACTTATTTTATCTCCTGGGTGCACAAGGATTTTTTTGAGGGTGATGGTGTGTGCTTTTGTGGAGGTGTCAGTGTGGTTTTTTTTGTTTGTTTTTTTCCTAACTACTGTTTTTACACGTAAACCTCTCCTCACTGTTTTTTTTCAGCCTTGGTACACTTTGTATGCTACACTATGCATTCACATTTGATAAAATTGCCAGAAAGATGCTGTTTTCTAAGGCAGAGTAGCTTATCTCCTTTGACAGATTTTGTGACATTTTTAGAAGTTCTAATAAGACATATGGCTTCCCCATTATAACTCAGTTGGCAGGAGAAAATAAAGCATGTTAATTTTTACTATCCTAAAAAAGTATTACTGAACTCAATGCGTGTAAACACAGGTACGCTATCAGATATTAATTCTTCACGTAAGGCAAAGATTAAGTACAAAGTCTTCAGGGCACCATTTATACCAGCCAAGAATGAGTAAATAACTTTTGGTCATTTTCATCATTTTTTTTTTCCAAGATGAGGAGGCTTCCTTTTCTCAGAAAGATTAGAAATCTGTGTCTCAGCTGGAGCCTTTGGGCCCAAAGACCATGTTCTGATAGCCAGAAGAATCAGCAATTTTATCACTTGTACAGTGGATAAAATTAAGATAGAGGACAGGTTACTTAACTGTCCTTCCAGGGTGCTCCCAAGTAACTCTGACACGCTAACACTCTAAACACTCTAGTCCTTGTTGGCATCTCATTTTCCAGCATCGTGCCACTATCCATTTTCCCTTGCCATGGCTTTAATACTAACCATAACAGGAAGCACTTTGGGAAGGCTACCAAAGGGGATATGCAGGGGATCCCTGCTGGGAATATGTGCCCAGGAACAGAGCTGGATTTGCAGCCAGTGTCCTGCAGTGCGCATTCATCATCCTTCACACTGACCAAAGACACCCGTCCCTGAAATGTGATAACAACTCCAGACATGATTTCTGCCTTTCCTTTGAAACTGTGCAGCTTTGATGTCTTTTTTTTTGTCTCTTCCAGCACCTCTTTGCTCCCTTCTGAGTCATCTCCTTCATCAGTCTTCGTCTCTCTCCTTTATTGTCTCCATTTGCTTGTACTCATGATTTTCCTTTTTAAAACTCTTCTCCGAGCAGCTTGTGCTAACACACTGTCCAAGGCGCTGTCTTTGCTATCTGTCCAATTATGTGTGCTCAGTCTTTTGGGATTTGTGACATTCTCTGTTTTTATAATGGCAGGAGCCAAGTGAGTCCTTTCATTTACTGCAATGAAAACATCTTTGTTTTCAGTTTCTCCTCTGCCCTGGCTGCGCATTTTTAACTCATTGCTGGTTTCAAGACATCCCATGCTTGACAGCTATGCTCACAGCCTTACTCTGTCTAAAATCTGCCTTTGCAAGCTGCTGGTTTTGTAGATTGGCACATGAATAGAACTCAGAGACAAATCTGTCCTACTGAAGTACCTCTACAATTATAGCATTGGTAAAACACTCATTTCTCTGAGGTCAGCTAAAGAGGAGGATTACTGGGATTCCCTATCACTCCCCAATCTCAATTAAATGGAAACATTTTCTGGTTTGTTTACCAGCTGTTGTAAATCAACGCCACAAAAGTTAGCAGGGCTGTACTGATTTGTATTCATTGGGAACCTCAGTAAGCTCTGCATGTGCTTTTCTTGTAATTTTCTCCGGACCTTTTTTGATGAAAGAAATTGGACCTGCTGTTGTTCTTACAAAGGAAAAACAGCATGTTTTCTCCATGCTTTGTGTTTAGTAGCACCATTTAGGTCAGAATGAGATTCTACTGTCAAAGAATCTGACACTTGAGTCTGATAGCCTTTTATGCCAACTTTGGATTGGTGTTACGCATTGCACAGGAATGGAAAAAACAACCTTCAAGGCTTCCTACAAATTACCTCCTTCCATTGCCCCTGTGATGCAAGCAGCTACTAAAGGAGAAGGGTCCCATCCACACATATATAAATAAATGTTGCACTGGGATAAAGTCAGTTTGAGCTCAGTACTGTGTGTGCATTTGGGAAAACACTAATTTATACTGTTCTCAAAACCCAAAAAAAACTAGTTNACTGGGATAAAGTCAGTTTGAGCTCAGTACTGTGTGTGCATTTGGGAAAACACTAATTTATACTGTCCTCAAAACCCAAAAAAACCTTCTAGTTCCCACTTCCCTACCCTGACTGAGTCCCATCTCATCACTAGGAAACTTGTACAGTGATATGATAAAATGATCCTTTGAGTTCAAGACTGTGGCAAAAGAAGTCTGGAAGAGAGCAAGCAATTTTGTGTGGCCTTAACTAGGACCTGCAGATCCTCTCCCAGATAGAGAGCTGGCCTGGCTTTGCCCCTACACACAGGCAAAATATTGCACAAAATCTGATTCATATCTGCGCTACAAAAATTTTGTGTCAGTGTAATTTAAGTCTGTTTCATTTTTCACTTGCTTCTCTCACAGTAGTTGTAGAAAATGAACCAGGTCTTCCTTTCATCCAAATTTCTGTATTAATTCTTTCCACATATGCAGTCTTTTTTTTTTCTGTATCACTGTTGTCTTCTTCTTCCTCTTCTTCTTCTTCTTCTTCTCTGTTTAGTAGACACTCAGACACGCAGCTCAGGCTGTTTCCTTTGGGTATTTCTTTCTCAGGAAATAGAAAGCAGTCATTTATTGACTCACTCATCCAGGCTGTTTGAAGTTGTTCACTTTTTTTTTTTTCCTCCGTCTCTAGTCAGCTAGCTGAATATTTAGCTTAGAGAGCAATGTCCGTACCAAGACAATCCAATGTCTCTGTCCAATATCTCTGGCTCTCCAAAGATTTCTGGGCTCGGTTAGTCATAACAATCTCACCTTCCACCTCTGCCTTCCTAGCTTGTTTCGTTCTCCCCTGACCAGATGAAAAGGTGCTAAGAGACCTCTCCTGTCCTCAAATTCCCTGGAGCTGACTGCTGCATATTTATAGGTTCAAGGATTCTTCCAGCTATGCACATCTTCCTAGATCAAATTCTGGCATACAAAAGGCAGCAGACCTCCACACAGATTTGAATGCTGCATTCCCCCTTCTGCTCCTAATGTTGGTGTCTTCACAGATGTTACTGAAGCACCTTAGAATTAGTCATCTATGATTTTTCTATTTTGGTGTTCCTGAGCTCAGGATCACAAGTCCTGGCCATGATATTTTTATGTTTGTGGCAGCCCTCTCCAGTTTGAGTGTGAGAATCCCACAGGTGTCTACCTCCTCCGGTCCCTTCCCTGCCAAGCCTCAGACTCCTTCCCATGCACTGTCCAGCTCCGTGTCCTCTTCCCAGCACACGGTAACAGAAGCAGACACAACTTCCGTCTCTACCAACTTCTGTGAACATACAGAGCTGTCATAAGGTGCTGAAGATGTATAAGTGCTATACACTTTGGCAAAAATACAGCTTCTGGACTAAAGAGCTTCCAAGCTCACTGCAAGATACAAGTTCACAGATAAGTAAAAGACATGAGAGAAGAAGAAACAGAAGTGGACCAAAGCAAAAAAGGTAGCAGTAGTCTCACTCAGCCTTCCTGGATTTGAATTTTTTATTTATTTATGTATTCAGGTTTCAGAGCCAAGCAAGATTACAGGAGTGGTTTTATGGAGAGACACAGAACATATATGTAGGGATAATCTTCTCACACAAGGGGAGCAATGGACAAAACACATACATGCTTGGCAAAATTATTAGGAGACAGGAAGGCACCAGGAGCTGCCACTCTGGGTCAGTTGGATGTTTGAGCATTTTTAGGCTATATCATTCTGCAGATGGAAACTTCTACTAGCAGTTGAAGACTGTCAGTCACTTTTCTCCATCACATCTGTCAGTTGCATAGATTTCTCTTTGATCTCGAAGGCTGGTGGAAATGTTACTCCAGATTTAACTTCTGGAATGTCATCCTGCTACCTAATGTATCTTCTGAACAATTCTATTGACTTTGTATGGACCAATATCATTATGCAATGAGAAAACATAGAAAGCCAGTACTATTGCTGCTGAGCAAGCTGTGGTAGCGGGGTACTCTAGCAGGCAACATTTGTTGCCAAGGCATGCTAGGTAGGACTGCTCGGAGATTTGTTTGGGCATCTGCTGCTAATTTTGCAGGACCACGGTGATCCTTCATTCCTGGCCCATGTGCAAACTAATGATCTATGCTGCAGTTTGTCTTTTAATTACCTTCCAGATGAGCTGCTCGCTGATATGCAGATTATGAAGAGTGGTACTTACACAATCAGAGAACTAACAAAGTGAGTGTTAGTCTCCAGGAGCAAGATGTGACACAGGGTCACTGTGCCACAGTGACTGAGAAGTGGGGAAGATCATGCTCAGATGATCTTGCAAAGTGGTTGAAGCTCACCACTATTACTCTACACCACAACTGTCAGAAGTGCTGGAAGCGGAGCAGATCTCAGAGGGAAGGGTTAATTGGTTCTTTCTTACATAGTTTCTTACTTAGGCACTGCTTCTTACCAGGGGGTCTGAGCTCTGCCTCTCTGAGCCTTCTGAAAATGATCCTTTTTTCCTAGACATTCAAGCTTTAAGTAATTGGAGGGAATTAATGCAAACTAATTTAGTGGTGCCAAATGATGTAAGGCCATCTTGCCAAAGAAGTGAATGATACTGTTCTTGTATATAAAGAGATGCTGGGTCACACAGCCTTGCAAAGGCCCGTGGGCAATTCATGGCCAGACAGACTGTTCACTGCCAGGTCAGAGACAGATCTATCCTAACCACTTCTCAGTGAAGCAAAACTTAGCCCCTTAGACTCACAATCTGAATGAGATCATTTTTCAGTGGGGTTCTTTCGGTCCCTGGATGGATACCTTTTGGCAGTTCCTGTTCATAACCCACCAGTCCACCTCTCTGTGCTACGAATTTAATGATGTCTCTCCTTGCGACACAAGGAAAAAGGTAGAAGAGAGGAGAACAGTACAGGGAAGGATGAACTATCAGGACCATCACACTACAGGACAAATGTTATTCAACACACACAAAGTAGACTATCTTTTTACTGACCTTTCATAGGAAGGATCCAGGAGCCACGCTAAGTTGACCCTAGTACTGTGCTACCAGCAGCAGAAATATGAAGAGAGTATTTTCTCTCAGAAATCAGTTCTGTTTCTCCCACTCCCATCATCCAAGGACTTTACTGTTCCACCTTTACTGCCCTTTCACCAATCCCAATGGGCTCTGGGAGTGGGCTTCAGCTCACTTTAACCACCTACACATGAGATGTTCAGACTAACACAGGTGCATGGTGTCCCTATACAAGCAGAATAGTGAGGAAATTGGAGCATTTTTAAAGATGAGCTTGGACCGGAGCAGATGTGAATGCCCATCTCTATCTCTTGATTCTGATTCTGTGGGAACTTACACCAAGATGAAGTCCTAGCTCAATCCAGCAGTTTCCACAAAGAAAGTGAAAAATGTTTGTTCCTAAGTGTATTTTTAATCTACTAAATTGCACACATTTCACCAAAAAGAGGCGCCAATTTGAGCTACATAAGAGAAATGGGGATGCTTACTAAGGCTTGGACCCATCATAGCTGTATAGCCTGCCATCAGCTCGCCACTGGAAAGCACACTACCTCTTCCCATCTCATGCATTTGCAATAAAATGAATGCTACTCTTACTCCTAAATTTACTCCTAAGCAGACAACAGACCTGAGCCAAAGAGGAGAGATAGATGAATAAAGGGAAAAAGGAAAAAATAAGAAAAGAGTATACAAGAAGTGACAAAAAGGGAAAGGAAGAACAGCAGTATCTGGAGGATATTGCAGATATTGGGGAATTTATAGGTCTATGCGTTTTGAAGGAAAGATTTCTCACTGTCAAAATGCAGAGCCCAGGACATAGGAGGACCTTCATAGAAAGAAGACGGTGATTTTCAAACGTAGCGTGGAACATGTGTAGCCTCAGACATTTCTTTAAAGTTGAAGTGAGCAGTCTTGGACTTCAACTGCAAATCGTTTTCATCAGCAAGACACTACATATAGATGTCTCCGAACAGATAGGAGCATCACAGATTGGCTAGTAAGTTACAATGAAATCAGAAATGAGTAAAATTGCTTTTGTCTTAAAAGATAACTTGAATCCAGCCTTAGGAAGAACTCAGGATTTTTTTTATTTATTTACATGCAGTCCTAAGAAGAAGATACTGTCCTAGCTGAAGCTACAATTTAAAATACACACACAAAAGAGCATAAGTATCTATTCCTTAAATTATTGACCAACTTCCTTTAGTAGCGGGTCTTACAAAATAACATCCTTGAGTGTCAGGGGTGGAACAAGATCTTTAACATATACAATCCAGTAGCAGTCAGTAATTCTTGTTCTTTTCTCCTCAGAAAAGGAAATGTTAATGTGGAGAAGGCAAAAATCTCCTAGACATCCACAGAGCTAGGATTTATCCATGCATCTTTGAACTTCCATATGTGACACAAAAGATATAGTCCACTGTGAGCCTAATACAACTGAAATTCTTAGGGGGGAAAAATCTTTCCTTTCCTTTTAATTCTCTCTCAGATTACTACAACAAGTTTGTTTTTTAATTTATGAGGTAAGATTGAACTCAGACAGTAGAAATTGAAACTATCTTGAGCTATCCAGTACATTTAGAAGATACCACTGTGTTGTCTGAGACCATGAAAAAATACAGCTTACCAGTGTAATGATGCCCTGCCTGTTCCTTAAAATGGGTTTAAAGCAAAAAAGGTTGTTTTTTTTTTCTGAAGTGCTTAGTGTAAATGTGGAACGCATTGCCACAGAATGCTTGTAAAGGTCAAAATGATAAAAGGGATAGAAAAGGGTTAAATTCACAGAAGGTTGACACCCCAAATCACTTCCAAACCTAATGTTCCAGATGCCATCTGCAGAACAGTAGATGAAAAACTGTCCTAAGGACAAGTCTCTTTATGCTTGCCCTATGTCTTTGATTTTTCAGAGTTTCCACATTATTGATTTCTGTCAGAGATAGGATGTGGGGTTTGTTGGTCTTTTGATCAGTGTCTGGGCAGTTATTCCTGTGCTTTTGTACTTTTGCCTCTGCTGGCAGAGGAATACTTCTGCCCAGCCAGCTAATGGTATCTGAGGAAACCGGAGGCTTATACAGAAGAGTTATAGAAGTAGGTGTAGCATAGGCAGACTGTCAGAAAAGGATTATTTGTATTCAGGGGAAAGAGATTTCTTCCTTGGTGCTACATTTTAAAAAGTAATGAGTTAGTTCTTTTTGCAGTTTAGTAATAAGCATCATTGTGAGAATTATGAGAAGTTACAGTACTTGCAAATTCAATAGTTTATAAATGTAAACCAATCAAATCCCAAGTGAAAGACACTGATTTTTTCTTTTTTAGCTCTTAAGAGTAAAGAAAAAAGTATTTATGAAAGAGAAGTACATACAGTTCTTCACACTCAGGAAATATGCATTGGATTTGCATAGATCTGAAATACAAGCCGAACACCTTGATTAATCCTATCATGCATTGCTTGAATGCAAACTTCATTATAAAATGGAAATGAAACTAGAAGGTATATTGCTTTCTTTTCTGACCCATGCTGAATATATGTAGGGGTTGCTGTTTAAAAACAGTATGCATCCTTCATGATAGTCGAGATGTCTCATAGGCTTTTGAGTAAAGAATCTGGGATGAATTGAACTTTACTTGTAGATGTAAAAGACATTCAGACCTACAAATATACATACATATTACTAGGGTATTACTAGTTTGACTTTTTGACCAATATGCACCCCAGTTTAACTCACTCAAGGTCACATTGACTAAGAGATACTCAGGAAATTGCCTCAAGCCAGTGAAGTCCAGTCTCTGAGGTAAATACTTAGAGGAGCTCTGGATTTAGTGCTTGAAATATGGTGACCCACAATGGCCTTCATTTTACAGACTAATGAGGCAGGAACAACATAGTTATTTGCTTTTCAGGCTCTGCAGTTTGTCTGAAACTTAGAGCATTCCTAAGCAAATATTTCCAGATGGGAGAATTTACAATATCATTAAAAATAATGCTCCTGGATATGACATGAAAAGCTGAAGAAAACAATACATTTACAGAATGAAGATCTCATGAGCTTAAATGATGCAAGCAGTAGGTCATAGGCTTTATGCTAAATCCTTGCCTAAGGGTGAGTTTCACCCAGTCCTACACAGATATTGTTAACGTGTTGAATATTTGCCAGAAATGTTTTCCAGTAGTTGCTAAATTTTGATCAGGAGGGTAAAAGGAGAAGACATCCAGGGCAAAAGGAGAAGACATCCTAATCGACCTGTTCCATTTCTTATTTCTATCATTCTGTGAATAAAATGGTTTATTTTGCTCCAGTAACTTAAGTAAAAGCTACTTCTTTGAACTTTTTGAAATGTCCTTAGTAATTAGTATCGTTTCTTTTCTTTACTCTTATGACTAGAATTAAATCAGATAGATTGATAACAAAACTCATAGGTACCAAACTCATAGGTTTTAATAGAAGATTCCACAGGGAAAATATTCTGGTTTTATTGAATTTAGAAACAAGTAGCTTTAAAATAAAAGAATGCTTTAAAACCTTAGCAGTTCAAAAGACAAAGGCAAACAGATCAATAAGGAGACATAGTTTGTATGCTGGTTTTGGAATATCTTTTCTTGCAGTAGAAGATATAAAGCAAATATTGATTTGCCTGGGTTGGATTTTGATGACTAAAAGGCACCATCAAGGAACTATCGAAAGTTTGAAAGTCATATACAACACAAACAGTAATTAACTACTTGGTTAAAGAACATGCTGTTTCTGAAAAGAGAAAAAAAAATCCACACATACATGCAAAAAATTAAAGACAACGCAGAAGACAGATAGTCTGCTATCCTCACCTTGGGCTGAAGCATACTCGAGTATCTCATCAGATCTCACATGACCAATGCATCAATGCACTTCTTGACACACAGCTCAGTAAGGACCATGCTTTGCTTGGTCACAGAACAGGCACTGACCTGGCAGAAGGACACAAGATTCTGACTTGCTGCAGATGACATCGTCTGCAGCAATGCAGGACCACAGTCCTGGCTACTCATTTTATTCCCATCGTGTTCTTAGACATGCTGGCTGCCATGTTTGAGAGCATATGGAAATACATATTGTTTAACTGATGAATCCAGAACAAAGATGACTACACATAAACTCTGGGATCCATTTTAGAAAGGGTTTCTGCTGCATCACTTTGCCATCTCAGCTGAGCTCTATACACTGCTTCTTTGCTTCCCTAAACAGGCAGGCAGCTCACTTTGCAGTGGGATATAGCCCAGAAGGGGCTGTGCTGCAGAACTGAGTCAAGTAAATGAGTTACACGCTTGCCATCTTTAAGAATAACATAAAGGAGATGAGTTACTGAGTAAAATTATATATAAATACGAAACACAAGTGTAGGCTACATGATAATCTCAAAGGGGAAAAAAAACAAAAAAAGCAAATAGGAATTATTTTTATTTGGCTTCCAGGGATGTAAACTTTAGGATGTGGTATTTCCAAATTTTTCTCAGCATTTTATAGATAAAGATGTTTCTTTTAATGAAAGGTGAGGTAACTAGGTAATCAGGTTATAATGTGACTCCATCTGCTTGAGCTTTGAGCATGACAACAGATCGTAATACAGAGCAGAACATGCTGGACTGAAACTAGCAGCTAGAGCTCACTGTAGGTTCATTAAAATCAGTGATATTTCACAATTGCAGATGCAGCTAAACATCTGGTCATCTGGTTTGCCAAGTTCTTTGTTTCCTTCAAAATGAGTTTTATATAGTAATCAGACATTTCTCATTACTGTCAATAATAACAAACTCAGACTCATCCTAGCTGTCAGGATCTACTATATCTTTGGGGTATTTCTACGACATCTACACTTTGCTCTACTAAGTGCCTTCTCCTGCTCCCAGTGAGACCTCACCCAAGTTTGTCTCAATTGGAGATATGCCCCTGTGCATATATTGCTGAAAGTAAAACAGATAAATATAACTGTTATTTTAAAATTTTCATTATATGTGCTAAATGAGAGGATCACATTGTCCTTTTGCTGCGATAGAAAAAGAGATAAGCAGAAGTGTAAGCACATGTGAACACCAAGCTGAAAGGAACTCACATACCAAGTGCCATTCTGCTGTTGCATGGTAGACAAGGGACCACTCAAGAGACATCTCATATACACGAGATCTGTATGACCTCTGGCATGACCTACCTTATCACACACTCTATCACTTCACCTCCTGCAGCACTTTCCCCGTGCACTCCTTCCCAGTTTCCCAACATGGATCTGCCTGCAAACATGCAAACATACCTCTGAAGGATGAGCTGTTGGTACTGAGAGTAAACTCAGTTTGCCTCACTTGTATATTTCCTATCATTTAAGGTAACAAAAAAATAACTACCCCACATGGAGCAAAGCTGATAAAAAAAGAAATGATGGCAGCTACAGGAATGTTTCTACATTAAGTCAAGGTACATGCCAAAGTACAATTCCTTCAGGCAATATGATGTGAAGAAAACAGTCCATCTCTCAAGCCTACTGGCCCTAAAAGACCCTGCATGGTGATAGATTCATGTTGGCTCATATACTTGAGCCAATATGACATGATAATTGGGAAGGGAGAAGACATATGCCACAGTGAATTAACCAAGCGACTATTTTTTTTCCAGTATAGTAGAACACTTTTAAATAAAATAATACTGATCTTCAGCAGTGGTGGCTCAAGGACAGTGACAAAAACATCCTGCTTTGGTCTTCAGTCTCACTGATTGCTGTTCCAGAGAAGGCAGGAGCAGATTTGATGAATTATTTTTTTCAGTTGTTTGAGTGAGTCATTCTGAAAGTATCAAGTGATGATGAAAAGACCCATATTTACAGTTCAATATGCTGAGGACCTTCTTCAGAAAATGACAGTGCTCTTTGGCTGCTGGAAAAGATCTTTTTTGGCTGAGGGTCAAATTGAACCTTCCATCACTGAACGTCTTACAATTTGTCACTGCAAAAAGGTCCACCTAGCCATGACTTTGGTCTTAGACAGAATTCTGGCTCAAACATTTAAAAAGATGTGATGTTGAGTAACTGTCTACTCCCATTCCCAGCCTAGATAAAGTATTGCCATTCAATTCCTGCCACGAAATCTATTTAAGTGTTGCAGCAATCTGCGATGTTACTACAGCACTCACTGCCTGTGACAGCTGGCCATGACCAGCAGTGGGGAGTGGGTCCCTTTGAACATGGTTCTCCTGGCACAGAAAACCCAGAATGGCTTTGTGCTAGCGGGGCATCCCAGAGAGGATTCTACCTAGACTTGGTTCTTATGCGTGTTCTCCATATACCCAGAAACGTCTGGCATCAATCAGGTCTCTGGTCTAGAGAACCTTCACTGAATTTCTCTACAAAATTTTTAAGTTTACAGCTGTAAAATCTTCACAAAGAAGAACATTTCATTTCCCTTGCTGAGCAGTCTACTTTCTTCTGCCCACCCCCTTCCCCCCACCCCCCCAAAAACATCACTCCAAAACACGAGAAGATTCAATAATACAGGATAGTTCACAGCAGGGACATTTCCCTAAAGAGTTTATTTGGAAACCAGCCAAGCAGATTTGTTACAAAAATAATCTGGTCAAGTTCCTGTTGCTCCTGGACACCAGCTCTCATTTCTCAACAGCTGCAGATGTGGAAGTTTGGTGTTCTGGCCTGGGCAGACAGTCAGAGGAACTGGGCAGCCACCTTGCTCTATCGCAGTAAAAATTTGTGACAAAGAAGAAAATGTTCTCTCCAAAAGCTTTCAAAATGCCTGAATATACATATATACATACAGACATACATATATATATACATATATATATATATATATATATGTATGACTGAATCTTCTTTCTGCATTCCCAGAGTAGCACAAGCTCCTTGTTTACTGTTCAGCAAGACTGGGTCTACCGAACTTCAGGCTTTGCCATTTTGACAATTATTTTCAGAGGGCTTTTGACCCTGGCGTGTTCATAGCAACTTCTGAGTCCAGAATTGATTTCATATGACTTCAGAATTACAGGAGGTTTACCATGAGGGTGTGCTAATTAGGAGGTGCATGGCTTAGGGGTGCATGTGGTGCCACGCAGTACTATTGATCGTCACTGGTGTGCAGTGACAGTGGGCAGAGCTCAGCGCTGTGCAGGAGCCTGGCCATCCCTTTCTGCTGGCTGCATAAATCATCTGCTGTCTCCATAGAAACTACCCTGCCATCTACAAGACACCCGCAAAGAGCTTTACTTCTCTGCAGCACTCCCTTAGCACAATGTATATGGGAAAAAAAATAATAATAAATAAAATAAAATAAAATAAAATAAGATAAAATAAAATAAAATAAAATAAAATAAAATAAAATAAAATAAAATAAAATAAAATAAAGAGATCAGCAGGACTTTGCCTATGGGAGAGAGGCAACTGTTTACAGCCTTAGCATTGTTATGTGTCCTCACATCTCCTACCAAGTCCAGTACTACTCAGTCCAACTTGGCCCACTTGGTGAAGTTAGAGCAGCACCAGTAGGATTTGCCTAATATCCAAATGGGGATGTGCCTCTAAGTCTCTTATCTGCAAGTTTCACATCCACTTAAGGGACTTAAAGACTCAGTTGCCATTAATTTTAAATGGGAAGGGACCACCTACATTCTCCAGGCTGCCTTGAAGTTATATCCCTTGAAAACATAAGACATGGTCTTCTGAGGATAAAATTCTTCTTGAGATTCATGGCATCTTGGGTGAGGCTAGAAATCCTAGGGTAAGAGCCAATGCCCTCCTGGATGGAAAGGCAAAGGCTAAAAAAGGACAAGAAGTGATAAGGAGAAAAAAAAGACTCTTTAAAACTCTTCTTTAAACTTAAGTAAACTCTCTCAAGCTTGGGGTGTGACAAGTCAGTATGTTTTTTTAATCCAAACCTATTCTCTAAAATATAGCAGAGACAATTTTTTTATTGATATATTCCTTTTTTTTAAAAAAAAAGAAAAAATGTATTTATTTGGATGGCACTCTTGAGTGCAATTTCAGAATCATTACTGAAGTTTTCATCAGGAATTTTTATTTTTTGACTGTTCTAAAATTCTTGCTGGATTTTTTAAAACTTTTTGGTAATGCATCACAAACAATTCCTACAACACTTTCTAAAAAAAAAATCCAGTGTAATAGCAACAAAAAGGTCTATTTTGAACTCCATAAAATGGAAACGGCTTTGAAAGTCTCTACAAAATATATTTCTCAATTATTATTTTTGTTCAACAGCCTCTTCAAGAAAACTTTTCTGCATGTTGGGGAACATTTTTACATTATTACAGTGCAATAAATAATAGTGCCACTATGGCAACAGCTGAGAGCAGCTTGTTCAGTACATACATTCCTGTGTTTCTAAAGCACTCACTACCTTGACATCCTGGCTGATACTCTGTGAGAGACTGTGTGAGATGCTGTGTGATAAAGGTCTGGGCTTGGCTTTTCCTTAAACTCTTTCTGCTGTAACATCTGCCTAAAGGCTTCTAACCTGTGCTGAGAAAGAGAGAACTGTGAAAGGTGAGGTAATAAAGGGAGGCAGAAATACCCATACCCAAATGTGATGGGAGACAGAGGGTGGAGAAAGTTTTATAGTGTTATTAATATTTCTACTTACACTTTTATCTGTGTGGCATACAGATATCAAGGGAGAATAATACTTACAATACATGGAAAGGTAAGACAGATTGGCCAGAATGGATATGTGGAAATAGTTCTAAAAATTTACTACTCCAGAGTTTCAGTGGGTAACAAGAATTTACCATCTCTGCCAGCCTTAGCCTCCTTCGGAGACCTGGAACATACAGCATAGCTCATTGCTAGGCAAACTGCTGCAGATAAAGAGGTAGGGCCTTTATAAAGTTATTGTTCTCAGAGGTAATTAAAACTTATATCAGATCTCATTGAGGACTAAAGAGGTATTGAAAGCAAATGGAGGAAAAATAATAATATTAAAAGAACCACTTGCCTCATCTTCAATTAGTCATGCTGTCTCTGGCAAGTTAACTGCATGGTTCACTACTGATGAATAACTACTGTTAAAGTAACGGACTAAAACCTGTGAGACTGGAATCATTCATCTGGGGAATGTTTAGTACCAGACCATTTGGCAAAAGATTCCCTAGCAGGCAACAAGGAGATGCAGGGACTCTCGCCAGATCAGACATCAACCAGGAGATTCCAATCTACCCCAAAATTTTCCCTCTGGAGGAAGAATTGTTAAAAAAAAAAAAAAAAAAGATTAACTGATGTTGTCTTTTTGTTTTTTTGTTTTTTTTCTTTCTTTCTTTTTTAAAGGATGAGGAGTTTCTTCCAACCAAGAGGGATATAAAAAGGATTGTATGATTCTCTCATGTCACCTGGAAAGGTGAGGGCACAGCAGGATACAGGGGTCAGGTTTGGGTTCCTACTACGCCATATTCATTTACTTCCCTTTAAAGGCACCCAATCCAGGAGACTCAAACCTGGTTTCAGTAAATGAGCAACAAATATGCTGAAGAAATGGAGCGGGTTTTGCTCTTTGTCAGCTAGCACAGACCTAGATATATTCCATAAATTCAGCGAGCCGTTACTAAAGCCTGAATCTCTACTTCATTGCCTCGGCTTCCGGCAGGTGCGAACTCTGCCAGCTATCTGAAGGGGCTCACATCAAAGCTTCCTCACGCACAGAATAACAACACAGAAAGTATTCTGCAGAATTGTTCCAAGAGCCAGGAGTTATATTACAGGCATAATCTAAAATGCTGAAGGCTCATTTAAAACATTGAGAAAGAGCTTAACTCTTTCAGCATTAAATCCTCAGAGCTCTTGCACAGTCACAGAGGTCCTCAGCCTGTACAAGAAAGAAATGAGTGTCAGGTTCAATTCTGAATCAATCTTCTTACAATTTCCATAAGTAATCACAGACTGTGCAGCCGCTGGAAAGCTCCTCAGCTTGCCTTGCATCCCCCGCAGCCCATCAGCCCTTGGTGAAACACTGCTGTGTCCTCTCCCTCCGGCCCTAGCTCCACACAGCAGAAGGTTGGCAGACGACCTCGTTTGAGGAGCACTAGCCCTCTGAGTGGTGGCAGCATCACCCCAAAAGCCCGTTATGAGTTGAGAGGGGTAATGTGGCACAAGGACAAGCACTCCATCAACCCAGGGAAAAGCACTTGCACCTTGTTTCCTCCAAGCATGAGTGACTGACCAGGGCACAACTGACCACTTTGCACAATGAAGGGTGTGAAGTTATTCATGGGATGAGGAGCTCCAGGAACAAGCCCAGTGTTTTAAAACAAGCGCCCTCATCTTGCTTCACACACTGATTTTGGACATTGTCAGCCAGAGAAGAACTAGGCTTAACTGAATCCCAGTTAAAGAAGGTCCAGGCCCTATGAACAGGAGACAAAATGATTATAGTGGTGGTATATATGGTCTTTATCAGAATACGCTAGTCTCTAGCTTAACAGTATAAATTGACTTACAGTTAGCATAAATCAGCTGTATCTCCTGGTTTCATTAGAGCCCTGTGGGTGACCATTAGATGGGAATGTAGCCTGTTGCTATTTTGTTTTCCAGAAGGCTTTTTTGGACAAGAAAAGGATCCTTGAACATGGGACTGTGCCTCTCCACCCAGAGCAATACAAAGATCTCTTGCTTCAGGAAGACCCAGCCCAGATTTATTGCGTTAGGAGGAAATGAAAACTCATCTGATTAAGTGCTATGAAAGTGCTTTCCTTTCACAGCCTGCACAAGAGTGGTAACAGGCAATCAGTGTTAAAGTAGATTCAGTGCAGTGCCTGATAGGCAACAGAGAGGGTATTAATAGACAATATCATGACAACTGTTGCGGGCTGCGGGCTGTGAATACGAAGCCCTGAGTGGGTAACAGAGGGTGAGCAGATGCTCTAGGAGCTCCACGCTTAGCCCCATGACCTGAGGTGCAGCGGGGCAGTGCAGCATCGCTGCTCCTTCGGACTCTGCCCAGGAACAGGCAGCAATGTGCCCACACTGCTGCAGTGAGGCTTATTTGGTGCTTTTCCTGAGCATATACTATAGGTATCTCTCTATACAGAGCTGTCTCTGGCACTTTTACATTCCCCAGAAACAGCATGATTTGATGTTTGCCCTGCCACTGTCTGGCACTTTTTGTTCTGCTAGGAGCTAAGCCTTGACACTTCTGCTGAATTTCAAGAGAAAAATCTTTCTTCTTGTTTCACCTGAATGAGATGCTGTGGCAGAAGGACTGAGAGAAGAAAATGGGCTTGCTGTGAAAGGAGGTGGAGGAGGTTCAACTAATTTAAGCATTGTAGTGGGATTTTTTTATGTTCTTTGCAGCAGGGGAAGGCTTGTTTGCGCTCCTACCACCCGAGTGCATTTTCCTCCAGATACCCTATGTTCTAGCACATCAGGAGACCTGTCCTGGGTGATTTGACTTTCCTATTCCCTTTCCCCAATTTTACTCTGACCCACAGTGTCCTGGAGCCTGCCCTGCTCAGCTGATCGACTCCAAACACTGGGTCTGATGAACATGACAAGCAGCTACTGTCAGCATCAGCCGGTGCTGCCTTCCCATCCGATCCAGCAGCACCGACCTCAAGTACGCATGACAAAAAGTCAAACTAGGCACACCCAGACTTGTCAGACTCCTCACATACACACACACACCCATGCACATGAAGGATTTGCCTACACCTGCTCTTTGGGTTAGTCTGGAGCAGAGCCTATGGCTCAGGGGCTTGGCTGCTCACCCTCTTCTTCCAAGGAAACAGTGTTAGTGAGCAAGAGGGACACGTTACTCCTGATACTGCAGCCACAAATCTCAAGCACCGACACTTGAAACAGCTTCCATCTGCTTCATTAAAGAACAGAACTGTGGGTCAGGCTGTTTATTAGGTACTAAAATTTAAATTAAAGCAGTTTTTGAAGAGCAAACTCTCCCTGAGTGGCATAAAAGTGCTTAGATACCAAAAAAATGACTGTATGGACAGATTTAGAACCCATATCAGATTTTGTTTGATTATTAATTTATGGTATTGTTCTTTTTAGGACAAGAGCAGTTTATCTTGCATGTTAGCTCCAGTAGACTGAGAGGATAGAGATCTATCTGAAATACATGCCTCTGAATTAACCTCTGAATTAGCAAAGATCTGAGTGCCTTTCCAAAAGGACACTGCATTAAAACCTGTGGGCAAATATGGCAATGATACCAATGCTTAAGACTGCCTAGCATTTTCCATCAAAGGGCAGTTTTTACTAGCTAGAATTTAGCCAGTTTACATGCAACTATTTGGGAAAAAATCTCCACAGCAGATTACTGCATCAGGCTGGCAAGGGCCAAAAGGCCACTATGCATGGTTCACTGTCATTTATAAACTCACTAAACGATTGAAACTAAGGCAGAAATCAAGGAAGTAGTGGACTTTGGAGGACCAGTTTGTAAGTCTATTTATTTTGACCTCAGTACTGTTCTCCATTTACAAAGTGAAAAATTCTGGTGTTTATTTTAATGAATGTTTTTGTTTCTTCTTTTTTTTTTAATTAAAAACGCTCTTTGGTCTTGCTTTCTGCATCTCATTGTAAACAAGTATCTACCTACATCCATCTCAAGCCCTGGCTAACTCAGAGTGAAAATGCCTATTCNTTTTTTTTTTTTTTCTTTTTTTTTTTTTATTTAAAATTTCTTTTTTTTTTTTTTTTTTTTTTTTTTTTTTTTTCCTGTAAGTCTCTAAGTCTTTTCTGCTCTTAAAGACTGGAAGCTGTTATACATAAATTAGTTCTTGTTCAGATCTTAACCCTATCCTGCAATGTAGTTTCCCTGTTACCTATCAACCCCTGTTTAGCATTTGCTCACAAATCATCTGAAAGTAGGAATTTTGGTCTCCCACTCTGGATTTGGGCAGCCAAAGGCGATTTATTCCCACTCCTCTGGGAAGTGGGAATAAATTGCCACTGTAGCAATTGTAAGAGCACTCCAAAAGCACTGTAAGCTCACTCCAAACTCTGTAAGAGCAGTAAGACTCAGAGTGGCAGAATGCTAGGAGGTGGTCAACTCCTTTGACAATCCTACAGGACAAATAAACTTCTGTTGAGCCCTCTTCTTCTCCCATCTACTACTTCTAATAAGAAGCAACCTCCATGGAGGTTCACCTCAGCTTGAGAAAGACCTCTGGTATCTGAAAGTCAGTTAGGAGATGTGTTCATGTAAGTCTCATGCCCAGTGCCCGTCACTCACCTGCTGCTCTGGGCAGGGGAAAGCGATTCTGCCAGGGCTTTCCTGAGCTTTCCTTGAGTAACAAGCAACAGACATAAAGAACAGCTCAAGCTGGACCACACGTTGGAATTTTGGCAGCCAGTGATAACTTGCAGAGGCATCTGCAAAGACGAGAGAATTCAGAGTCAGATACTAGAACCTTTTCAAAAGCATTTAATTAGTCTGACAATAGCTCAGTTACAAAAGTGTTTCTTTTTTTTTACATTGTGCCCATTAGAAACCCTCAATCATTCATAACATGATAATTTATGAGTATGGCTTTGTGTCCCAGTGAATAATTTAAGTTGCACAGACTGTGAAACATTTATTACTAGTTTAACTTCAGAGATTCTTCATGCTTTTTCTATAGCAGTTCTCTGAAATCTAAGCCACTGATGCTGTTGTTGGTGACTCATCAACTTAGCTGGTACTTTTGATATTAAAAAAAATCAATGATTAAATGGAATAATTTTCCCTTCAGAAACCATTTTTAACTGTTTCTTATACAATGTAGGCACCAAGATATTTATGGATTGGAATCATATTCCCTGGATCTGCTGATCTTGCTAAACACCAGGTCTTAGTGGATTTGATCTCACGGAAATTTAAGCTGAACCTCAGTAAAATGTCCTGTTACTGAGCTCCTTTGACAAACAAAATAATTTTTCAAGCATATGAAAATGTCAGCTGGAATACTTGACTTTTCTGAGTCTGGATCAAACAAAGCTATAGAGAAGGAGTTCCCAAATTTACATAGCCACTTTAACAGCATCAGATTTTTTCGATGTTGGCAGCAACAGAAACAACAGGATTTGCACACTGAAGCATGAGAAGGTATTTAGCATTCCAATTCCTATACTAAGGTACCTCTATATGGTATAAACCATTTTCCATAGTATACCACTTATATTACATGTTGCATTTCTGGATTAACATGATATGCATACCAGTCATGAGACGCTTCACTCAGCCACAAAAACACTGATAGTACATAAACCAAAATAATGCTCAATGTGCTGAATGGAAGAAACTAGAAATCCTACCAGAAGCTTCCTTTTCTCCATTCCTCTTCAATCTAGTCTATTTGTCATTAAAGCTTTAGTTATATCCTTTCAGAACATAATCCTTGCCTCTCCCCTTGTCTTTATTGGATCAAATGGAAATTTGGGAGCATGATTGTTGCAAGATATCTATAGACCCGGTGCACTTCAAGGAACAACTCTAATCCATAACCAAAGACTGGGTGGCTGCAAGAACCAGCAAATAGGGTTGCTTCTTCTCTTGAGTAGAAATTTTAATCAAACTCAGGTAAAATTGACATGAGAAAATTTATGGACAGATACCAGTGTACATGGTTCGGCTGGTTTCAGTGGCTCCCTTGGTTTCCGTGGTGTTACATCCTTTGGAGATCCAGCAAAATTCAAGCACCAGAACTTAACATTGCTAATTCTGGGATCTGTCCCATTGCATGGTGAACCTTTATGTTAGTCTACATCATCATCATTCACACTAACAGGCAGCGATTTCTTATGCCTTTTTGTTATGCCACCCAGTCTGCCATTATTGGACCAAGCCTTAAATATGGGATCTGACAGGTAGGAGGTTCTTAACATCCAAAAACTCTTTTCAGTGACTCCAATCCCATAACATCTCTAAAATCTACACAATGCCTTGTCTAGAATAAGCTAGGACTAGGACAGTTAGTGATGAGTTTTCAGTCCTGCAGCCCACTAGCACCTGCAGAATTATTCTTGGTTTTGGACATTACTGAATTCCAAGGGGCGTTAGTAGTACATTACCACCAAGATAAACTCTGTTTTTGCTCATATACAGCAAAGACTTAGAATAGATACTCATGTATTCTGTCACCAGTAGGACAGAACCTACCTGGATTTGACTGCATAAGAATGCTGCCAACCATGCAAACCAAGAGTCAGCTTTATTCACAGTACAACTGATGATAGAAACCTTTTTTTCTTGCTAATCTTTATCCGTATTATATCAGTGTTCAAGGACTGCTTATAGTATATTACAGTTGAATCCTTTCCCGGGGAAGGACTGATCAGAGTCCCGTAAGTATGCAGAAGACCTATAGAAGGAAATCAAACAGGATCACAACAGCTGACAAGGATTTCACTTTTTTTTTTTTTCTTATTATTGTTATTTTCATTTTTAATGAAGCAAATGCTCTCTGGGATGAAGATTAAGTTATTTTACTCACTGTTCCAGCTGCCTCAGAATAGCAATGACAGCCCCTCATAAACAGATTGAAAGGTCATTTGATTTCACTGTGGCTCTCTTAAGTACCTCTGTGTCCTCCACTGAAGTGTTATTGTGTACCTTCTTCAATGATAACCAATTATGAGATATTGGGTGTATATGGAGCATTACAGATCACAGGCCAACATTTGTCCTTAATGACAATGGTGTACATTTAGTAAGCCCATTGACCTCAGCAGAGTTACTATAGGTTTACAACCTGTAAATGAAGACAAGATTTGTTCTTGACAGGCCAGTGCTTATATTAAAGCACATCTCCATGTTATTCCCGAAAAGTATGAGTATTACAAACAACAGAAGTACTGCTGTCAGTATAAAAGAGTACTATTGCTAAGCCATTATCATGATATTTTTTTCTTTGCAATATTCAGAAACACTAGGTGAACACAACAGAATGTTTCCCCACCACAACCACTATAAAAAAATCTTTACTAAATTCCAAAATTTTGAGAAGGGAACATTGATCATTATACCATTTTGGTTGTTTTTCACTTCAATATTTATTTTATAGAGTGTAGTATAATACCAGATTCAAAACTGTAGTGAGTCATTTTGATTTTATATACTCTATGGTATTAAGTGGCCTAGAATTCATTCCAATATTTTGGATCATTTCTCATCAAGTTTTAACACTGATTGTCAGAAGAGTCTAGGGAAAAGCAACCAGAAAACAAACAGATTCTTCTTTCTATTCTCTGTAGTACTTTTCGCTAAATATCACTTACCCATAGATTTGGCTTAGAAAGCAAACAGTCACATTTCTAGTTTTTGCTAAAAATAAAATTACATAGACTAGTACTTTAATAAATTGCATTTTCCCCTTACATTTTTATATATTGCTAAAGTGAAAAAAAGCATAGTATAAACAATTGAAGATAGAACATTTACCTGACTCGGAGAAGAAGTAATAAGGGAGGAGACACATGAGTGCCCTAACAACACTGAAGCCTCTAAGGATTAGAAACTAACATAATCTGAGAGGAAAAGGATGAAGAACAAGAGAGAAGAAATAATGCATAGCAATTGGCTAATATAGCATGAATTGCCTCCCTTCCCCTCCTCCCTTGCCCTCCAAAAAGCTTACTGTTCCTCATTCATTAAAGAAACTATCTTTATAAGAGTATATTTCTAATTTAAGTACTCACCCAATGATGAGTACTTTGATCATTCCTGGCAGCTCTTGTAGAGGCTGAGACTACTGCATGTGACCACCACTGAGTCGCCTTGGAGGGACTGCAGGTGAGTTGCACCTCTCTGATGGAGTGGTTCAGAAAGTAGGAGTAAAGGATAAAACAGAAGCTAGGCAGCCTCGGGACTTCTCTCACTGACTGATGTAGGGCAGTTATATGCATCCTTAAAGTGGCTATAGGACACTTTTTTTTTTTTTTTTTTTAATAATACATGGAAAGGCAGATACTAGCAGGAGAATTTCAGCACTGCAAGCTGTGAGGATCCAAGAGCTTTTTCAGGGAATATCCTTGGAGAGCCCAAATGTGCTAGGAAAATGAACTGAGATGCTGTTATTTTGCAGTCTCTATAAAGTGCCTGAGCAACATGTGTTCCCTATTGAGGTTTGAGTGTAAAATCATCTTGGAAAAAAAACTAGAGGGATTGTGCGATGTGTATGAGTGGTAAAGGATAGAAAACAGGCATCAGGTTGAAGCCTTTTATTTGGTTGTAAATAACATCTAGAATAGGAATAAGTTATGCCACTAAATTTACAGCTTTACAGTATTTGCTTAAATGTTACTTGGTATAACAAATGTTCTTCACTGTCTTTTATCTAAGAAGTAAATTTTAGGTATATCATGATTATTCTTCTAAACTCTGCTGGGAAGTATTACTTTTTGGGGATTTTAGAAAAAAAAGAGGAAAAAAACAAGTCCTGAAGAGTGAGAGCTCCATTCTGAAAAATTCATGAAGAATCTTAGTCATATCTTTTTGAGCCAACATGAGTTTTGTTTGCTGCAAAGTAGAGATTCAGATCATTCCTTATTGTTTCCATGACTTATTCTATTTATCTCTGTGTCTTAATGCTACTCATCACCTAAACCCTAAATATATGAGTATCTGTTCTAAGTCTTTGTTGCATATGAGTAACAACAGAGTTTATCTGGGTGGTAATGTATTACTAAAGCCTCTTGGAATTCAATAATGTCCAAAAACAACAATAATCTGTTATATTTATTTTAAGTAAAAATAGTATATGCAGGGACTGTGGAGACAGATAATTACAGAAAGAGCACCATCTATTGTCAGATAAAAAAAAAATAGTGCTTTTTATAGGCATAGAGCTTCAGTAATGTGGTCACAGCTGTGGCGTTTGAACCCCCTCCAAAAGCAAAGCAAAAGACTCTATGAATGCTTTTGGCCCAAGCTGAAATGTCCCAGGCATTATGACTCTCTAAGAATATATCTAATAAAATAGGAGACCTTGAAGCTCCCATGGATTTGGGGAGTTTTTATGAAGGTTTCTTTATCCTAAAGGATGTTAAAAGAAGTTGGTTTCAAATTAAGAATTGAAAGGAAAATTGAGAGCTAGCTGAGAGAATGTGGTGACCATTTAATGAGACCTCTGGATGATACGGAAAATAAAATCAAGGAACATCATTCATCGTTCATCGGATCTATTGTTCATCAGTGAATGGTGGAGAAGCACCAGTCTGGCTGCAGGAAGGACTTGGGATCAAGGTGCAAGGTGCAAGGGCCCAGATGCAGTAGCAAGCAACCCTGCAGCTGAAAGAGCAGGCCCTGACTCAAAGTCCGGACTTGCAGCTTGGGAGCTGCATGTCCCTGACTGTGCCATGATGCCACCAGGCAGCCAAGACTGAGGTCAGCTCAGGCCTTGCTCCACCATTCTTAGCTGCCGTGTGCAGACAATGTGCTTTCAGCTACCGTATCTCAGTATACATAGATAAAGCCCCTGACCTGGTTTCTGGCTTTGCCGTATTTATGTCTGGAAGGGGGAAGAAGGGAAGGAGAACATTCCTCAGTGGTTCTTTGGAAAGACTGACTTACCCCTACAATCCTACAAAATTGTTGTCAAGCACTACATAAATCATTTACTCAGCTCTCTGCATTTTCACCAGAGAGCCTCATTATTGTTTTAATGTCACAATAAAACTGAAGGGAAATGGTTCTCCAGACCAACTTGTGCTACCTCTTCTACTGCAAGCAAGGGATGTTCAAGAAAGACGGCAGGAATGAATAATAACTTATTTCTCCTTTCCTTCATAAGCTTTCCCAGGTAACTGACCCTGCCTTGGGAGTTCCCAAATCAGACAGCAGTGAACGAGAAGAATATAAGGTTACAGGGGGCACTTAAGGCCTGCAGAAAAAAGTATCTCATCAACTCTGTGAAAGCAAATGACTCAGCTGTTTGATTCAGGCAGATACATCCCTTTGAAGAGCACTTAACCAGTATGCAGCATATTTGGTGATGTGAGGATGAAAGGAGGGCAATATCTTTGTGCCCCAAATAGCTGCAGTTATAGCAGAATTTGACTCTTCTTAAAGCCTTGTACAGCACAGTTTGAGTGGTGTATAAAACAAACCATGGTATTGCAGCAAAACACTGGCCAGAAGAAACACAGCTGTTTATAGGGCTACTGGACAGCAGGAGAGCAATAGCAGAAACCAGGAAAAGAGGATCCTGCATAAACCAGGTAGCCAAAGGGCTTCTAACAGCTAACAACCACTCGGCAGGTAGACAAGCACCAGTTGGGGATCAGCAGGGAATAGCTGACGGATGTAGAGTTGAGGGGAAATGGTCAGCTGTGAGCTGTCTGTATCCGTTGTCTGGATCCTGATGAGCGATAACTCCCTGTGATTCCTGCAGTGGTAACTGTGTTGGGTTACTGATGCAGAGGAAAAAGCAGAAGCGTGCTGTAACTGACCATTTTCCCCACATACGCAAAACTACAGTTTGAAGCTTTGTAGGTTGGAGCTTCCTGCTGATGGGCACATGGTACAGCCAGGGTTAATGCCATTGAAGTCAAAAGCCGGGAATCTAACATTTCTTGATTCCCTGGCTAGTTTTGACTAACCATTCAGCAGGTCCATGCTGACCTCTTCTTTGATTACTCCCTGCCAGCAAAGGATGGAGTTAGCCAAGTGAAACACTTAAAAGGCAGTGTGGCCTGTGAGGAAAGTGCATTCACCAATTCCCATAGCTGGCCAGAGATCTTTCAGAAAACACTGTAAACTCATTCACACTTCACTTGGGCTGGGGGAGAAGTTTGCAGAGATCATATGCTTTGCACACTCCTCCCAGCCTGAAATGCAGCTGGAAGCACACTCCTTGAGCCCAGACATGGCTGCGTTCTTTGTTTCTATAGGTCTGAGCATACACAGACTCTTGGTGTAGGGGACAGCCCAGATACCTGGTAGTTCAGTGCTTATTAGTGTTCTCTGACTGGGCCAAGGCAAGATTAGTAAGGTTAGGAGGCCGTTTCTAACCTGCTTCTTTCATCAGGGGGGTAGTTTAGGCTCTGGTGAGTAACTAGCCCACAGGGATGGACACATTTTGTGGGCAGGTGTGAGCACCTTGGCCAAACTGTGTGCTTGCCTCACTCAGAGCCCGTGCCAGCAGTTCGGTTAAGGTGTGGGTGTTGGGCCTTGCAGTGGTTGCTGATAGACTGAGCCTGAGCATACACCCTGTCCAAGTAAAATAAAACTTGAGTCAAGGCACAGGACAAACTCCAGCTCCCCTGTCCTCTCCAAACCACAACATCCCCTTAGCTGTCTGTCACTCATGGAGAACATTTCAAGCACAACTGATGCAATAGAGTGCAGAAGATTTTCCTTAAACAAATTAAAAGCAAACTCTCATTATAAGATGAAAAACAATGTTTTTACCCCTATTTCAGGGTACCTCATCTAAAATAGAATTATTATAGAGGAAAAATGTTATAACTTTTATGTATGCAGGATGTACACTGTCAGATCTTGCATTTCCCTGGAAATATACTGAATCAGAGGCAGAGTGGGATTAATCTGTTTCTTTTCTTCAGTAATCTAGTGTGATTTCTTTCTTTCTCATCCCCTCTCTTAGTGTGTGATTATATGATAGTCTTGTACAGACTCTTCCATCAGCAGATAGTAAAGTGCTCTACAGTGATGAGGGGTGTCATTCATTGTATTTATTGATGAATGAACTAAGATGGAGAGAATTGTTGAGAACCACCTAGCTGCACCCACCAGTCTCTTACTGGAGCCACTCATCTGTAGCAGCTAATATAATAGAATCTAAAGCAATACAGTGGAAATATTCAGTCTCTTTTAACCTGCCTATTGTAAGTTCCTCTTGCAATTGGGTTATATAAACCCCATAAAGAGAACAGCAAAATCATAATAAAAATAATAGTAAAACAAATATAGTAGGGGGGAAAAAAAAAGGTGCAGCTCAACTAGGAATACTCTGAGAATTCATAAACATTATAGGTAATACAGAAGAGAAAACAAAAATCTCTCTCCTGTCAGGTGGAGCAAGGTTCAGTCATACAATATTCATTTCATCATCTGAAGTTCATAAAGGAACTAAAGGAACTTTTTTTTGAGTCTCAAGCTTGTATGTGATAAAGTAAGGGTCTGGTGAATTTGCGGAGATAATTCTTCGTTTATGTATTTGTTTATTAATTCTTCTAGATGACTTTAAATTGAAGTTTTCTTTCTGATGGAATTCAGGACTGGATCATCCAGGATTTAGAGGAAATGATGGAGAAAGAAGAAAATGATAGTTCAGTTCTCTGACTGAATTGATTTCTTTGGAAAGAAATATAAGTAGATGATCTGATCTTTTAAATGAGAAGAACTATGAATGAAAAGGGAAAATTAGATTTCATCTTTAATATTGGCATTCATCCTAGAAGTAAAATATTTCCTTTAATATCTACTCCACGAGATTCTAAGTGATATATTATTTTGACAATAAAAGATGGTGAAAGTACTTCCTATATAATATTCGTTCTTTGGCTTACCTGATATATACTGAGCATACAGTACTTGCAGTTAATCAGAATTTTCACACTTTAAAGGTAGAGCCTGTGATACCAAGAAAATCCTTGACACCCACAGTACATTTTTCCATTTAAGAAATCACAAAACAATATTGAACGTAAGAAAAAACAATTTTCAAAGATGATAATTAGTCTCACAGAGTTTTTTGTTGTTGTTGTTTGTTTTTTTTTTAAAATCCGTATTTTCTGGTGAAAAAATGAAACTTCCCTAAAGTTCCACTCTTTAGACTCAGCTCCAGTCATTCTGAGTAAGATCCCACCTCATGTGGGTTTCCATCAATGCAATTATGGGCCTCTTCACTCTGGGACTGACAGGTCAAGGAATCTGGTCTGTTCCCTAGCTTCAAGAGCTATTACAAAAGGCAAAGAATGATGAAATTGTTATGGAAAAAATATAGACAAAAATATAGTATAGTAATACGGATAGACAAGAGCTGCGTTCACCTCCTGGTGCTCCTTAAGTCTTTTTCAGAAACTGGGTGAGAAATATAGCATGTTGAGCTCTTTTTCTGTAAAATGGTTCTAAGGCTTCCTCTGTGGCCTTGTATTCATTATTAGGAGCATAATCTCATCAAGGCAGGACTGCTTCTCACTAGCTATATGCTACGGAGAGGTGACATCCAGCAGAAGGAAGTCCTGACCTCACCAGCTCATTACTGTAGCATAAACAATAAGGACTGAAAGCACAGTGATGAAAGGGCTTCATTTCCCAGGGCTGCCAATTCAAAAACTTTTGCCAGCCCATTTTGTCCAAAAAGATGAATACAAAAACATGATGTGAGTCATCAGGCCACTTGGAAGCACAGCTGAATGTGGTTCAGATCCCAGGTGGGATGCAGGCACTAATGAGTCTTCCAGGAAAAGTGATCACCGACAGACTTGGCTGGTGCGAGAGGTGAGCAGTGTGTAATACCTCAGCAGGTCAGAGAGGCTGTGCTTCTCCAGAGATAACCACTGGTCTCCCTGCCCTCAGATGGCCTGCAGAAAGAGCTCATCCCCAGAGCCACAGGTCTCCATACCTTCTTCTTTTAGAATGCAGTATAGTACAAAACAAATGACTTGGGAATATAGGAGAGATTTGATTTCTCTTGCAGTTGCTTTTCAAGATGTCATGGTTTTGGCATTTAGATGAAATGGAGCTTCCGCGGTCCTGGAGGCCCCAACTCTACTGAAGAAGGGAGTAACATAATCAGCTTCATTTGAAGTTCAAAGTTCTCGACTTGCCAAGAAGTGAGGGCTAGACTAGGAAGTCCTCTACCCACTTACAGACAATTTATTCCTATTCTTTCTTCAATTTGTCCTTATTTAGCAAGGAAAGCAGTTTTAATCTTCCTTCAGGTGTGTCACCAGCCTTGCTACTCACAGACATGGGGAATCATCCCTTCTCACGGCAGAAGGAAGTGCGACCTGTTATACCCAGCATCCCCCACGTGAAAGTGAAAGAGACAGCAAGGATATTTCACTAACAGTTAGCTCTTCAGAAAGACTGTTTCCCATGGCTATTGTGACCCTGGCACAGACCATCAGCACTGATAGGAGCAAAACCTCACAAATATAGTCTTTGATAAAGCAGGGCATTCTGTAGTGTGGTTTTCAACAAACTTTGACTGCCACTGGGAGAGAATGTGGCAGGTGGTTTGGCATGGCTAGCAGTAAAGGCAAATGCAGTAGAAGAGTAGTAATTCTTGCACCTTTTGCACTGTTTGCTTCTTCAACCTGTCCCATTAGCTCTCTGCTGGATATCGTTAAACAAAAACGTGTTTTCACAGCGGAGACAGCTATTCAGGAGAAGCATGGAACTTGTAGAAAGGAAGACCTTAGAAACAAAATCACAGAACAGCTGAGATTGGAAGGGACCTTTAAAGACATTTAAAGATCATTTAGTACAACCTCCTGTTCGTGCAGGGTGACTTAGAGCAGGTTGTGCAGCAGGGGGATCAAGTCACACTGGTTTGTATGCTCAGGCAAGAGGCATTTTCCTGTGCTGGTGACTTGCGAACCTGGAGGTAAGGAAGTCAAAAACACCCTCTGTAAGAGAAAACGAAATTTCCCAGTCAGCCAAAGATCATGGTAAACACTGATTGCAACCAGTGCTTGTTAAACACACAGTATTGGCAGGGCATGAATGAGAGCTGCTTGCCCTTAGCTTCTTTAATTCTTCTCCTATCTTTCTGAAAAAAAATCATATTCTTTTTCAACTTCTCCCATAGGTAAATTGATGAGAGCATCTTAGTGATTATGGTCTGACCTCTGGACATATGCCCTGCTCCCATAAGCTGTAGTCCATCTGGGAATTACAGAGAAAATCTGGGGGGATAAGAATAATTTTTTTCTCTGCCTTTCCATTGTTTTTTTTTCTGAGATATATCCATCTTTTCAAGGTCTCATAGAGAAGGGAGAGAGGAAGGGAGGAGAAGAGAAAGCGGGGAAACTGTTACTGAGCTGAAAATGAGTGGAAGGTTATGGACAAGGTCATGAAAATAAATTGTATGCCCAGGATTGGAGGAATTGCAGCATATCTGCACATCTTCAGGCCTTGAGGGATTAACTGTTTTCTAAAGGAAGTCCAAAGGGATTGCAGGCTGCAATGGGAGGGGAGTGAGAGCTTTGCAGCGTGAGGGTTTGAGCGTGCGTGGTTGTGTGCGGTAGCATGAAAATAATTAAGTCTTTCTCCCTCTAAAAAGATGAAGAGGAGAGCAACCCAGGACATTGCTCTGGGGAAATCAGTATATGCAAAGAGTGTATGCAACTGCACTATCTTGGGCATCTGCTGTTTCTCACACAGGGAACCACGCTTACATGGAGCTGCTTGGTGATTTGCCTTTTCAGACCAGAACCTTTTCAGGGGAAAGGAATTTGGCATAGCAAAAAAAACCCCACTCTACTAAGATGGATGTTCCTTCAAAACTTGGATCTGAAATTCACCAATTGGCTAATATATTCAAACATTCTTTCACCTCCGATTACTAAGGCACAGACTTTTGTTATGCCTTTTCTTTTCCCCCCCAGCAATACCGTTTATATGAGGATTGCAAGGCTCTTTATCAAGAAAGGCTTGTTTCACCATGGGGAAAGACTAGGAACCAGGACAGAGGCAATCTGCTCAAGGACACACAGCTTTAGTGCAGCAAGCTCAAAATTTGATGCCAAATTTCCAGATTCTCTATGCTTGCTGCAGCACACCATTATGCGTTCAATCCAGACCTGCAGGCTGTTTTGAATTAGAACTAAGCCAACACCAAATACTCCATGGCAAACATTTAGAAATTATTTTCATAGCGAAATGGCTCAAACCGACTCATTTTTAATATTTTATTTAGCACGTCCACTGGTTTTAATTTTATTTTCGAAGACTGTGCCATGAAAGACAGATTTTATTTCTTTTTTTTAAGGAAGAACAAGCTTTTTTCTTACGCCCTTAAAGAAGATAAGGAGAGAGGGGCAAAACCTGCAGAAGCAATGGCTTCCAAAATCATATGCTTGAAATCTATTACGAATAAGTCCAGGTAACCTGACACTTCTTGTTAAACAGACATGATTTCAAAAGTTGCAAGCAATAGCAAACAACCGAAAGGATTGGACTGAGCCCTCTACTAATTTCAAGACAATTTCCCACGGTGCAAATGTTGATAACAAGGCAGACAGTGTGAAAAATCACTGAATTTTCAATAGCCCTTTTTCTTGTCAGAGGTGAAGACGTGTTGTTCCTACCCTGCCACCTGTTGGCTATATCACACCTCTGGCTTTCACTTAAAACGTCTCTGAAGGTTGGCTCTGTGCACAGCTCTTCAGGGAGCTCAGCCTGGACCCTCCATGCCCTCCCTCCCAGAGCCAAGCTGGTGGCTGCAGACTCCTTGCTGCAGTCAGACTCCTGCTGTCCACGTGTATCTAGGGCTAAATTCATTTTAGTAGCATCCTGATTTTGGCAGGCACTATTGGAAACAGGCAGTTTGGCATGAATCTGTTACTTGTATATTCGCCTAGTCTATTTTTTTTTTAATCTCTGCAATTAGAGAACCCTTCTGGGAGAAACTCTGCAGCCCTCCTGCACAGATGCCTGAGTTTTCAGCACATGTGGCACCCTCAAGCTGCACTCCAGCACACGCTTGCGTTGCCATGCCATATTAGTGGTGTCTGCTTTTAGAGGGGTGATTTCTATCTTACTCTGGAAATGTGTATGGGAGTACAGATGTTAATCACAGTCTGTCAGCAATGTCCCCCTGCCCCCTGCCTCCACCGTGTATATACATACACACCCCTTCTTTACATACACTTAGGAAAAGAGGTTCAGTTCTTTTCTCTGGAGTTTCCTAAACCTCTCAGTTCCTCTGTGTATGGTAAGCACAAGCACCAGGGCATCAGATATCAAATCCAGTCAAGGGCTATGTAGATAACTGTCCCTCTCTAGTAGTTGGCCTAAGCAGGTAAGTCATCTGCAACTGTTAACTAATAGAAATAATCTCTTAGGTTGAACCGGGAAGGTTCATTTCCTGGTACTATGGACACTTAGCCATACCAATAGGACAGCGCTCAAGTCTGATGAGTGCAGGGATATGATAGGAACATGTAATGCAGGGACTGTACCCACATAAGGGAAAACTAAAGTTGTTACATAATCATGATACAAACTGATGGCTCAAAGCCCAAGCACAATAAAACTGAGCTACATACATGGGATCTGTAGACATGTAGTCTCAATGCAGAACAGGCTCAAAGCTATAAGATCTTTGACGAGGGGGGAACAATCCATATTTCCATTCACGCAACAGGAAATAAAAAGATTTTGATGAATAAAAACTTTATCTTTTGGCTTCATAAATAATTTGAGCCTTAAAAGAGAAAAATCTTGCATATACTAGAATAAAAGTTTTCAGTGTCTTTATGTAGTCCATTGCAACACACAAGAGAGACACCAGAACTCAGATGCCACAGCAGTGAGCAACCCTGAACCATCTTATGCCTTGCACCAGTAGCTCAGTATTACTCTGGGTCCCCTAACTCCAGGCATATGTGGCATAAATATCTTCTGGGCTGTTTTCCACCCTGTGTTGCTACCATCACGGCCAGTATCACAGCAGGAGGAATAAAATTCACCCCCTGCTATTCGAAGACTCCAGCAGTTGAAGAACAGCAAACTGGGGGGCTCTGCTGAAGCCAGTGCAACCCTCACACCACAAATATGCTGGTGCCTATCCCCATCTTGGCTTTAACAAGGGGAAGATCCCTAGCTTCTGGAGCTTCATTAATGTTTCACATAACTAAGAAAATGAAAGAAAGTCTCAGTTAACTTCTGCAGGTTTAAGAGATCCACCTCCTCGTCATTATTATTTTATACAGGAAAGCCTTTATACAGGAAGCCACTTCAAATATTTACACAGACACCTCTAAGGGTTCACACCATGTGTCACAGTATGCAACATTTATCCCTTTAATTCCTCAGCTTCCCTATCTCCCTTCTTCCACAAGCGCTTGTAAGAAGAACGGTGCGTTTGTGCATGAAAGAGTCAGAAATAACTTCCATCTGTAAGTTTAAATCATACAGAAATTGCTTCCTTCATGATACATGCTATTTATTTAACTGGAACCCAATAGTGGGAGCCTTACTGCTTGTGTAATGCTGCTTCTCAGCAGGGCACCAAGAACCTCAGCAGGAAAGTAGTTATGTACATTCACTTGACACCCCAAGCAACTGCTCATTATCCCTTGCTGCTGATGCTTTGTGCTTGTGTCTCTGTCTCTGTGAGTGTCTGGGTGTACTTTTACTTTTATGCTAAGAGTTTCTCTCTTCATCCATTGAAGAGTTTCTCTCTTCATCCATTCATGGACCAATGTCCATCTTGGACATTGCTGTTCCTTCTCAACAGTCAGAAATATATGGAACAGAACAGGTTTTTAAGGAAAAGCTGCCTTATTCCATATGTTAAAGGAAAGAGAAGAAACTCTACTGGTCAAGCAGCTGGATAAAAAACAGGAAAACAGCATTAATTGAAGAGGCAATCAATAACCCTTGATGCATTGCTCAAACATTAAGGAGTAAGCCCCACAAAGGGACCATGCTCCCAGCTGCTGGGAGGAATCTAGACTCTCCAGATTAAATACTCTGTGGTATTTAATCCATATATACAGAGCGCATCAATACCTTAGGGTTTGATTCCAGACCCTGTATGGTGAAATAAGCTCTGGGGCCTATATCCTACTCTCAAAGAGGCCATGGCACTCATTTTCAGCCTGCATTGAGGCACACTTCTTTAATTGCAGTCCACAGACCTGAATTTCCCTGAACTTGCCCTCTTTTAGATTTATGCTTTTATTTCATAAGCCCCATTCTGACTGTGAATATTTAATTAAGCCATGAAAAAGCAGAAGAGGCAGAGAGCCACCAGACTGGCAAAGAGCTCCTTGCATACCATCTTTCAAGCACTGTTTACGTCTTGGAGACAGGGATGCAATTTTCTTCTGCACCTGAGGAGGTTTGTGTTTCCTGCCTCAAAAAGGACTGCTGTGACCATCAACCTAGAGAGAGATGCAGGGAGCAAAGGATTCCATTCAAGTGGTGGCTTCCGACATGCCCTCCGCTGAATCCAGATGACACCAACTACCAGAGACAACCTCAGTTCCTTGCAGAAGCAATTACTGTACCAAGAAAATATTATTTCACCTTATTTTTAGTGTACACCATGAATTTCATACAGTGGTACTAAATGGTGTTTTGCTATTAATCAGTACCTGGAAATCATGGCCTGAGCTGCTAATCTATGCTCTTGCAGTGAAGTAGCAAAGCCAAGGGTGCCCAAATTGCATTGACTCTCCATACTTTCCACTCCATTTTACTTCATAAAACTATGGTCTACTGCACAAGTCAGGCTCCTTGGGTTTGCAGTGCTCTCAGAAACAAAAATTAATGATAATGCTTTTCATTCTTAGGTATCAAAGTGGTACATAGAGTGGTACATATCCCTCATTTACCAATAGAGAAACTTTGAAATAAAGGTTTTTGTGATGTGCTGAAGACCACACATCAGGGAAATGGCAGATGAGCTAAATCTCCCAATTCCTCCTCTGTGTTCTTTTGGGTGACTTTGTAGGAGCAGGAGGTAGGGCAGGGAGGGACAGATGAGGAGAGTAAAGACTATATCTCAAACATTTAAATCAGTCTCTAAACACTCAGGAAAATATACTCTGCCAACTTGCCCACAAGTGCTAAATGGCAGCTGAGTGCTTTCAGGGAGCCTGACAAACAGGCACAGACATCGTTTACTGGCAATTAGCAACAAAAATGTGGTGTGCAAGTGAACTGCCTGCCACTTCATAATCGAAGAGCACTTTGGAGTATTTATCAGTTCTATGGCCAAGAACATATGAATTTTTTAATAATTGCTCTGTTCACGTCCTCACCACAGCATAATGAACTCATCCAATTTAAAAGCCATTAATTAATCATTTATTACTGATTACACTTCACAATGGCATCCCAGATTGCTCCTCTGGTAGCGGTAGTAAACATGTCATGTCAATCCCTTGCTTCAAATTCAAAAGCCCGGCACATCAGCTATCTCTTAATAGCTCATTACTCTCCCAGAAGTGCTCCTTTACCTCTTTGTTATGGCAGCAGTTCTGGCACTCAGGGTAGCAAAAGCTCATCCATGGAATAACCCTGTTCCTGAAAAAGTATAAACAGTGTAAAAATGAGTGAGGGCTGGAGCAGATTATGGGGCTGTGCTGCTGGGATCCCACTCCAGAGGAGGACCAAATGGTGACATCTTCAGGGACTGGAGAACAAGTATGATCCTTTTTTTCCCAGTCTCCCTGGAGACACACAGGAAAATAAGTCTCCTACTCAAGTTATAGTTTCAAGTGTCCATTTATGGCTGTGAAAATTATCAGAATATTTTGAATCTTCATCAGATAGTTTCTACCTCAGACACAAATTGCTCATTCTACCAGTATCAGCTCCTTTCTGGTATGAAAATTTCTTCTGAAACCATCTGAAGCAGCTTCTTGAGTCTGCCTATTCCGTTAACTCCTTAATTCTCCTCTGGGAACTTCTTTTCCTCTCTGTTTTCTTCTCCAGCATTACTCCCTCCTTGCTTTGCTACAGTCTTTGTAAATTATTTACCATGCAACATCTTTCACACCACCATTTCCTGTAATTTATACCATCTACTATGTTGTATTATTTAACACTGCAAAGTATCCTGGGATCCAGCCTGAGATGTCACACGAAAGATACAATGAATTGTCTTGTGTTGTATAAAAGCCTAGTCAATAAATGGAAATCTATTAATAGCTTAATGCTTGTTGTCTTGCAAAGCTGCTAATGTCTCCATCTTTTATGTTCATCATAGCAACATGGCATGTTTATTCTACTGCACAGGGGGCAGGAGCTTTTAAACTTGTTTGCCTCCCCTCAGGGAAAGTGCTTTGTTCTGTGCCGTTAACATCACATGCTTGTTCATGGAATATTAATAACACCATGTGATAAACTTCTTCCATCAGACAATGAAGTCCACTAAATATACCCCAGCAAGTCTTAATTCTAGAACATAAGTGCAGAAGGTAAGGCCACAGCTGCTTACAGTTTATTTAGCTTTCACCATAATGTCATATCAGACTAAATTATTGAAGATGACTGGCAATTTATATGTCTCTTCTCCAACTCAAACAAGCTAGAGTTCCCTTCACTACAATGTACTGCACTGCATTTATAAATGCCGGCTCGTGATCCAACCTGCTTGTATATTATATACCAAGATGAGTGGAAAGTAAAGTTTTACTTGGCAGGTGTGGAAGAATGGAAGCTTAGTCCATGCAAAAATCATAAAGAGGACAACATCTCCTGCTCTCCTCCCTGCTGAAGACTGATGAAGAATACATTGTACAAAGTCTCTTAATCTTTTGAATTCAGTGGCGATATGCACCTGACACCACGGTTTTCTCAACTTTGTTTGGGAAATATTTTGTTTGCTTAAAATATCTTAAATATATTAAGATATGGTTACATATGGGGGAAAAGCAGCAAAACCAAAATATGAACAACTTCTTTCCAGAGGGATTTCAAAATGCATCATCATATAAAATACCCAGTCTAAGTCCTAATTTCAAAAAAGTGAGATAAATGGGTACAAAAATAAATAAGAAAAAAAAAAGATCAAAATCCATCACATGATTACTCTGGTAATGTACATTATAAAAGTGATAATTTCATACTGTTAAAGCTTTCTTTACAAAATTATAAGAACTGGAGACAAATTAATCTAGTCTTATCCCCAGTAGAGCAGTAAGTAAGGAAATTACAAGATAATAAAATCCACAGTTAAAATAGAAAAGTACAAATTCAGATAGGTACATTAACTGCACTTTTTGTGGGGAGTGGGGTGTAAGATATTATTGATTATGTAGCATTAGGGCTTGGATAATGAAATGAGCCAACAAACAGCTAAACAGGGCGATCAGATGCTAGCTACTCTGAGTACTGAAAACCCTTCTACAGAAAGACATCCCAGTAGGAGATTTTTCCTAGGTGGTTTCTCTCTCTGGCTTTATAAAGCAAAATTCACAGAGGAATGTCAGATGGAAAAGCACCAGTGCATCATGATTTATGCAGGCATTTATCTAGGCAGTTTATCTGTGGTTGATTAAAACCTGTGTGTTTATCCATTTTCCCTGATTCAGTAGGCTACTTCAATAAAAGTTATTACATGCCTTACCAGACTGGTCTCTTGTGTACCTTCAAGTTGTCCCTTAGTGTTTCTCTGATATGAGTTACTGCCCTGCAGCTAAGATGCAGGAACCCTCTTCATTGGACTAAGCAGGGGAGATCTCTGGTGCTGGTAAGGATTTTCCAGCAGCAGGTCCAGACCGCCAGAGGGCAGGAGCTTCTGAACCTTTCTAAGTCTGTAACTATCAGTTTTCTTTCCTGCTGTACCCCAGTAAACAGAAATATCAGTAGGCCTTTTTGCCATTCATTTTGGTGCACTTCAGAGGAATTAGAGGGTGTCTATTTAAACAGAATGTGAATCCTGGAAAATTCTGGAAAAAAATAAGGCTTGCATAAAACACCGCACATCCTAAGTTAAACTTACCCAATATCTTCATAAGCAGCACGGAGAGGTTTTATCAGATCAAGCATAAAAATGGAGATTACAATCAAATAGGCTGTGAAGCAGAATCAGTTGATTCTGCTGACTCCGAGCACTGCCATAGTCCTGAGGGTTAAATTTTTTTAACCTCACTTATGTCATATCACTGAGATCAGAAAAATGAATATTTTTTGTCAGATTTTGTGTGTGTCAAGTTGTCTGACATAAAGTTATAAAGAAGATCAATCTTTGATAAATTCTGTCTGTGTACTCTTATTCTGAAAGGCAATGAGGAAGGGGGCAGAACAAAGTTTTCAAAATGTATTTGTCAATCTTCTGAGCATCTCCAGTCATATGTGATTATGAAGAGAAACCAGAAAAAACAATCGCATCTCGACTGCCTTACACCCTGAGAAATGCTGGGAACCAGTTATTCAGTCTACTTCAAATGATTATTGAGTCATTCAGAAAGTTAAATGATTTTTCAGTCTATAGAGAAACACTACTTTATGATATTGTACAAACTGTATGTGCTATTTTATGATAATCTTGCTCAGTGTATAAATCATTTATATCAGCAATTTACTTGCATATGGCCGTTTCTCATTCTACATAAAGTCTTGGATTCTGATCCTGAAATAAGCATACAAATCTCTACAAATAACAACAAACATGAGATTCAAGGGTCCCAAATTGCAAATTCCACTAAGTTATCACAGACTCTCCAATCCAGCTACAGAAGAAAAACAAAACAAAAACGAATAAGCAAAACGTATTGGCATGTAGGAAACTTCCTGGATCAAAGAGAATGAACACCGCTATGGTTATAGAAGAGCTATACTGTAGTTGATAAGAACAACACAATTACATATTTTTCAGGGGAATATCTAGTTCAAGGCCATACAAGAAGTCTTGAGAGAAGTGCTATACGAGGATTTCCAGAAAACTGAGGGACTTGGGAACCTATATCTGGGGAATACCCTATACACTCTGCAGAAAGTGCTGCCAGTGCTGCCTGATGTAATACATACTTGCTCACCTGGTGTCATTGAAAGACAGCAACAAAGACTCCAGCTAAGAGATCCCGGCAAACCAGCATATCCAGAGCAGGCAAGAGATTTAGCTGCACCTTGTCTATCTGAAGTCCTCAGTAACATAAAACAAAACCCATTTCATAAAGGAAGAATTTATCTTTCACACCTGAAATTATCTTTCACACCTGAAATAGGTAACATATTCTTTAAAACTGCTATGTTAATGATTTCCAAAATCACATTGTCTTTTGGAAATAAAGGCTACCTTCTATAAAAACTCAGATGTTAGGGAGTTAAGCAAACAATGTTTAACCAGCAACAGCAAGCTATTTACTTTATTTTTATTAAAAAAATACCATGAAATGTTATTTCTAGGTAATATGAAAAGTCCTTGACAAGCTACATGAAATGCAAAAGAGCATAGAAATAGTAATTTTAAAAATGGTAGTGAAAAGCCATCTGCTAGCAGCTGCTGATGCAATCTGCTTTTCCGTTCGGTGAGAACACTTGACAATGTACCTCTGTACCTCTTCTGCACTGAGAAGGCTGCCTATAGAGAGAACAGGCCTAACAAAGGTTGAACCAACATCTTCCCCACTCAGTATCCTCCAGTGCTACTCCTGCCTGTAACAAAAAAGCCTTGTTTCCTCTTGAAAACAGAAGTAGCCTTGGCCTGAGTGTCATGAGAAGGAACATTTTGACCTCCTTTCCTGAGCCTTTCTCTAATTCTGCTCTTTCTGTGCTCATTGAGGAGAGAGGACAAAGAAACAAACAAATAAAAAGAGAGAATGTAAAAGGTGCCACTGCTGGGCACTTCTGAGTGATTTTTTTAGTAGTTGCTGGTAAGCAGCATTGTCAAAACACATGCAGCTGTGTCAACAAAGCCTACTGATTCATTAATTTGTTTCCCTGAAGAAATGGTCCAGTACCTTAGGCATGAGATTAGAAAGCCCAAACTCAATTTCTGCTTCTGATGTAACCTTCTCATCATGACCCTGATCAAGTTACTGAATTTTTCTGTGCTACATTTCCCCACACATACATAATGTCTTCCTCATACATCTGAAGATGGTGTGATGCTAAAAATGCATTATTCTGTTGAGCTTGTCTTTGTATTGTTGTCAGAGGAATGGGAGAGACAGAGAAACAACTTGGGGAAACAGTAATACCAAATAAGTAGGTGAAGAGTGAATTATACGAATGAAAAGAACTCCATATGTCATTGAAAACTAGAAACAGAACATCAGGCTGAGATCTTGATACAGATGAGCTTGTGGAGTCTCCTTCTCTGGAGATATTCAAAACCTACTTGGATGCGATCCTGAGCAACATGCTCTAGGTGACCCTGCTTTTGCAGGAGGGTTAGACTAGATGATCTTCAAAGCTACCTTCCAACCTTAATCATTCTGTGATTCTGTGATCTCCCGAATACAAGCCTAAATATAGTCTTAATTTTTCAAAACACTGGCTGAGTGACAGTATCTGCACCAGAAAGAAGCTGCTGGGCTCGTGTCATTTATGGCAGACTCACAAGAAAATGCCAAGACAATCATGGAAAATATCAATGACTGAAGTGAGCACACAGAAAGGCCAGTAGCTACAGGGAAAAAAAATGGCAGCAACCAAAGAAGGAAAAATAAGATCAGAAGGAATGAGAAAATGTAGGGAAAAACTCAGGAATACCAAAAAGGTACTGTCATTAGGCTTTCTGATAGCTATACATCGAGTTCAAAAAGAGAAAATTCAATTTTATAGGTGGAAGTTGTTTTAATTTGGGTGGGATGGAAAGAAGAAAAGTATTTCGGAGGGAAACAAGGTTTCCATCCAATTTTGATACCATGATGCAGCTAGGGAGTCAAGTAAGGGTTCTATTTCACGTATCTTATCTATTCGTCTCCAATGAATGATGCTGTTTGGTTACATGTCTCATGGTGTACTACATGGTCTCCTACTGGTAGAGGGAGATGTTGTATTGCAGAACCCCTATAGATGGGTTTGTTGTGGTCTCACATAGGAGAACGAGACAGTGTCTCGGTTGAGCTACACTTCCCATGGGATGCTCTGTGGCTTATCCGAGATTTGCATGCAGAAATATTTGAGTTTGGGACTTTTTTTTCCCAACAAAAATACACTTGCATCACCATTTCAGGCTCTCATCACAGAACATGATGTTTTATTGCTATTATAAAGAACACCTTAGAGAAGTAGGTGCCTCCTTACATGAGCACATTAAATCCTTTCTCAGTGAAGGGGCTAAAGACAGCATACAACGTTCAGCTCCAAAACATGGAAAGTTTTCAACTCACTATTTCATTATAACTTATTAGATAGAATCATGTACAACTCTTTTCTTAAAGACCCACTGTAACTTTAAACTTATTTATGCTTCTTGAGCTTGCCTTCTCTCATTTTTCTGCTGAGATAGTAATTGGATCCAATTGATCTAAAGGACACCCTCTAACCAGATCTGAGTTTGAAGTCCATCTGATTTTGTGTTTCTTCTGGAAAGTCCTACTCTGTTTAACTGTGTTTTTTCTGCCTTTTCACTGCTTTACAAGCCTTAGAGACTATGAAGAAAACATCCTCAGTTATAAATTCAATATGGCCCTAAAGGAGCTCAAACATGACACCATGGTTAAGAAGTCACCTTCTAATGGACTTTGCATTTTTTCTTTTCTTTTTAACTGGATACTTAGGACAGACATTGAGTAAGTCTCCATTTCATACGCTACAATTCAGCTGCTGGGCCTTTATTGTATATTTTAGAGTTTCAGAGCTTCTTAAAACTTATGGGCTGGAAATGCCATTGCGGTGAACCAAATGGTGATTCCTTAATTGATTTACATCCCAAACTTATCGAATTTCCATTTCAAGGTGAAGAATGAGATTTAGAGACAGCATGTCTCAAAATTCAAATTTCTTTGGAGGGTCCATCCATACCTCCAAGAATAGATTATTAAGGGTAATCTTTTGTACATGTATGTATGTACTTAAATGCCATCATCTAAAGTTAGACAGTTCCCTAAATAACCTGACTGAAAGAGGAAGAGAAGTAACTCAGGAAACAGCTACATCCCTAGGTTATTTCTTCTCTTCACTGTCTACAGGAGACTAAATAATTACCTTAGACTCATTTTTAAATATCTGACACTTGGGAAGATGAATTCTCAATAGGATAGTGGAAAAGAAGAATAAATCATCATCTCCAGTGTCCCATGATTTTTTCGCAGTTTCACAAGTTTGTCCTGTTATAGGAACTCCCATTTAGCAGATGGATATCTCTCTGAATATGACCAAAGGCATCAGCTGCAGCTTCAAAGCAGCCATTTTGCAATGGTTATTCATGGGATCTTTGATTGCTGTTCTTTCTCTCAGCTATATTATAGATTCTGCAATCACCTTGATTACCTTCTTTCCATTTTTCCCTTCTTAACCCTCAGAGGTAACATGCTGCCTGAGGCAGGATTGTTTGAAGTCTCCTCTGGCTGACTGCCTCCATGCAGCTCAGATCCATAATGTTTTAGCTTGAAAACCATCATACTTTTGAAATATATGTGACTTGAAGGGACAGCCCTATTTTTTATTAGAAAATAAATGCTAATTAAATAGTAATAAACAACAGAAAGAGAAAACAATTACTAGTTGCAGTCTGTCTCAGTGCAATGGTATTATCGGTCTGTGTCACAATTCTTTCTTACATATTCGTAAATATAAAATATTTTTTTCTTCTGTAAATATCTAATATCTTAAAACTGATTCTCCATTTCACTGAGCTGCAATAACTCTACAACCTAAATAGGTCATAAGCTCAGCTTAAAAGAATGGAGGAAAAGGCTCAGTGATCTGGGTTCTGATACAACAGCTCCTCATATGCACTTTCAAACACCGCAAATTTATTCTGGCATAATTGAGACCAGGTCTATTCTTTGACCTGTAAAATAGCATCTCTCATAGACAGCTGGTACATGGTGTGAATATTTCAGAAAATCACAGTATAAAGATCAAATATACTTTTTCTGTTTGTTTATTGTCTCACCTTCACACAAGTGTCCATAACTATTCATAGGCATCCTAGCAGCTCTGGTCTCAGGTTATTTGCTTGTTTATTTGTTAATGACAAAATGTAGGAGAAAAGGCTTTGTTAAGGGTCCTGGTAATGGATGTATCACAGGGCAATGTATTCTCCTCCTATCTTTTTTTCCTGTTTGCCTCTCGTGCTTACAAACCTTTAACGCCGAAGATTTCTACACTCTGCTGCAGGTTTCTTTGAAAGCTGCTGACAATTCTGCTATCATCTTTCGGCCTTTCTCTTTTTCATCCCTCAGCAGTGGTGATCTGTAACAGTGCCTGTAATTAGAAACCACTCTTGGACAGTGTGAGGTTGAAGAGTTTTGTTCTTTTGCTTTTCTGCTCTGAAAAATAGCATTTGCTTCCATTCAAAGAAAGATGCCAATCCACTCCACAATAGTATAGCAGAATTAATTATACAAAGATGTTGTTCATAATTATTTGAATGTTTGTGTGTCAGTCTGTATCTTCTGCTACATATGCACATTGTTCTATTTGTAGGTATTTAAGATCACAGCAGGCAGATTGTGAGTTTGGGCTGGAGATCCAAGGATGAGTGGACATGGCAGTGTTTCCACCTCACGTGCTACTGATCACGGAATTTTGATCCTGTGAAGAAATGGGAAGCTGAGAATATGATGATTCCTGAGGCAGACTGCAAAGACAAACTGCAAAGCCATCCCTGCACACAGTGTGAATTCCCACTCTCAAATGGATACAACCATGAATGAGTTGACATAGAACTCATGGATCATGGAACGTCTCTTGTCTTTCTCAGCACATGAGGTGCTGCCATTGAGAATGAGAAAGTATATTTGACATGAGGGCATCTATACGGGATTTGAGGACTTGATCCGTGCACTCCTTGCACACAAAGGTGTTTGCTGATGACTCCTGGGAGGGGCCCTATGTTTCATGGTTTGAGGTGTTCAGCTTTCCTTGTGGCTCCATAGAAGCACATTGCAACTGATTTTATCTGACTTCAGTCCTGTCTGGTTGGTCTCAGAGCATCTGCTCTGCGTGTTCTCATATGTATTGCTGCTGAAACAACACCTTTTGGGATTTCTGTGCTGTCACTTCACATTGCTTTCTTGCACAGTCTCCACTAATCACAATGGCTATGTTGCTTTTGGTATTTTTTCTGTGCATTTTGTTTGCTTGTTTCCACTGGGCAGGAATTGAGACACAGAGGTGCTCTGGGACTGTGAACAAATCCCTATTCTGATGCTTAGATTTTATTTGGATCAAAGTTGTTGCCTCAGCTGCCTACTTCAAATCCATGTAGGGATTCTCACATACAGAGTGTTGCAGTTTTAACCACATTAAAGAGACAGGAGCAAGCATAAAATGCAAATGCAAATCTCAGTCTCTTCACCTGGCCCCAAATTTTAGGAATTCTTGAAACAGAATTTTTACTGTAGCTCCTTCCTTAGACACTAGACTTGTACAGAAGCTGAGCTCTAACACATTGTGTGGTGAAGAGCAATGAGCTGCACTTTGGCTCCTGATGTCACCTGGGGTGGACCAAAATCTTGACTTCGAAATGAGAACTTAAGCACTCAGAGCAGCTCCTGCTCTCCAATCCCTTCCAGGAGCACAATCCTGTTCCTGATGCTGTCATTTCTGGAATATGTCTGGTCAGGTACAGCATGCTGAGGCAGCAAGACCAAATCCGCCTGCTTCGCTCCCTGCCTGAAGTGTAACCAATCAATCAGCCCTGGCTAGCATAAGCCCACAACACTGTGAACACCCACAGAAATAGTTAAGCCAGGCACAAAGTCCACTCAATATCTGAGGCAATATCACTTTGTACCAGATTAGACAAGGCAGCAAAGGTCTGGGGTAGTAATCAAGTGAACCCTCCCTATACTGCACACACCTTCCCAATGCTAAATTAATTCACTTTATTACTAAGCACATATAGCAATCAGGGATCATCATAGTATCCATAGCACTACAGATGAAGCCCTGTGGAAATATGTTTTTCTTGTGAATCATGGCAATTACTTTAACTTTATCTTCTGCAGCTCAAGTAATCACAAAGTATCTGCCCTTTATCAAAGCCTGAATCTGCCTGTGTGACAGTCACACTAGGCAGATGTATGCTGCTGAGACAAACAGTTGCATTAGGGTTTTTGCTTTCTCTTTATCTTATTTAGCAACTACTACTTCTTATGTTATTGCTTTGTGTTGAATGGGTCAGTGATCTAAAACTTCAGAATGTCCCTATTACATATAAAACATTTGATAACTGTATATATGGGTAACCTTTGAATCACTGACATTAGGAGACTGAATCAATGGACTTTGGCCAAGAAACAAAAGTAGTTTTAACACCTTTTGGTCATCACTAAGGGCTATTCATCTTCTACAAAATTGCAGCCAAGGTATTCTAAAACACATAGGACAGTAGATCTTTTGGTACGCTGCTTTAAAAGTAGTTTGATTTTCAGACAGCACTCGATATCTGGCCAACCAAAATTTACTCTTGTTCATGGAATTGCCTATTTTAGGCCCCAGGATAGAGAGCTTTAAAGATCACTAGTTATTTGAAAGTTCTGATTAGAGGTGTTTCAAGAAACACTTTCTTATGCACCTCACAGCATTCTCTTTGCAAATGCAAAGTACTGTATGCCATGTTACGTTTATGTACTTCAGGTTTGATAGATGAGATATGCTAATGGAATATAAACTATCAAATTACAAACTTTTGTATTAGGGATGCCAACAATGTTTTCTGTTTCTAGGAATTTAAGACAGAGCTTGAAATTTTTCTTCGTTCTTTACTGTGGTTCAATACGCATGTTGTCATATGTCACCATATAAAGAATGGAGAATGTACAGTTTTAATCAGGAAGAGTTCCACGATCACAAGAAACTGCATTATTTTCAGACTTAGCAGGTTCATTATGCAGCCTGGAGAAACTTCCAGATGATTATACTTTGCATGAAAACCTTAAATCTGATTCTTCTCTCCCTGCCTTCGTTTGACTTTATTTGACTTTATACCGTTTATACTGTTTATACACATCATTCATTTCAACAGAGATATGCTACCCTTGTGCTACAATAGAAGAGAGCAGTGTTGGACCAGAAATGCTAAAAATGCATAAACCAACCTATATGCTTGTGTGTGAGTAAGAGCTTTTTGCTCAAACTGCTTCTTCCACATTTCTTACTGTACTAGTGGTGTAAGGTGCACACACACCTTTCTGTGACAACAGACATTTATAGAACTGCTGCAAAATGCCCTTCAGTCCTGATTCTGTTCTGGGAATTGTTACCCTGTTTTGCCTGGTACCTGACCATATAGGTGCCACTAATGTATAGGTAGTTATTTTAGAACTAAAAGCAAAAGCAACAGGATGACCTGTAGCTTTTGTTCTAGGGGTAGGTAACTGGAAGAACCTCTCACCTTCAGCACTATCTCTTTTTTACATTCCAGGAACTGCAGAGGAACAACAAGCAGTACTAAACTGGTCTGGCTCAGCCCCTCATCCCATGATAACTACAACAGTACTAGGCCCTTCTCAAAGCACCTCTGTGATACTCATCTCTGTTGACTGCGTAGCTGGGCAGAAGCAGCCTGGGTTAGGAAATGTCCTGAGGGACATGGTCTGCGACTGACAGCAGAGAGCACAGCCTCCAAATATGCTGTGAGATGAAATGACACTGATTTGCATTCTATCTGAAATGAGATAATCAGTGACAAGAGGGTAGGTGAGGAACTGGATCCCCTCTGCCCAAACCATTGGTCTGCACTCCCTCTTTCCTGCTTCATGCACTTTGTGGCTTGCTAATCAGATCTTACTCTGAACACTGCTTGTCCACCAAAAGCCAAAGGAAAGGAAGCAGGAAGAGAGATCTCTCCAATAAGCAATTTGCAAAGGATGTTGAGGACAGAACAGTCTGCAGTGGGAGATGTCATCTCTGTCCAAAAGTTGACCCAAATTGATTACCGCAGAATCTGAAATGGGAAGAGATTGGAAATGATAGCAATATGGTGGTGGCTTGGGCATTTATTCCTCCACTTGTCACAGGTGAGATTAAAGCAATTCAGTGCAGCTAACTGCAAGATTAACGGAAATATTCAACCATTTAAGCCCATAAAGGCATTGCATGAGATGCTGACCACCTGCATTTTTTTTCAGTTTGCTGACTGTGTGCGTGTGAATGCATGTGTGAGAGCAGTACAAGGAAGGGAAAGAAAGCAGGCAGCAGGACAGACCTGAGTGCTCTGGCTGGGTTTTGAGAGAGGCACTGGCTAACTAGAGGGTGACTCCTCTGTCTAGCACTAAGTCAGAATAAGGAAAGTCAGAATAAGTTGTAGAAGTGAGCCGGCTGAAGGCAAGGAGGAGAAGGGAAGATGACTCTCTCTCTCTTTTTATTTATGCTGTGAAAGGATTCCTCTTGTCTGAAGAGAGTTTGTTCACCATAGGACAAACACAGGAACAAATGCACAATCAATCATCACCACAAATTTCTGCTTGCATCCTCCCCACTTGCATCACAAACTCATTTTCTCATATGAAGCACTCTAACCAAACTGACTAATCATTTAACTCATTGCCTGGCCTGGAGTGCCTTGAAAATCCTGTCCTCGTCTGATAGCCATGGCAGGAGATGCCTGTGCAACAGTCCCAGCTGTGGTATGNAGATGACTCTCTCTCTCTTTTTATTTATGCTGTGAAAGGATTCCTCTTGTCTGAAGAGAGTTTGTTCACCATAGGACAAACACAGGAACAAATGCACAATCAATCATCACCACAAATTTCTGCTTGCATCCTCCCCACTTGCATCACAAACTCATTTTCTCATATGAAGCACTCTAACCAAACTGACTAATCATTTAACTCATTGCCTGGCCTGGAGTGCCTTGAAAATCCTGTCCTCGTCTGAGGACTGTGCAACAGTCCCAGTTGTGGTATGTGTGAGCCAGCACTATGCAGGGCAGCACAGCATGAACCAAGGGAGCTCAATTCAGACTCGTTACATAAACAGTTCCTGAGCAGTGATCTGTAATGCTGCAGACACTGTCAGTGGCATCCAACCTTGCTTGCAGCCTAGTGCAGGCACCAGCCAAAAGCCCTGTGTCCACAGGGACAGAGAGGGAGCTGACAGAGTGGGGGAGCAAGATGGCATTGAAACTGAAAAGGGAAATTCTTCTGCTGGAGCCTCTCCCCAGGCTACCTGGTCTGCCAGAGAAGAGCATGGAGTGGGGGGAGAGGGAGTTGTTTGTGTTTTTGTTTGATGTGATGGATGCTGTCAGATCTTTGTAGCCCATTATATAATGTTCTTTGGATAGAGTTTGAGACCTATGTGGGAAGGACATTGCTGCCTCTATGGCAATCATCCAAGCACCTCCAAGGGGAAGGGAGGTTTGAGACTGCAAGAACGGGAGAGAGATGAAAGAGAGATGGTGGGAACTAGTGAGAAATTTGCTTATATGCTTCAGGCTGAGGCTGGCAAAGTCAGAGGGCCCACATCCAGGCCTGTAAGTTTAGAGAAAGAGAAACTTCCCAGGGAGCAGAGTACTCTGTGTGGAGGTTATTAGGGACTGAAGGAAGAAACTGCCATATGAAGACACAATGACCAGAGTAATACTAATTTTAAAGCTTTAAAGTGTTTTAAATACCTATTTTTATTTGTATTTTGCCTTCCCCACCTGACTGCAAATTTCCTTCCTCTCTCTTAGAAAGTTAATCGCTTCAGTCAGCATCCTAAAACAACCTAGCTTTTGAGCTTAAAACCCATCCGACTTTTTAAAGGCACTTAAAATGTGTGGGTATTGGCAGATATGCCTGACATCCTGGCTCACCTGAGGTCCCGTCAGAGTAGAGAAGCAGGAAGAAATATTTTAAGACAAGATATTTTCATGAAAACTTAGACTGAGGTGAAAAAAAATTGTTAATCCCGTTGACACTAAATGAAATATTCCTACTAACTCTGCTCATAATTTGGTCAGTAGGAGGTGATTTGTGTATTCCACTTGTTCAACTCTCTTGTACAAGTGCCAAAATTCCCTATACTGCTTATAATAATGTTTTCAGCCTGATACGTATGAGTTATCTGAAGGCAGAAGAGAGAGGTTAGAGTCTTTCCCAAACCTACCTCCAGGGATTCTGGTTACTGGATACAGCTCTGCTGTATGTAATACATGCTTTTGGCTGAGGGCTGGACCAAAGCCTCTAGCCTTTCCTCACAAGGGCACTAAGCAGTCATTAAACTGCCATGGCTTACTGATCATTGCTGAACTATCAGCTGTTGACTTATTTTTTGCAAAGTGGCCTGCTCTTGTTTTGGACTTTGCTTCACTGCTTTTCCCATTACTGACACACCACAATTTATTGTATTTATTCTAACTCATCATGCGCAACAAAGCAGAGATTTAAAACTGATGCATTCAGCTGTCCTAAGCATCATTTAAATGCTACAAGGCCTCCAAGAGACGGGATATTGTTGCAGTGGTAAGAAGTTGCTAGGATATCAAGGAAGATGTTTTTAGATGTTTTTATCCTGAGTGACTCTGGGGAGCATTTTGGCTTTTTTAATGGCTTCAGTCAGTAGATAAAGCCACAGACAAACTCAGAGGCAGTACAAGACAGTAATTTATTCAGAATCCCTGATTCATAACCAGGAATTTTTCCTCAGAATTTTGTTTAATTTGTTGCCTTTTTTTTTTCCCAGCAACTTGACACGAGCTCAGCCCACTTCACGCAGGAGGCGTGGCTGTTTTCCTTCTCTCAAGAGTTTCTGATAGGCTACACTAGTCTTTAGCAGGAATATCGAGATGTGTACCCAGGGCTGGATGACTTCCACTCTGTTTCAAGACAGAAAGGCATAAGAAGAGAAAGGTCACTTGGATCTGGCATACATAGATTAGCAGCAGGGAGGATGTGTTCCAGCTATTCCTGGAAAATCCCAGAAATCTGTTGTCTTTATGGATGTCCTCCACAGTTCTGCAGTCCAGACAGCCCAGATGTGATAGCTCCTCACTGCACATAGACAGTGAAGCTATTTACACAGGAATTCTAAATTTAAAGTAGTCCAAAAAATAAATAAAAAAACAAGACTTGGCTCACTTTTTTCTTTTTTTCTACACAGAAAATTTTCCAGACAAACAGAAAAGACACCATGTAAGGTAATGTTAATAGGGAGAGGGAATTATACTCCCTCTTTTCTCAAAATCTCCTTTCTCAGCAGTATTTCATAGTGGGTAGCTGCACACAGTGAACACGGTAAATGAGAGCTGAGCAAGCCTCCCCTCCACTCCCCCGTTCTTTCATGGGAGAAAGATGTCAGAGGGCAAAATCACAGCATAATTCAGGTTGGAAGGGATCGCTGGAGGCTGTCAGCTCCAATACCCTGCTCTCAGCAGGCCAACTTCAAAGCTAGAGCAGATTACTCCAGGCCTTCCCTAGTTAAATTTTAAATACCTCCAATGGTGGAGATCTCACAGCCTCTCTGGGACCTGTCCTGCTGCTGCATCACCCTCTTGGGGAATCTTTTCCCTTTACAGCTATTAGAATTTTCCTTCATGCAATATGCTACTATGTAAGATCAGTACAAGTAAGATCAGATCAACAGCAGTGAGATCCCCCTTTGCCTTTTCTTCTTTAGACTGAACAAACCCAGTTCTCTCAGCCTTTTCTCTTACATCTTGTACTCAAGCTCCCTGACCATCTTGGTAGCCATCCACTAGCCTTGTTCTCAGCTGTCAATGTATTTCTTGTGCTGGGGCAGGGGAATAAGACCAGGCACTAATTCCAGATGCAATCTCACAGCTGCAGGGCAGAGAACTCGGTGAGGTTGCAGCACTGCATCTGCACATGGAAAACAACTCAGTACTGGAAGCGGGATCTGCCACCACAGCTCTTTATGCAGAAGTGAACAGCCACAGCTACACAAGTAACAACAGAAGTAAAGCTTCCCAAAGGTATTGAAGATGCACTTAAAGCCCAAGAGAAACAGGGCAATCCAGGAGGGATAGGAAGAGATAATAACATGCAAGGGCTCAGGCTGAACAAACAGGGAGCTGGTTCTGTGTGTAGGGATGCCATTTGAGAAACACATTATTCATCCTGTTTATGTAAGTACGGTAAACCAGTGTAAGCCCAAACTGCCAGGCAATCAGAAAGCCGCAAAGACCTCAGTTAAGGGTAAAGCAATGACAGTCAATAGCCTCTTTAAATAATAATAGTGTTCCTATGAAATCCCTAGTTCATATTGTTGCTGTTAGCAGCACGCAAAGATAAGGCTTCCTGTCCCCCATATATGACTCCAGTTTCCCAAATAATTGATAGTGGAGCTCTCCTTGGAGGATAGTGCACAGAAATTTTGTGCTTTTATTCAGCACAAAACAGCTTTGGTTTCCACCCTGGGTAGGTTGACAGTGGCAGCACTGAACTGACAGGCCCCAAGGAGAAACAAGGGGTCCTGAGTCTCCAGTGCAAACCGTCTCCAGACCTGCACGCAGAAAAGGATATGTAAATATCTCAGGCAGAATGCCTGTGGAATAACAAAAATCTTGATTTACTTTGAGGAAATAGATGAGCCCTTCACACTGTATTTCACACCCTCAATCAAACTGTCTTTAAAAGCAATGATAGGAGATACAAAAGCTTCTGTAGAGTGAAAACAGATGCAGTATTAATATATGAGACTTTTTTTTCCAACAGTAAAAAAATGCATCAGATTTCAAAATACAAATAAAAAAATCCCACCATAACTTCAAGAGTGTCTATAGATTGTGATGGGCTCAGCAGGGAGTGAGTAGGGGATGGGAGGAAGGTATTCCCTTCTTTGAACCACAAATCCAAAAGCTAGAAGAGTGCAATGCAATGATACAAATTATTCGCAGAAAGCTGCAGAAGTATGGAGACCCTCACCAACGTCAGCACTGTGTAGCATGAGACAGCACATATTGAGATAATCAATACAATACCTTTTGTTCCAGCAGCTGACAAGCTCAAGCAGAGATTTCCTTTTCTATTATTATTTTTTATTTGCAGCACACTCCGACTTCTTCCAGTGAATATGAGCCTCCATTCTCATCCTTGTCCAGGAATATTCACTTTTCTTAATTGCCCTCTTAGGAGTGGTCTACAGGCACTCAGGGGTACACAGACACATTGTGATAAGGAAATAAAGTGGGAATGACATGAAGAATAATACTCTGGGGAGCAGACTTCCCTGAAGGCCAGGTGATTTGCCCAAGGTCACTCTGGACACCTGTATGAGGATTAAAACTACAGGCCAGGGGTCCTCAGCCTCCATTTGTTTCCTCATTGAGAAGCCCCAGGACTCCCTAAGACAACAGTGAGCTAAAAAGGCACTGCCTCTTTTTCCAGCTCATCTCTGAAAAGTGAGAGGTGGTGTCACATCCTCCCCAGGATGGAGAGATGGCATGGGGGGCATGAGGTGCCTGACCAGACTGGGCTTTGCCGGTGCCGAATTTTGGCTTTGCAAGCAGATGATATGATGAAGCAAAAGAGAAAGAGTCTGTTGGTGAATTTGTTAGACCATTAAAATTCCTGAGGAATGTGAAGAGGGGACTGCTTGAATTGTAGAATTGGCAGGTAAGATACGACAGTTTGTTTTTTAAAGCAGACCTATTGTCTGAGCAGCAAAGCTGTCATTGCAGTTCAGAAAGCCGTCAAGGATCCACTGGGTTGCACTTTGAAAGAAGGAAACCAGGGTGCAAGCAAGAAGTGCAGGGTTGTATTTCCCTGAATATCTGATGCTGCAACTTTTTATGGAACTGTAAACATGGACATTTGAATAACCTCTCTGCTCGAGCTGTCACGCCTGAACATTTCCACATGAGAACAGGTACAAGTCTAAGACAGAGACCAGGGGGTTACATTCAGAAGATGCTTGTTCACAAAACAGAACGTCTCACCAGTAAACCAAAAGCAAAGGAAAAAAGCAGAGAAGGTGTCCTCAGAAGACTAATCAACCCTGAATCCTGACTTCAGAAAGTGGCGTTCTGTTTATTTGTTTTTTAAAGCTATTAGCATAATATTGGCCAAGAATAGCTGCAAAACATCTTCAAAAGGCTGCAAGAGGAAGGAGACAAAAATTGAGCAATGCTATGCAGCATGAAGCATGAGAGGAACTGTAGGTGCACACCTTGCACCAGGATTCAAGGCAGGGAGAAGCAGTGAAGCTTTTGGAGTAAGTCACGGATCAAGAGCAAAGCTTGCTGTGGCTATTACTGTGATGAACAGAGGGACAGGTGATGCAGGACACTGATGCTCCAGAGGAGAAAAAAAATCTGTCATCTTGGAAGAGGTATGGAAGTGATAAGGCAAGGTGGAGAAAACGATGAGATGCAACGGACATGATGGACACCACAAGGAGGTCACAACAGGAAATCACTGTGGTAGGTAGAGGAAAGATTTTTCTTCTTACACGTAAATGGTGGATGAATTTCTACCACAGAACAAACACTGTGGCGGTGGACTGAAGATCACCATGTTAGCAGAGGCTGAGTCTTTCTAGATGTCCTTGACATCTTGCCCTTGCCTTTCTTGTAATTATTATTATTATTTTGTAAATGCAGAAAGTTATCTAAAAGAAAGAAGGACAAACTGTTTTCTCTCTATCATAGTTTATAGAAAAGTATCACAAAGCATCACAAGTTATCAAAAAGTATCCAAGCTAGGCTCTGACTCACTGGCTAGCTAGTAACTGCAGAAAAGTGTTGATTCTCTTTTTCGAAATAGCTGTGCAGGATAGGGATTTGTAACAGGCAGTAAAAAGTATATGCAAATACCATAATAGTATATGCAAATACATAATAGTGTGTCCCACTGCGATGGAGGGCACAGGGCACTAATAATATTGTCTTCATGCTTAAGGTCTCCAAAATTCCCTGGTTGAAAGACAGCCATGGCAGGTGTATGTTGATGGGTGAGGCAGCACCACTAGGTACTTAGAGAGAAAATATAAGGAAAAGGGAGAGAGAGAGAGAAAGGGAGAAAGAGAAAAAGAAAGAGACTTGTGTTTAAGAAGGGAAAATATATTTCTGAACATCCCAGTTCAATCTGATTGCATGGCATAATTAGAGGGAAAATCAATCAGCGGTCTGGGCAAACTTTCCCATAAGATATTGCCCCCCAAGACAGGGTAAGCCAATACCAGAATATAGAGATATTAGCTCATTCCAAAGCCATTTTAGGACGAGTCAAAACCAGTGGCTCTTTGATTGTTCTTCAGTAACTGCCTGGAACAAGTGGTAGCACTGGCTCAGTCTTGTTGCTCTCCACCCCCCAAAATATGACCATGTCACAAATTTTAGCAAGCCTGTTACCCACCCAGCTGTTAGGTGACATCCAACAGGACCTGTGGTGCACACAACTTTCCCACTCTGCCGTGTATGCTGCTAGTCTGCACAAGGCAACCAAAAAACTAGAAGGATGAGGGGGAGCAAAAAGCTGCAAGTGCAAAGGGGACCTTGCGCCTGGGATACATGCCTTGAAAGCCTGTGCCAAAACATCAGGATTTATCTTCCGCTTTTGACATCTCTCACCTTTCTGGTTGCCTAAATATTCTCTCTTCTTGTACAGAGCTCAGAGTAGTGAATGGATGGACAGAGAAAGGTCGAGCAGATGAAATTGACTGTTAATCTGGGAGTTCACTGCTGTGACACTGACCCCCCTGGCTTGTCATAAGAAAATACTCCGGGGTCCCAGCAGGACACTGTTAGTGATTTCATCCAGGAGGAGGTTACTGGGAACTGCAGATCTCATTAACCTGAGCCAAACATAGCAGTGCTTGACACCACAAAAATCACAGCCTTAAATACTCCCCTCCTCTTTGCCCTCAAATATAAATGGGACAACCAGTATCTCCCACAGTGAAAGAGAGCTCAGATAGATACCTCTTATGAGAAAGGTTATTATTATATTACATCACCAATCATTAAAGGGAAGAGGGGAAGGAAGTTCTTAAATTGTAATGTGGAACAGAGCAGGTGAGAGTAGTTTTCTTTTTTTGTTGTTGTTATTTTCCAAGAATATAACAATAAAACAGAACAGCTAAAATAATGAGAAACTATTTGGCCATTTATAGGACTGTTCATTCATGCAGTGTGCAGGGATGGTCCACAGAGAGCCTTGTCACATTGCCTTGGATTATGAAGGATATGAGGTTAGCTCCACTGGATCAACAATCAGGCGAGAAATGGAAGTCTCAATCAGACTTCCAGAAATGGAAGTATCAATCAGTCTCAGCTAATCTGATTAAGAGCACAGGGAAGTCTTGCTCTCTGTGCTTCACCCCAAGGGAATACAAAGAAAATGGAAGAAATAACAGCACAAGGGAGGAATGCAGAACAGTGAAAAACAAAGGGAAATCCATCTCAGTGGGACAGATGTTCAGCTGATCTGATGCAGGCTGCCTTAGCCAGGGGACAAATGTTTTCCTACAGAGCATTACTGAAGTTAATAAAGGTTTAGTGATTTACCCCATGGTGGATCTGGCCTGCAGTACCAGTCAGCAAGAGAAGAATATTAACTCCTAGAATAATGGTAGCTTAAGAATACAAGTAGCTTTGTAGAAAATATTCTTTCTTTAATGCTTATGAAATTACCATATATATTCAGTTGACTAGAATATTTTTATTATTTTTTTATTTTGTTTTTTTTTTGTTGTTTTTTAATTGAACTGCAGTGTTTTGCCAACATGGATACATTAGTTTTAACTAGGAGTTAAAAGAAAAGAGAGAGAGAGAAGAAATGTTCCCACACCATTCTATTATGGCAGCAAAAAGTATTCAAAGTTTTTTTTTTTTCACTTTAAGTAAAAGAATTTTATTTTTGAGGTACTGAATGTGTCCATATTGTCCGTCTCCAGCTTCCTTTACATACAGACTCCTTTGCTTCTTGAATACACTGTTTTATATTCCTAGGACAGGTCATACAATATCACTGAAGCTCCAGCCCTCAGTAATTGAGATACTTCTGGGAATTACTGAGTCGCAGTAAATGATGGGAATAAAAATCACATCTAGACTATCAAGGGTATCAACAGAAAGAAAGAAAGAAAGAAAGAAAGAAAGAAAGAAAGAAAGAAAGAAAGAAAGAAAGAAAGAAAGAAAGAAAGAAAGAAAGAAAGAAAGAAAGAAAGAAAGAAAGAAAGAAAGAAAGAAAGAAAGAAAGAAAGAAAGAAAGAAAGAAAGAAAGAAAGAAAGAAAGAAAGAAAGAAAGAAAGAAAGAAAGAAAGAAAGAAAGATATAGAGGGCACATAAGAAACTGAAATCTTGGGGGGAACATGAATACAGCCTTTGAACACACTGCCAGCTCTTTCTAGCTAACCTAGCTCTCTCTAGCTAACCTCTCTCTAGCTAACACCCTAACCATGGCACACTACCAGCTCTTGGAAAGCCTAGACATTTAGAGCAACCCTACAGTGAATAGACAGGGTAGGATTCATCAAAGGGAATGTGGATACTAGAGACATGTCATAGCCTGGCATAATTACTGTAATGGAATGGGAGTCTCTTTTACTTCTGGACAATTCAAAGCACCACATGTTATATTTATATTTAGGTTGCTATAGAGTGGAAAAAAAAAACACTTTCTTTTTCCCACATTTTATCATGGAAAAGTCTTTCTTACACTAAGGGTCAAACAATCACAAAGGCTGTATGAGCATGTGGTGTGTAAAGTTCATAAACATAGATACCTAGAGATTTGCTTCCTGCTAACTACTCCTAAATCTCCAAACCTTTTAATGGATTGGATCTTGAGTCTGACAGTTCTAAAAATAGTAATTGCTTAACTTCTGTTACTCTTGCAGTTTATTTAAGATGGGACTCACAATTTACTTTTCTACCCATTCCCAAGGAACTTCTGCAGCGTGCAAACACTGCCGAGTGCAAAGGACACAGTTGTGGCAATGACCCTTGGTGACTGGTCATCACTTGGAAATTATCTCCCTTCTTCCCAAAAAGAGAGATTAAAACCATGGGAAATAAATGCTGCTAGATGATTGGGAACTTGGTATTCCCAAGGACTGTGACAACCTACTTCTTAATAATGTCTTCAGCAAAATGCTAATAAGAGATAACTATATGACAGAGAAGGAGGAAACAGTTCAGTAACTAAAGCAACATTGCGCACTTGCTGTATCTACATAGGTTTTGCATCCAGATTTTCCTGTTATCTATCTCTTTTCAAAGGGTGCCAATAATTTCTTGCTTAGCAATAGGTAAGGTCTGTGACCATGCACAAGAGTAAGTGCCCTAACCTCTGCCTGGAAGGGAGGATGGCAATGACTGCAGAACTACAGACATGATGTTTGAAGATATTGTCCCCAGTGTCTGTTGAAATAATGTCCAGTGAGATTTCACTTCCAAGAACTGGAGTGGCATCAGCATATCACCCCAGCAAGAGAAGTTGCCCTGTGCTTCAGTCACAGCCTCACCACCGAAGTGTGCCGGTGGCAGAAGACCTCAGGAGCCCAACAAACACTTCCACATTCTCTCTTCACAAAGCAAGCATAGTTACAGGCTGGTAAATCTCAGGGTGCTCAAAGCTGCCGCACTATTTCTATCTCAACTATTTAACCTATTTTTTTTCTTTATAATCCTCTTAACCATGTTCACTAATTCAGCTTTTAATCATAAGCCTATTTATGTAGATACATTTTTTTCATCAGCATTCCCCCCACTAATCTATCCAAGTTCACTAAAATACCTTCTTATTCTACTTAAATAACTCTTCATTTCTAATGACTTCTATCTTCCCTGCGCTAGTTCTTTAGCATTATTATTAGCTCCAAAAAGAGTCTCTTGCCAGTTCCTTTCTAATAGTGTTTCAGCTGTAAGTACCTCTGTAGGATAAGCCTTTCAGCTTGAGAGAGGCTGTTGAGGACACTTCTACAACAGGATCCAAATCACTTCTACCCAAGGCAGCCCATTAAGAATGTTATTGTTATTTGCAGGCATGGTAGTTGGGCTAATGAGGAAGATAAAAGCTCCCAAAAAACACTGACCAACACAATGAGATGTGCAGATGCATGAGAGCGTCTGGGGACACCTGAGGAGACAGAGAGGCAATGGCCATCACACCGATAAATATTCCAGCTGTTGTTTTCCTAAAATTCATGGCATAGAAAAGGCAAAGCTGATGGAATATAATAAAGAGGCCTCATTCCTGGAGCTTCTCCCATGCACAGGTGGCCTTATGCATGTGACTAAGGCTCCTGGGCAGCACCATGACACAGATGGAAAAGAAAACATGCTCTTTCATAGAGAGATCACTTCTGTGACACTGCAATGAATGATTGATGAGGGCAGCAACCACAGAAGAAGTGGGAATGTATAAAAGATGAGGGAGAAAGAACGGAAGATCATAGAAATGACTTTAAAAGACTTGTAGATGCCTTTATATTCCAGGGTGGAATATTTGTACACAACCTCATGAGAGCCATCCAGAAATAGAATACCCTCCTTAAGAAGCATTTTGAAGGAAAGAGTTGATATTTTTAGGAGTTTCTGAAGTATTTTCTCTTTTTTTTTTCAAATGGCAGTTTTTATTTAAAGTGAAACAATTCATTTTTGTCATCTCCAGTTTCTTATTGCGCTAATACTCTTTTTTTTCTGCATTATCTCTGTGTTATCCCATTTAAAACAGAAGGGAAAATAAAAATAAAAGGAAGGAGGGAACATGACTAACTACCAACCTCCAAACAGTATATCTCAGTAGATCCTTAGGCTTCCAGTTTACTGAGAAGAGTCAGGAAACTCCATTTACACCCACTGAAGGAGTCTCAAGAGATTTTGAAGGTCTGGGCTAAGAATTCAGAATCGGGAGGTCAAGATGCCCATTGCCATCAGTGGAAGGAGGCCAACCTGCTGTCCAGAGATGTGGTTTCTGGTGACAACCTCCCGATTGCCAGTCCTGTGCTGTGTTTGTGTCCTGAGTGCAGCCTGTTTTTAAGCCTCAAACTTGTAACTATCTAATTATCTGAAATGTCAGCAATTGGCTTAAAAATAAATGTCCACAACATATTAATCCTGAGGAAACTCCCTCTGGATCACAGTTTCATGACCCTGGCCACAGTCTAATTCCAAGTGGCCTCCCTATAGGGTGACTTTAAATCACAGAGTGCCACAGAGTGGAAATACCTAAAAACTTTGGGTCCTGCAGATCCTTGGCAGTACATCTGGCAGCACTGCCAGCCTGTTCAGAAGAAATCTGCACGGTGTTTTCCACTTCAGAAACACTGAAGTATTTCTGTTGTTGTGAAATATCAGTGGTACTGAAAGATAATTGCACAAATTTTCTCTGAAGACATTGTCAATATTGGGACTTCTTATCCCATTCAGGATTTTTTTTTCTGAAAATGGAATAATTTTTCCCAGTCAACTTTACTAATTATTACAAGATTCCACTTAGTCTTTTCTCCTTATGGAGGTCAGAATATTTATCAAGAAAATAAACAAGCTGACATGGGAAGGACTACAGGTGAAAAAAGTAAATGCTCTGCTTATCCTGGAATCTATACTGAATATATCCAGTGTACCAGTCAGGGGTCTTCGGCTGGTGATGAGTATTTTCTCATGGGACATAAATTCCAATACATTTATAAAGTCCAATACATTTATTATAATTAAAGGTCCCTTGGCACTTGTCTATGAAGAAGAATGTAATTTGCAGACCTTCCTGCACAGGGAATTATGGTTTGCCATGCTAAATTCCCCAGCTAGTTCACTCAATAGTCTGTTTGCTTGGACAATTGAGCAGCATTTGCTAGGAACTATTATATCTGGGTTAATTGTGCAGCACCTATATAACATGTTCCTAGAAAGGATGCTACATACACAGACTGCAGTTACTATACACAGCCAGGGATGCCTGGTCGGATGTCTGGTTGTGTACACACTTACCAGGGGGATCTTTAAGGAATAAAAGACACTGCTGAAACCAGAGATATTTATTATTCTCTGAATGTTCTTTGTGCGTATTTGTGTAGCTAACGAGATCAGAGCCTGTTTTGTTTGCTGAATTGATCCTCCATATTCTCCCAGTGCAATTAGGCTACCATTTGTTTCACTTATGCACTACGAGCAATCATAAATATTAGTGGGAATAAGCTCTAAACCTCCAGGCCAATTTGTTGTGACAAGTATTTGCAGTCAGAAAGCACATCCAAGAGCAAGAAAACCATATGGCTTCCCTTTTAATTGATTAGGCAGAAATGAACATACTTAAGCCTTCATGCTCTGGTGCTAAGTTCCTATTGTCTCTGGACCTGATGTAGTCATTTGCACCAGCAGAAATGTATATGAAGTGCTATAAAATTATCCTTCTTAACTGATAAGGCTGCTCTCCTTCCAAGGCCAGATTGCTAATGCCAGTTGATGCAATAGTATTAAAGTAGTAGATCAGAGGAGCCCCATGAGATTCCACCCTCTATAGTTTCCCATCAGCTACCTTTCCAGTAAATTGCCCATGCCAAGAAAGGTCTGAAAATAAGATTCTTCTTTCCTATGGAGTAGAAACCCCACCTTACCTACTCTCCCAAAGGTCTACATTAAATTCTGCCTGTATGATGCAATTGCTCTTCTATTTTTATTGTCATATTGCTTGTTGCTGTAGAATTGATTGAACCTATCAAGATTTTCTTGACATGGGAGGGTAGGAGTTGCTGTACAAAGACAGAAAATTTTCATGAGCTTAGCAGCTCTCCCAGAACAAGTGTTGATTGTTTGTACATGTATTTTGAAAGGGAGCTGCACGGAGACTCTGATGCATTCCAAAGTGAGTTACCTGAGCAGTGCTTGATAGATATGCCAGATGCCCTACATGTGCATAAGTTATTGTTCACATATACGGTAAGTTTAACATACGTGGAGCCGTATGAATCATAGATATGGAATTCATTTTTGTGCACATCAGTCTAAAGTCAAAGATTCCTATAAAGATTATCAAAAAAATAAATTTACACTGCATCTGTCCAGATAGTATAGTTACTCACATGTAGGTAGAGTCGATCAATAAAATTCCTATGAAATCAGGCTCTGCAAATCACAGGGCAGCCAAAGCTCTGAGTCTCAGTTCTCTGTACCCAGTGAGAGTTATACAGCCCTGGGAGTAAATGGCACTTGTGCACAGCTCCTGACTCCTCACCACCTCCACAGATCTTCTTAAATCTCATCCCAGGGTTTTGTAGTCAGAGCTAGCTTTTTCCACGGCAAGTGAGATGGGAAGCGAAATCCCCTAGAAGATACATCCTGCTCTCCATGAATGAGCCTCTAGCACTTGAAAAGATTTGTTTTGTGGTTTCCTTTTGCTTCTCTACTTCTCGAGCAATGTTTAATGGAAGATACAAGAAAAAATGATCTGCTTCGTTGCTTTTCAATTAGCTAAAAATTCCCATTAGTGATGCAATTAAGGCGCTGATTTCAAGACCGTTGTTTAACAGCCTCCTTGACATTTCACAGAGCTCATTTGTTTTGCTTTGTTTTTTCCTTTGCACGAAAGTACATGCAAAAAATGATTCATTTGCAAAAATATAAACAAAGCAGAAAGACTCAAAGGGTGGGAGCAGGGTGAGACTGGCATACTGCAAGGATGAAAAGGAAGAGGGAGTAAAGATAACTTCTGCTATCCAATAGGGCAGGTCCTAGCCAAGAGGAATAAGCGTGGCAGAGGTGAGAAAGAGACAGAAAGTTTTATATGAGCCTACAGGGCTGATAGATGCTGGAAAACAGCACATGGGTAGAACCAATAAAATAGAGTGATTTAAATGTGTAAAATAGAATAATGTAAAATATGTCAAGGATTTTGCTCAGGAAATGGTTTAATTTCATTTCATTTCTTAACTAGAGCAAAAGGCGTAACAGGTTTAAAATGTGTTATAATATTACATATTCCTATGTAAAAGAAACCCAGCTGGCTTCTTTGTTGAATCCATTTGAGACTGTCTTTTTTTTTTAAGAAAAACAAAATATGGTTCTTATAGTTAAACATAGTAAAACATTTTTAACCATGAACAATCAAATCCTGCATAGAACATTTGAAAACAAAATTGAAGTTGAGGTTTGAAAAATGAGATGTCCCAAAAGATATGTACAAATCACTTTCCATAGCATTCCAGAGATGGGACAGGAAGGCAGAACCCATCTGAGCAGCAGGGCCAAAAAGGTCACTTGGGTTCCAAGATGGGTCACAAAGCTTTTGGCTCACAGAGAATGCTTCTTTTTGCTCAGATCTACCCAAACTTTTCACATGTTATGATATCCTTGTTCCCTTGCTTTCAGATTTTCTTTATCTCATCTTTTTATTCTTCATGCAGATGTTTGCAAAGTATCTATTCTTGTCATTCACACAAAATATTGCAGCCCTCTGCAGGGTCCAGCACCTGCAGTCTTTGAACTTCTCTGACGTTATAGGTTCATTAGGCACAAAAGTAGCAAACACAAAAATCTTGTTATGAAAACATTATTAGAGTCTGAGACCGATGTTGCCACAGCAGTCAGTGGATAGAGCACAAACACACAGATGCACCGACAGAAACTTGTTAATAGGATGAACAGATCTTACCCATTTTGGACCCAAATCCAACAATTATTAGAAAATACTTTGTGTAAAGGAAATAACATTCCCCTGTTTTTTTTGCCACTCATTCCCTGCTCATTCCATGCACAAGATCCCTTCCCAGAAAGAATATTTGCTGTCTTCAAAACCCTTCATAAGCATATTCTTTTTCGTCTTTTTTTTTTTTTTTTTGTAAATTCTGAATGAATTCATCTCCAGGATGTCACAGACTTTGAAATCTCAGTCCAGATCTGGCTACCACTCAAACTTATTTCTTGTTCTGATAAATATTTCAGTGCAAAATAGCCATGTGATATTAGCTAAACTGTATGCTGCAAACCTGTCAAGAAGCCTAAAGAAGCAAAAAGGCAAGTAAAAGCCTGCTGTGACTGCTCTGCTCTGTTCACTGTCGCACTCATTGTGCATCACTGTGATGCTCGTACATACTTCAAAGCTACTGTCATGAGTTTCCTGGGTCTACAGTAGACCTGCATTTTCTTCCCCCTCTTCTTCCTGCAATAATGCAACATTACAATTTCCTCCCTTGGTTACCAAAAGCAGCTTTCCACAGGAAGAAGTCTCAGAATCCACAGATCCACAGACAATGGGAGTGGGGAGGTGCTGAGTAGCTGGAAGCACCTCTCTGTTACGTTTGCATAAAGTTGCTGACTAGCAGCCCTGGGAATGTTATCGACGAACTAGGAAGAATGGCTCAAGTCATGCCCCAAAACCTCCCTGTCTACCTCTCCAAACTAGACAAAAACTCTATAAAATCAGAAAAATCTTTTGCTAATGCTTTTCCTCACAGAGAGAGGCTGCAAGAACCTCTATGAAATGATACAGCTGTTTTCTTTTTCGTCCCGTTCCTCTTTCTCATCCCATCTTTTCTCCCCCAAAGTCTTGACTCATCCTCTGTTTTTGAAAATGAAGCCTTAGTCAGCATCCATCCTCCTGCATTATCCCAAGAGAAGAAGTGATGGGAGCTGTGGGACTGGAGACTGGAAATCATTCTCAGCTCATGGCTTTTTTGTGTGTGTAAAGGTGAAAGGACTGATAGACTTTTTAAGCGCAGTACAGTAAATTTGTTGAATGTGTTGCCTGAGGGGTCTTGGGCAGGCTTCACTCTATCTGGCTGACTAAATCCAGATTAAAGATTCATGTCTCTGCCAACTACTGCTTTTTGATTTAGATGCTTGCACTGTATATTTATTTATTTATTTTTAGATTATTGATTTTTTCAGGAGGCAAAGCAAAGAATGTGGGAAAAGTGATAAGTCCAAACCTTGGCAGTATTAGCCTTTTAAAGGACTAAGGAGATTTGTTTCTTAAATAAAATACCTGCCAAATGGACCAATTTATCTAAGTCACCAAGTCCTGAGCCTGCTGTCATTCAAGGCTACTGATATAGTGTCACTGATGGGGCGTAAGGCAGCTGCCAGTGTGTGTTCCCCTGATGGAAATGGGAGCGGATTATCAGAGGATTCGGCTGCGAACTGTGCTGCTGGAGTTCCTTGTGGCAAGTCACTGAGGCTACAGTCACAGGAAGGAGCCAGGGGTGACTCCAAGCTCCTCCATACAGGTTGAATTTTGGCCTTTTCCTGGTGCTCGCCACCAGCCAGCACCATCACCCTCAGCACATTCACACTCCTGATCCCAGAGCGGCAGCACCTGAATACAGCCCCAGCAGGACCAATGTGCAGTGCAGAGGGTGCCTGGGATGGAGGACCAAGTTGTCATCTGGAATTTTTTCATCCTGCCTCTGACAAGTTTTGATTTGAATGCCCATGCTCAAAGAATGCAGCAAGCTCCTCCTAACAGGCTCCCAGGTTAGTTTCTCTGAAATGGATCAATGGAGTTTGTTCCTAGTGCATATCAGCCTGTACAAGTCCACAACTGCAGGACCAACATCGCTTCAAATGTCTGGCATTCTTGTACACAGCAGTGCTGACAGCACTTCCCTCTCCTCTTTGCAGCTGCAGTATGTTGTCAGTATGACTCTAGCCATACCACACGCATGGGAATGCACCGTGATGATTTTTGAGGGATGGCAAGGAGTCACATGATTAAAGCAGCCCAGTTCTTTTAGCCCGTATTTCAGGATAACAAGACAGAGAGCACCAGTTTACCAAATCTAACAAACCCCATCATTTCCACAATAACTTTTTTAGCACTAATTTTATAATTACTCTCTTCATCTATCAAGAGAACAAAAAAAGGACTTACATTTAGGAGACAGTTTGAATCAAGGTGTTTTTCTTTGAAACCTTTAAAACTAGATTTGCTTGAAGTACTTCAAATGTTTTATTGCTAGTACTACAGTACATAACAAAGTAATTGTGTAATTAAGAGATAATGTCAATGCAATAGAACATTGTTGACAAGATAATAGTCTCCTACTGCTATAGAAATGCCAAGGCAAAGCTAAAGAATATGCAGGAAAAACATACATAAAAATTTTGATGGCATTGTTTGTTTTCAAACTGAACTGGCAAGTTCTGGTTGTCTTATCTGTAATTTAGTATAGGTTGTTTTACCTCCACAGCAAAGTGCTACTCTACAAAATGGTGTGTGGGTGGGTCAACTCTTCAGTAGTACAGCAGTCAACAAAGAAGATCTGGGGGCATGAGAAAGAAACCCACAATTGCTAATTCTCGGTCTGCCCTCCCAGGAAGAGCCGTAGCAGAAGCACCAATGCAAAAGCAATGCCTGCAGGGCATGGGAGGTGAACATCTCTATTTGCTGTCCTGTTGCAGCTATGTGAAGTTGGAGCACCACACCTCAACTTACCCCATATTCTTCATGCCCCATATGCTTCCCTGTAAGGAAGTCAGCACAGAAGACACCTAAACTTCAGCTGGATTGCATCCTAGTCTCATTTAACCTAAGGGATAAATGCTGGACCCATGGACTAGAAGTTCACTGGCTCCTGTTTTCTCATTCAACACTAGTCCATATCACATATCAGAAAAGCCTAGACTGTTTTGAATATCTTCCCTGGTCTTCCACTGGCAGAGCACCAGCACAGCGCTCACACTCCTCAGAGCAACGGTCCCTTCTGCCGTGTCAACTGTACTGATACTGGAGAGGCAGCAGCTAACACAAGCTCTTGGCTGAAAGACCCTTTCTCAAGTAGGAAGAGCTTCCTGTAGGTTGCCTGAGGCGCTTGATTTGAGCCAGAAGCTGTGGTCCAGAGTTTTAATACTGATAGCAACTCATGTTCGTTCCAAACTTAAGGTGAACTGCGATCAAGGGAGGGAGAGCAGGGGAAGGAAGCTGCATTTTTGCCTGGAAAAAAAAATCCTGAAAACTGAAGGCTCGGTGACGATTTTTTTCTCATGAATATGGGATACAACAGCGCTAGAGACAGAAGGGGGTTGAAGAGGGAGGTTATACAACATGACCCAGAGAATGAATATTCCACCACCTCCATAGTATTCCTGGCAAGGTTACACCAGCACGTCACTGCCAGCCATGTGATTTCCAGCATTCATTATAGTTATTTATGTAAGAGGGTTGTTTTCTTCTCTTTAAATGTACTTCATGTACCCAGACACAAATAAATTAGCTCTTTGAGTTGTGTTTGTGTCTGGGAAGCACACTAAAAAAAAAAAAGAACACCAAAAACCCTCACATTAAATGCCTTAAAAGATTGCAAAGTTACAGATTCAAAGATAGCTATAAAAAGAGGACTCTGCAAGCTTGCTTCAGTCCTGTGTGGCTATAGTACATAGCAAGATAAATGTTCACATATGCGACCACTGAGCACTCTTGTCATGCAGAGTGCACTATGGATCTGTTCCCTGTAGGAGCTGTTTAATATTTCATTTGTTCTAATTTTTTCTACATACAGCTCCAGGCCTTATTTATGTGCACTCTGAAGACCTAATCTGAGGGCAAAATTAATCATGAGTCCTTTACAGCACTTATCATTGCATCATTTGAGTGGTTTGTAAAGACAAATTAATTGATATATGCAATAAATTTGGAGAAATAAAGTGATAGCATTATTTCCCAGTGGAGATGTGGAACTGAAAGGGAGAGAGAATGCACCTGAAATGTCCAATAGGCTGAGTGTCTCATCTGAAATATTTTTTACCTGATTTGGGGATGTATGTGGGGATTCATGGCACTTTAGCTACTTCAACTCTAGTTGTTTCATCTCCTGCTTATTGCAAGGCAGACTGCACAGCTCTCATCTTGCCCACCCAAAAAGTGAAAAGTTAGCAACATTTTGTCTAGCATCAAATATGAACCCTGTGGTCCCAGCAGAGAATTCAGTTTTCCAGACAGTATCTCACTGATTCAACTATGATGACTCCATTCAAGGTATTTTGCAGTTTCTTGCTACTTTTGTTTTGAAAATTTTCTCCCAAATTCTGTAATAGAGAAAGATGGGGAGTCCTGGAGCCTACATGTGCCTCTGCTCTCTGCCAAAAGGATACAGGGGGCTGAGAAATTTCACATCAGCTGTACTGCAGTGCATGTTCTTAAAGTACAGAAGAAATACAGCCCAGAATCAAAGATGAAAAACTATTCTGAAAGCACCACTTTCCCTTCTAGATAAATGCCATCATTCTGATGTTGTGGATACTTCCTGCTTTATTACTTCATAGTTAAATTTGACTTGTGGTGGGATTATTAGAGCTGTAATAAATTGTGCCAGTTCACCAAATACTTTAAGCATGGACTATAGTAAGAATTAGTAACACATCTAAATGCTCTATTAAGCAGGGATGTCCATAACTTTACACCTAAGAGCAGTGTTGAATCAGGAACATAATCATATTTTTTTCAGAATATAATTATTGTTACCAATTATTAAATTGGAGGCCTTCAGATTATAAATAACTAGCCCTGGAAAAGATAGATTTATGTCTTTGACTTCATATCTGTTTATGGGTTTGTAATTTTGTATATCTGTCAAAAAAATATATATACACTTTAGGGAAAGAAATGTCCTCCTGGAGATGCCATCTGAACAACGACAGTTGTACAGGTTGTAGCCATGTGAAATGAGAGCTGAGAAAATGAAACACTGACAGTGACCTGCACAGGAAGAGAGACAGCAAGAGGAACTTTTGATTTGTGTTGTAACTGACTCACCGACAGCTTGTGCATTTACTTACCTCCTTTGCAAAAGGAGGTAAGTAAATGTTAGATCAGCAGGCTGTGCGTGGTTTCTTGTGTGGTTTGGAGATGTTTTTCCTCAACTATTCACTCTTGGCTCTTATTCCCATTGAAAAATTTGGTGAAAGTTCAGTGATAGTTGTATAAGACACCATTTCAAAGACCTTAATGATATATATTAATTTATTTATTGACTCACTTGACATAGCCAACTAGACTATGTGTATTCTACAATCAGGAATCTTCTTAAGAAATACTATCCACAAACAGATCCCAAGCTTCCTAGAAAGAGGCTGTACATTTCTGTAATTATCAGTTAGGCAAAGTAGTTAAAAAAAAAAAAAAAAAAAAAAAAAGGGCCCAGCCAGTGGATGGGCATTAGTTTCCCTCCTGTGTCAGCACCACTCTGTGCTGCGTGAAAATCTTTCCATGGCTGAAAGACACACATCAATCCACATAGCTGTGTATGATGGGCAGCATAATTGTGTTTGTTTGGTATATTTGAGGATAGTGGTCTTCATCAGCTGCAAATGAGTCAAAACCTTTGGTTAATTTAGTAATTAACCTCAGAAGTTGTTCCAGTTACTCAAATATACACATTAAGGCTTGAGTAGATGCGTAGCCAAAAATGGTTAAATATATAAGCAGGGATGTTTTGAAGCATATAATTTACTCAGTTATGGCATTATACTTCGGTGCATATTTTAGATCTATTTAGTTGTGTGTTTTATTAACACCTTCAGATCTCTCCGTACTCACTTCTGAATATAGTGTCACAGCAGACTGTCAGCTTTTGCTGTCTCTCACAAACACACCTTTCTCTGTTTCAGGTGCAAATCTGTCTTGGAGAAATTAATGCAGAAAATTAATATGCAATATGTGCAAATTAATACCTAGTCAATAAGCTGCATGACCAGACATTTGCATGAGTGGGCAAACTCCAGCTGAGGCAAGGCAGTCTGTGAGTAAGTGCAAAGTCTCTGCTTACATTTCTCTGTCCAAGGACTTTAATGTTTGTCCCTGTAATAAGTTTGTTTTGATCATTAACATCTGCTGAGTCTGAAGTTGTAAGTGAAGTGTAGGAACTTTTTGTGAATCCAATGGGAATGATTTTTTCCAATAACACGTGGCCTGATCTTCAAAGCCTAATAAGTAGGGAAGTGCTTACATCAGCCAACTCATACCAACTGAATGCCTGCAACAGCCCTTTCATTTCAATCATATCTATTATCTGAGATAAATGACTAGTCCCGCTACCCTGTGCTACCAGATAAACTGACATAGTAGCTTGCATAAACAGAGTTGTGCCTGTATCAATAATAGTGCAAGTATGAACAAAATTCTCAGCACCAAGCTTTTATTATCTCAGATATAGCTCCAATATTTTCCTCTTAAAAATGTGTCTTTCCACGGGGGGAATAAATATTCAGTAGAAAAGTATTGTGTTATACAATAAGCCATCGCACCTATCTCACTCAGCTCAAACAGAGGTCAGTTAATATTAGTTTTTGTTTGCCCATCTATTTCTTTAAATTAAAATTAGAGGAATTGCAAAAGATATTAACAATTTGTTAACAAGCTTTGTTTGAATTAAAGGAGTTTAGTTTGCACATTTGATAGCATCTCTAGATTTGTATTTGTACCATGTTTGTATTTTGAACAGTATCATCTTTTGACACTCCAGTCATTATTAACATTTATTGTTATTTATTTAGGTTATACAAAATGGAGGTTCTATCTTTCCATTTATACATAAGCTGTTGAGATGGTATGACCTTTTTGCTTACTTTTCTTGCAATCTAATACATGTGGATATGTGCATTTTGTTTTCAGTACTCCCTGAATTATGTCTTCTACTGTTTCATTACTGAGACCTTGATTTGATAAACAAGCTGATTGCTATAGCAACCACGCCAATCTGCCTCTGCCTGAGGCCCCTCGAAGAGTACTTCCACTCTTCTCTCTGATCTGAAGTGTGAAATCTTAGGCTAACATTCCCTTTCAATTTGAGGAGATTATTTCCCCATCATAGGTGGCATCTTTAGGCTGCGGAGCATCTGTTATTTGAAAGCATTATGCTTTCTAAGTGGAAATAAAGCAGGGGTCCAGAGCTGGGATCATCTGCAGTCATCACAGAGACTGAAAAGAGTGAAATGTTTTGACAAGCAGATACTGGAAACAGAAAAGAAAAAGCTCTATGATACCAATCTCAAGAGAAGCAACAGAAATGGGTTTTGCCAGTACTCACGGTTTTACTTAAAGTTTCAGTTCCTGGATGCCAGAGAATCTTTTCTTGTTCATTTTGTTTTTTTCTTTAGTTGGTTTGTCTTGTTCTAATCATTCTAGCTCTAGTTATTGCTGAGACGTGATGAATATATAACCTCTAGGGTACACCAGTTGCTCAATAACCTGCAAAGAAATTATCAAATATCTCCAAAAGACTTACAATTTGTGACTGCAAGCCAAAAATTATGATTTGGGGGAGATATCTTTTAAAAATCTGTAGCCAGCAATACTGAGAGCCACCTTAGGCAGCTAGCTACAAACCAAGCTGGCCATTCTCACATGCAGTATTCAATAGCTAAAGAAGAAAGAGAGGGTCTGTGGGTCTAGTTGACAGCTAGAGGGCTGGATCTCTAGACTGGACCACAATCACTTCATCAGAAGGATTCGGACTGGTTCGCATTCTGGAACCTCGACATTTCCCACTGACACTATAGGATGTGCGATTAGAAAAGCCAACTTCAGGATACTTCAACTTCTGTTTGAAAAAGATCTTTTTTTAAAGGAGTCTCTTTACTGTTTCTCCATGCCTTTATTTTTTTTCCCCTATGCCTCTGGGATCAATCAGAGACTGGAAATGCTAAAATGACGTCAGAAAAATTGTTCTCCCTGTACTTACTGGCTTTGAAAAAAAAAAGGAAGATCTGGCTATCTCATGAAAAAGTCTACTTAGTCCTACTATTCCTGGCTTGGTGTTAGACACAGGAGCAGAGCCAAGTAAATACTTCACAACAAATAAATTATACAATGAATGCTGGCTTTCCTGTGCTCACAAATTGTTCAGGGGCAGATTGAAAAACTTCCATACATATCTGTTATTCACAATTATCCATGAACTTTTTTAGTGAGTAATTAGCAGTTGGCAGTTAGTTCTGATTTTGAGTGGCAAACTGGTAAATCTACAATTAGCAACAAAACTCCTAAAATCGCATTAAAAATGTAGGGCAAGGACACACCAGAAGATGCTAAGAAGGGCAGGGCATGTTTTGAAATTCATCAAGGTTATAAATAACTTTGGAGACATCCTTTAAAAAGTGCTTGAGTAGCATAAGGAAATATCACTGGAAATATTTGTTTTTGCAAACAATGTAAAATCCAGTCTACCTACACTGATGCACTAATCTCCCTTGAGGGACTGATGCCAGGGCCTCCAATACTAATCCATGAGTCATGACCCTCTGAAATAAGGGATTTATTCCACCCTTATTAAGATAACAATGATCTTTCTTTCTTTCTTTCTTTCTTTCTTTCTTTCTTTCTTTCTTTCTTTCTTTCTTTCCTTCCTTCCTTCCTTCCTTCCTTCCTTCCTTCCTTCCTTCCTTCNNNTTTCTTTCTTTCTTTCTTTCTTTCTTTCTTTCTTTCTTTCTTTCTTTCTTTCTTTCTTTCTTTCTTTCTTTCTTTCTTTCTTTCTTTCTTTCTTTCTTTCTTTCTTTCTTTCTTTCTTTCTTTCCTTCTTTCCTTCCTTCCTTCCTTCCTTCCTTCCTTCCTTCCTTCCTTCCTTCCTTATCCCTGGCATCAAGTCACTCAGATGCTAAATACACCTATGGTTAAGATGAGCACATCTCAGGGCTCCAATGAGGGCTCCACGAATGCTTAAGCGCAAATACAGAACTGAGTAGGGTCATTCCTGTGCAAAATCTCTAATCCTTCTGCCCTCATCCAACTATACCATCATTCACACTGTTCATTTTCACATATTCATTTTCTGTGGACACCTACTTTTCCAAAGTTGCTCAGAAAGCAGTACTGGGAAGGCACATTCAGCCAAGCCTCCTCCCTTTTTTCTTCTCTCTGCTAATGAGAATTTGTGAATTGACGCAATCATCCACACGATTTTGATTTTCTGATTAATAGAATGATTAACTGATGCTTAATCAGCAATAAATTGCCTTATCACCCTCTCCTCCTAATTCCTACAGATCCATTTTATTGTGTTCTTAATTTGCTCTTCCTCCCTCAGTTACGATCTACTTGAAGAGTTGCAGCACTTACCCAAGAAAGAATCTGGATAACTGTTTTTTCCTCCTAATCTCCAGTGAATAAAAAATCAGTTAAGCAGATGTGTATAAATCAATACAAAGATATCAAGGAAATTTCATATTATCTCAGTGTCAATCTCATTTTTTTGAACAAATCTTCCCAAGTTTTGCACGTTTATAAGAAAACAGAGTTCACATATCTCTTTTCAATCACTTCTTCATTGCAGTCACCAAAACCTTTTCACAAAACAGAGTCAGCATAAGCAGAATAAGTGAAATTATCCCCTCCTATCCACTGTGAAATGATGCTCTTGTAATGGTAGCCAGAAGAAGTAAGAAGTTCATCTCTTTTCAAAAATCCAGGTACTGTGTGATTGCAGGACACAGTTTTTGCCTCGGAAATCTTATAGGGGTATCCAAAGGCAGAAAGAGACACAACAGCGGAGGGAAATAGAAAAGGCCAGTGTCCGGGAAATGATAAAAGCCCTTAGGCTTTCTGTGCACACTACTTCCTTTTCCACTGCACAAGGAGTATGCCAGGAACACTTCTTCATGACAACCTATTGCTTCGTAGTCTTTCCAGCATACCTGCCAGCAGAAATCACAATTAAGGAAATATTTACATGACCAAGTTCAACTAATTAGGCCCCCTAAGGGATCAGCACACAGAAGTTTTTCCTACAGGCAGGTCAGATCTGCCTAACTCAGGAGATCCTGAGGGAGATCAGCAGACAAATTAAGCCCTTATATTAGCTACCCTTAGAGATGAGAATATTTCTTCCCTCACATATTTATTTACAATCTAGGTTTCTGTTCATTCCTCCCTTAAAGTACTGGGAGGCAAAGAAGTTCTCACTGCCAGATTGGCCTAAAACAGAATGGGTGACCTTCAAGGTAAAAGCCTTTGTTCACTACTATTAATCAGGCCCTTGAACCATCCACTGTTATGGACAATGATCCTTCTCTATGGTCACGGCTTACAAACCCTCATTTGCAAAATGACTCTCACAAAGAGTCTGCTGGAAGGTTCAATAAAGAAATCTGTCACAGCCTGTCTTCTGGGCCATGGCACCTGGAATGCAAAATCAGATTCATTATTTCCCAGGCCTTCAGCAGGTTTCCCACTACCCTCTTTAAAAAGAAAAATTATGACACTATTATGTAAAAAATGTTTAAAAAACCACTGTTGATTAATAAAAGTAATTTGAGAAAGCCGTATTCAATTTTAAATTCACTTCTGCTGCTTAATTGTCTGAGAATGTCTGAGTGATGGTATAGGAATATGAATGTGTTGCCAATTCAGTCCTGAATGAGCCTATCTTCTCTGACGGCAGAAGCCCCCATTCCCACCCCTGCCTCCAGATTATAGCTAGTCAAGGTCGTCTGATAGGAAATAAATAGAAGAATTCTGTTGATCCTGATCCATAAGCTGACAACATTCACACTTTCAATGAAGCAATAGATGAAGATATAGCCGTAAACCAGGACATGAGAAACAAATGAAGCACATCAGAAATTTTGGTTCGTAATCACCATTAGGACCTTAAAATCAATAGCAACAAAAGCTGTACGTGGTTACCAAAAGATCCACTCCAGAGTCAGTTTCTTATAAGAGAGTTTCTGCAGTGCGGGTGCAGATCCTTGTGCACACTATTCTGAGTGACGCTTGACAACTTTCACCTGACTCTCCAAATCACTCAGAGCCTTTCAGTCAGCTCTGCCAAGGATGCTGTGCCAGATGCAGCCATTATGTCCATGACAAAGTAACTCTCTGGAAATAATCAGTGTATTATTTAACTTTTGTGGATATTAAATAAATTGTAAAACAAAGACAAGGAACTAGCACTCTATGGACAGCATCTATGTACAGCATGTCAGTAAGATGGACAGAATTTTAAGGGACTCCAAATACAGACACTGGAGACATACACATGCAGGTTTTGGGGTCCCTGACCAAAGAATCAGTTGCTTTTTATTCTAGCACATTATAGCAATAGAACATTTGGATATAGAAGTGTCTTCAAAGTCAAGGTTATTTTGCTATGCTCCTATTTCCAGAAATAATTTCAAGAACATGTTTTTTTTTGTTTTTTTTTTTTTTTTTCCACACAGAAAATGTTTCAGAATTCTCTACAGACACTGTGATATAAGGATGGTTTGCCCAGCTGGGTCCTACCCCTCAGAGAAGGAATGCATTAGCTATTTAATAGTGCATCAGAAGAGTGCACAAGTATATAAGAGAAAGTGAAAATTCATGGAGAAAATAGAAAGAAGCAGATAAGAGTGTTTTTCATGGGAACAAATCTATATAGCAAAAAGTCTGAACTCCAATCTAGATTTAGCCTTGAACTTGTCATTTTCCTCCATTGTGCACCAGTTTGTGTCTGTAAAATAAAAATTATTTGCTCGTATTTATATAGTACTGTGGCCTGAAGATGACGTGCAACCATGTGAAATCTTAGTAAGATCAAAATCAGCTTAGATAATGATAGATTTGCATCTTTTCCAAATGTATTTTAAAAAACACGGGAGACTCATGTAGGTGGCAGTAGGACACGTCTCATGCAAACTCATTGACTAACATTTCTAAACAGAAATTTGAACAAGACACCACAGCTAGCAAACTAGACACAATTCCAGTAGAATATTCATTATCACGTATCTTCAAGTATGTGCTATATTTCTCAAGTATTTCGCAGTAATGGATGAAACTGTACCACACACACACACACAAAATAGTCAACAAAATGCTTTATGTAGTCTTTCAATTTTCCTTGCAGTTAAAGGTCTGCCCTGTTGTACGCAACCACGCCTGCCTCTGCTTAGTCTGGCTAGAGTATGTAGCAATGTGCTTCACGAAAATAAGATCATTTTTCCTGTGCAACTGCATGGTCCTTGGTTTGACACTTCATTCCTAAGCAGTGGGTGATATGTTGCTTTCAGCTCAGACTGCTTGTTCTTCCTCAGATCGGAAAATAATGCTCCAAACTCTATCATGTACCAACTTTCTGTCATTTGTAATGTGTGTGTGTAGGTAAAACACATTGGAAATAAAATCTCTGTTGTATTCCAGGTATCATTCTCAGCTCTTCAGATGAGAAATATATCGAGTGGTTCCCATGGCCGCAGTAATGTGAAATGCAGAAGACAGGAAACCATAAAAGGAGTCAGTGGGATATAGCACACAACCAGAGAAGATGGGTTTGAAGGGTACAAGATTTCATGCGATTCCCAGAGACAGGGCTGAAGTCCTGAACGTAATGAACAAGTTGCCATGTGATGAGCCAAGGCGCACGCTGCAGCAGCATACCAGTGACATCCTTGTTATTGTCCATGTGTATGTGCACTCTTAACCTGTGGTAGACAAGAGCCTGCTTATTCCGTGCTGTAAGAGGGACATGAAGTTTTGCATGCACAAAGACAATACACACAGGCAGTTGCTGTTAAGTTGCTGACATGCGGCAAGACATGATTCTATGTCTATACCCTTAATCTCAGTTGTTAAAATCAGCAGCAAGGCTTTGTTTTGCAGTTTGCATCCTTTTGAAGGTTCCACAATAGCCCCTTGAAGTTTTCCATATGGGAAATTGATAGTGTAAACCCTTTGGATTTATGCAGCGTCCTTGACTCCCAGGATAGCAAGGTGTTCAATAGAGAAACAGGAGCTGAACGGGAAGAACAATGGGTTGGAAAAAGAAATAAAGTGGCTGAGGGAGGAGACCTCACTGATGCCAAGTAGCACACACCAGAGGGGTATTTTCACTCAACTATACAGAAACTCAGGGTAAAGGCCAAAGACAGGATCATAAAAACAGGAGGAAGAAGGGATGGAAGTAGATGACAGTGTTTAAAGGATAAAACTGAATGTGGGCAATGCAGCTGATCTTCTAGATGGAGCAATTACCTAATTGAAACTTATAATGAAAAACAAACCAAGATTTTTTTTTAACTCCTATCAGTCAATCTTACCTCCATTTCCCTGTAGAAAAGCAGAGCATACTTCAAACTGTGACGCTCCAGCTGTGAGTGGGAGTCTGTTGTGGTGTAGATATGATTAGAGAATATTCCCAAATGCCATCACTTACAACAATGCAAGTCCACTTCCACATTTACTGAAAAGAAGAAAAAGAGGACTGCAGAGCTAAACACTGGGAACAACCAATCACTGTTCTAAGAATGGCAATTCTCAAGGTCTTCTGCAAATATGCAAAAATCACAAACCACTAAATTTATTCATGTTTTTCTCTGTTTCTATTCCAGAAATATGATGATATGAAGATTCCCATATATAACTGCACCTCCTAAGCCTCTGGTTGTTATGTGTGGGGAATGGACGTCATCACCACTATCAGCATCACCATCAATATTGGTGTGTCCTAATTTGTGTCACAGCAGTAATTCAGGCTTTGTCTAGATTCAGAGACCTTCACAAATTCAAGTTATAACGATCCAGTCGCACCATAACAAAACTATAATAAAGATATCCTGCATAGATATGTTTGCACTGAGTATGGTCCACATAGTAATTTAATAGTGCAAGTTGCTAGTGTTTATGCCACATCTTATCCTAATACTGCTCATTCATTCAGAGTGTCCATCATATTTAACAGAAGGATATAAGACAACCAAATGAGCAGATCATTTTGCTTCCTAGAAGTCATGCTAAAGCTTAATCAGTATCATCAATAGTGTTTGGAATTGACATGTCACAGTGCCTGAAATACCAGTAAGAAAGGTCCTAAGACCATCAAGTCTTTTAATCTTTTAATCAGTCATAATATTCAGAAGCTTTCCAATTAAGATTTCAAGGCCTGTTCTTTGCCTCTAGGTGGTAATTTTATTTTATTCTCCATTAAAAGTCTCTAAAGAAAGTAATCAGCAGTTTTTGAAATTGAAGAAAAAAATTGATGACCTCTATTATACATATGCATAAAACACTGAACTGCAACACTGAAGCAAATGGTATTGAAAATTAATCATAGGACAGCATTCTTTTAGCAGAAATCTTGTGTGCAAAGCTGCTTCAAATCCAAACAAATCAAACTCTTGGAATTTGAGGCATTTTGCAAGGACCAAAGCCCAGTTTTCCCTATCATAGAGACATTAGGGCTTTCTTGATTCATTCCTCAAAGCACTGAGTAAGCACAGGGAGGAAAGATTCCTGTACCTGGGGTAGCTTCATGCTAGCCAGGACTGACAGCAAGTATTAAAAGCCATGAACATGTTTCTTTTTGTTAAAGCTGAATTTATTTTCAGTCCCATCCTTCCTACAGCAGCACCAGTGCTAGTCTAGCTGTTCTTGGAAAATGCCTGCAGAAACATTAGCAAAAAACTTTATATTTTGTCTCTCCACATTTTCTGCTGGAGATGAAGTAGCAAGTGTTATTTTTCATTTACCTTTCAGTATGTGTTCTGTAGCTACAAAGCATTAAACTGCTGCTATATACCACCACAGAGGTGGCTATGTTCCCTGTAGTCAGTCTATAAATATCTTTGGAAGCCTCTGGGATAAAACAGTTATCCAACAAAGCTTATTGTTTTTAATTATTGATTGTTTAAATGTTTAATAAAATATGACTCCAAAATCTAGCAGTGTTAAGTAACCTTAACAAAGCTGTGCATCTGAGATTTCTACCTTTTGAGACATGACAAGTTATAGTAAAGATGCATTGAATATTTGCAGCAATTGTTCCTCTTAGAATCCTGGCATTGTGCCTGGATTTCCCACTCTTTCATTTAGGAAAGAGGAAACATGGAGAAATCTGTGGTACAACTGTCTGTATGTTGAGCATTAAGCTTTATTTAGCTTTTCCCTGAGCCACCAAGTGCCTGTACCAGACTTGAGATACAAGTATTTGTGAGGGTAAATCCTTTGTTTCTTCTACTGAAGAAGTTCTTTAAAACATCAAGACATTCTTTTCATCATGAGTTTTTGAGGCACTAAGTCTTCAATATGCATGCTTTATGGCATTCAGTGGGATCAGGGAAAATTCTATTCCATGTATGTAGCATCTGATTATACAGTTGCCCAGGTGCATTACAAGGGAAATATGGCATCTTTGAAGCACATAGGAATTTTGTCACTGATTCTTTAAGATTGACATTTCAACCTTTCATTTTTTCCCACTAGAATCTGATCCATCTCTTAGAGAAAAGGTAGAGATTTTGATATCTGTGGTTTTTTTCATACAAAATGCATCATATCCCTTGTGGAAATTAAGCAGTGATAGTACATCAGAAGATGTTATATAGTCAGATGATTTTGTACACTAGCAACACTGAGTAGTTATATCCTGCTGAAGAAGCTAACTCTTTCCATCTGACTCTGTGGAATCAGCAAGAGGCATGTATCTCATGCAATGGGCACAAATACTGCTGTCTCCAAAGTGTGTTTTCCTGCTGTCTTCACGTCCCTGCAGGCTACAGAAGAGTAAATCCCAACAAGATTTGCCATATCAATCAGCATGCTTCACCTTATTTATTAAGGGATCACTGCCTGCAATGAGAGGAGAGTCCAGATTCCATGGCTCTTGATCCCAGGCATCTCCAAAATGCTGGCCAGGCAGGCACCCCTTCAGGTAGTTCTACTTGACTAGGTAGATTGTGCAGTGAACATTTGAATTTAGACTGAGGGCAGAAATAAGAAGAGCTATATCAGGCTAGCCTCAACAAATGCAATCCAACTACCTCTAACGTGAAGCAGTCTCCATCACCTACTAGACAGACTAAGTTTGGCCTATAGCCTGGATGCTCAAGTTCTCACATGGCTTCATTTGCCTTGCTTGAGTTTTGGATGAAAAATCATGCTTGGTCATGCAAGAAAAGAGTCTCAGCTATTCAGAACATGCTGTTAAGTCCTGGTTTTCAAAGTGTGGCTGCACTCCAAGCATTTTGGGAATCTGCTCCTTTATAGTGGTGTAAAGAGTCTTTACTGAAATGCTATCACAAGAGACCAAATGAGCTCTCAATTGATATGATCTTACCCTACAACTCCCATACCAATAAAGGAATAAAAATACTTGTTAGTGCGGCTCATTTGTGGGAGTGAGGGTCAGCCCATTATATAACAGCAAATCCAATAATGTCTTGCTTTTTCCGTTCTGAGTAATTTACTCCCAATAAACACACTGAAAAGTTGCATTTACATTTGAAACACTTAGTGAACAGGACGCCACAGAAATCATAGTACATCATTTAACAGCCCATTTTTCTCGCCTGTTTTCTTCCTCCACCCTCCCCGTCCCCATCCCAGTCAAGTTTAACTTTTTGGTAAACACATAAATCAGCATCATCTATATTCATTAGGTTACCCGCCTTGTTCAGTGCAAAATTACCCCTGTTTTGCATGATTTTCCCCCTTTCTGATTAATATAAATGACTTAAGTTAATTATGTTTCTCTTCATAGAAAAATGTATTTGTCAAATAGTAAAAGCATCAATAAAAATAAACATGTAGATTTTACAAGGGCACAGACATGCAAACAAGATCCACATGGCTGCATCCCATTCCCAAGCCTTGTTTCAGAGTTGGCTATAATCCATCGTCTCTGCCACTGAGGCCTTACCCTCATTCAGTTAAAAACATGGATTTCACCCAAAACTTACAAGGTCAGTAGAAGATAATTAACCCACTCAGATACACACCATTAGACTAGAGGAAGCATAGGTCCCTTTGCCCTGCCTTGAATTAAACGTACAAAAAGCTTTACATTGGAAATATTCCAAAACCTTGCACAGAAGATCTGGTATATCTACAAAGTAAATGTTTTTTCCTCATGGTCCTAGTTTTGGATAGTTCCTAAAGGTGTTAATTCACAACTCTTCCTCAATTACAATTGCCTCCAAAGATTTTACTATCAGGGACATTTGATAGCAGAAAGAAGAAAGCAATACACGTAAACTGTATTTGACCTCTTGTTTCCTTGAATTTATTTTTCCTAGGCTGCTTTCTTTCAGCAGTCCCTTCCCATCCTCTTGATGTCAACGCTTCCCCCTTCCCAGATAAAAAATAATAATAAAAGAAAATTTCCTACAGAAGAGGACTGAAAATGAAAATAGACTAATATACTACATGTGTAGATGTTCTGTTATAGAGAGATAAGCAGGGAGTCAGACCCATGCAGTAACAAACACGGCACATTCAAACAGTTCTGCGTCAACCCAAGGAAAACTTTTCTCCTGAATGTCGGTGTCACAAGGGGACTGGCTGTTCTGTAGCAAGGCTGATCCATCTTTATGTCCAGCTGTCTATGGATTGCAGCAGAGGAAGAAGAGGAAAGCTGTCTGTTTTGCAGAATAATTGTCTTTATGTTCTCAAACCCTGGCAAGCAAAGGAAATGAAGAAACTTGTTTGCAGGGTGATATGATTGGCTACAATTAATCCTTTTCTATATTCCATTTCCAAGAGACAGATTCTCCTGGTAATAATGTCCCCAAAGAGACATTCCAGTATAAAGAGGGTAGAAGTCCAAACTCACTCTCTTTTCACACCTTCTATAAACATGTGTCAGGCTATACTCAGATTTCATCTTCACATTGAGAAGCAAAAAGTATTGTCACCTCTCATTAATCCTTTTCTCCAGCTGGGAAAGGACCATTCGCATAAGAAACACCAGCATATCTGCTTATACAAGGCCATAATTGGGATATGAAACTTCTGGGAACCGTTCTAGCCTAGGAAGAGGCAGAAAAGAGTTTATTCACCTAAAGACTTCTCTAGCCTCCAAACCTTCTCAAGACAGACTAAATATTAAGTATGAGGATTGGAACACTTTCTATTTGTTCCAGCTCAGTTTTCTCACCCTTTGTTTACTCCATCTGTCCAAAGAAGTTTTAAATCTTAGTAGGACAACGTGGTTGACATAGGATTACTTAGCCTACAACCAAAATAATTATTGAAATAAGGAAGGGAGCAGGGGAAGTATTGGTATCTGATTGACTTAATCCCTGTTAAAGCAAAAAGCCTGCCGACCTGTAACTGGAAATCAGTTTTGCCTGATTCAGTTTGCCTGTTTGCAGAAACAAGGCCATGTGCATTGTCAGTAGGGGTTTTAGGGGACAGCCAATCAAGAAGCCTCTGCTGTGATCTTTAAGTGTCCCCGAAGAGCTAAATATGGAAAACGGCAAAGCTCAGGCATCTGTTAACAAATCTATCATCGCTGCTTCTGGCTCAGACATAGCTTTTCCTTTAATACCAGAAAGTGACACTTGCCCATCTCTGACTGAATAACCATTCATTGCAGCTATTCAGTGTTTACTGTGCACAAACGCTTCCCTTGTTAAAAATGGTAGCTTTAAAAATAACATAATAGATCTGTTTTATTTGCTTCATTTTTTTTAATTCTAGTCCTGGTTTTGGGTGTCTGTGTGTGTTTTCATAAGCCAATGCAATAAGATGTTTAATAGTGATTGAAATGCACACAAGCCTAGCATTGTCACCACAGTCAAAAGTGGAGATCCAGAAGCCTCAAAATTATGTCATTTCAGGTTTCAGTGCCAGATGTGTCAGACTTGCTGCATATCTGACAGAAATCAGCTATGTGCTGATAAAAATAATCTGTTCTGGTTTTCTGGATACCTTACAGAACAATGGAGACAGAAAATTGAGAGATCACTCATAGATAATTTGAAAAAAAAACAAGAACAACAACAGCAAAAACAACAAAAAAAATCTGATTTCCAAATCAGCACTGGAAAATTGGAAAATTTCTGGGCTGAAGCTAGGAATGGAACACACTGAACTTTAAGAGTCTATGAACTGTGAAACCAAACATTACAGCTTTCCCCCTTGTAGATAGTTCTCTATCTACATCTATCTACATATCTAAAACATGCTTCTAGAACATGTTTTGGAGAAAGGTGAATTTGACATCATTTGACAGTGAAGGAATCTGGTAACACAGGAGTTCAGTAAACATTTTCAAAGGTACAATTAGGAACGATGAAGCAAATTCTTCTTGACTTTTCATGTGAAAAAACTCAAGAGTGATATCAGTATCACAGCTGGCAACAGGATCTAGCAGTCCCAACTCCCTGCCCAGAGCTCTCTCAGTAGTATCACATTCTTCCTGTCTTGTTTTTTACACAACCCAAACTGTGTGTCTGGAAGCAGGTTTAGCATCCCTCCAGCTTCTGACATAATTGATATTAATCTCTCAGTGTTGTAGATGCTTGCAATGCACCAGATGGGCCATTGTTTAATTAATAGCACTGCTTTCATTCAGTCTGAGCTTGATTAAATGAAAACTTCATCTGTGGGGAACCAAAACCTGCAGGCAGTATATACACAAGAGTGATGCTGTTATCAGCCCTGATGATTTTGTGAGAAGAAACCATACGGGGAGAGGTGAATTTTCCAACCATTTTGGTGAAGAAAGAAGAAATCTTCAGTCTCCAGGTAGCCATTAAAAATTTGGCATGAAAACAGCTTTGGAAAGAAGGGGAAAAAGACAGAGTGACTGATATCCAGGAGAGAAAGCAAGAGGGAAGGATGAGGATGGAAACAGTAAATTGTACTGTGGCTGAAAAGATGCAGTACATGGAACAGCAGGGAACAAAGAAGTCTACAAGTCATCTTCTCAAATATTTGGTGCTGTTTGGTGGCTAAGTAAGCATGACCCTGAGAATAACTTACAGAGCCCATGTACCCACTGTGGCGTTAGACACCCTGCTCACAACCACCAAGGAGCTGCCATGCAGTCCAAGTTAGCCAACCATGCAGTACGACTGATGCTCCATGCCTGCGAAGCAGCACAGCACACCCCTGGCTACCTCTACATTCAGATCATCCTGTGGCCGCTGCAGACACAGCAACCTAGCAGGGAATAAGCACCAGAGATTGAGAGAACGAGAGGGAAGGGTCAATGGAGAAGAACCTGGTGCTGAATAGACCTGAAACAGTTGACTCTACAACCATTCCAGTGTCTACCAGCTCCTATGGAGTTATGTTGGGGGACTGCAACATCTTTTTAAGGACTGTCAACGCTATGCAGTGTGCAGTATGTAGAAACAGCTCAAATCTGGAGTGAGGAACGAGCAACCCAGGCCTCTACATGCCTTAGAGTACCTGAGACATCCACCTGACATGTTTGCCAATCCCAAGTGAATGTCTAAGTATACATCAAATAGTTCTAGGGGCAAATGAATTGTGCCCATTACCTGGTTTTGGAGGAAACTCTCCCATATTGCTAGATAACCCAGTACACATAGAGTCTATGTATTTGATTCTGTTTCTAGCACTCAGCCTCTGTCTTGTAAATTCTTGCTACTCTTACAAGACAAAACCAGGCAATTTCTGAAGCCTAATTTCAGGGGGCAGAAATAAATAACTTGTGAAATGTGTGATGTTTAATTTTTGTAGCAATTATCTGCATGAGGATCACAAAATACTATTGCTGCCAGATAGCAGAGGGACTCCTTTACTCCAAATCGCAGGGGTCTGCATACTCAGGTGGATAAGGTCTTGTATGAAAGTCTTCCTGATAATCCAGAGTAAGGATTGCTAAAACTATTGCCTTGAGTTCAGGAGAAGTTTTGACCTCAGTGTCTATAACTGTATGGTGCACAGGATTCTCTTCCACTGTGAAAGAAGATACCACCTCATAGCAATAAAGGACCAGCAGAACACAAACAAGGACTGCTTCAGATCCTTGCACCTGTAGCACAGATTAGGATTAAAGATTATAAACTATAAATCTCCAGAATCAACAATATTCTAGTATGACAAATTCATTTATCACTAAAAAGGATGAACATGCTTAATCCCTTGTCTCTCTACAGACCACAGAGGAAGACTAATGCCAAGATCAGCAGAACATGCCAGTGGTGATCCTGCAAATCCTCAAAATCCTGAAAAATCTGAGCCTACCCTTCACTGGATTTGCTCATCTCCTCTATACTCAGCCCTTAGAGGGGTTTGTTTTGCTATATATGAAAACACACTGAAAACTTTCTTGAAAGCAATCAGCTTTTTTTGTATTGAACACACAAGTGCCCAGGAGATAAGCCTTGATCACAGCTATTTATATGACCCTGTTTCCCTTTTGCAACCCAGGAACAATCTTATACGCTTAGTCCTAACTTCTGCTCACCTCACCCAAGCTGACTCTGGATGTTACTGTGCCAATACTCTCATTATTACCATACCCTGTTCCTCACACAGCAGGACCTTCATATCAGCTGGATTGTTGTTGCAGGGTCACTTGTTAGGGAAAATCTTCCAGTACATTACATTAAATAAGTTTTTTACTTCTGAGGCCCAATAAAATCCTTTTTTTGGTAAGGAACTCCACAGAGACCACCTGGAACTAGCCTTTCTCCCAGGCTCCCCGCAGCCAGCTCTGCTCTGCCACTCATGCTAAGAGCTGTCACAGCTTCCCCACGGTAAATAGGCATATTCTCTCAAACTCTCTTGGAAAGGGACAACATTATCTCAAATAGAATCCTTCCCTGCTGTTGTTTGCCAAATGACAACATTACCTGTCTGTTCATTGCATCTGTTCATTGCTTCTCCAGGAAAGGAGAATCTATCACTCAGGATTTCTGAAGATATTTTACATTACAAGAACGCAGGATCTGAGCAATGACACGTGCTGTGTAAGAGTAAAGAGAGAATGAACTGCTCAGACAGATATCAAAAATTTTCCTGTAACATACATTTCAACAAACCTCTGATCCAAGCATGGACTGTCAGCAGATAGTCAACAAAAAACATTGTATTAAAAAAAAATCGTGCTACAGTTTTCACAATTTTGAAGTGCCTAAGCAAATTGGAAATCAGAATGACTTATGTCCAAGCAAGTTAACATACACACAGTGTAAACTTGACCAAGAAGTAAGACTATTTGGCCATTCAAATTCCACATAAACTTTCTGTCTTGATTTCCATACACACAAATACTATCGTTGCTTATTTTTATACCTTACCTAAACATTAATTAGGATCACTCCTATCTGAACAGTGCTTTGAAGGTCTAAAGCATGTTACAAATGTTAACTACCCCTGAAAAGAGGGATGTATTCAGGTGAGCAAAGACCTCTGCTCGTAGGATGCTCATTTCCCTTCAGCTTGGACTGAAAGAAGTTTGTAGGTATAACAAATTAGTCACTGTGTCTGTGGGACCTTGTGTCCTTCAGCTGAGATTCCCAAGTGTGTTATTCCTACTTTTGAGGTGAGTACCCTCCACAACCCCAAGGACACAGACCCCTTTTATTGTAGCACATAGGGCACAGTTATAAGCAACCTTGTCTAGTGCCAAAGTGGTAAACCCTGTTTGAGAGCCTGCATCTCTCATCCACTCTTTTTTTTTTCACAGCACTATCCTTTGTGCAAACACTCCTACTTCCCCTACACACAGGAGCTAACTTTTTTTTCCCTCTGTCTTCCAAGAGTCATCCAAAGGGCTTCCAAAGTGGCAGGATTCCCACTCCTCTTTCTTACTTTCCCCCCTTCCCGTGGAAATTTATTTTGAATAATTAATTAGTGATATCTTGAATTATCCTTGACTCATTACTTTCAGATGGTTCTATTTTTCTTTTCCATCGACACCCAGAACTGCTGTGACATCACTGAAATGGAGCTGGCAACTGCAAGCTAAACAGTCACTCACCTGTATAATCAAAGAAGTTAAAGACAGAAAAGTCTCACCAGTTTTTACCAACTTCTTTATTTTGACTCCTGAAAAGCTGTTTCTCCTTTCTGTTTGTTCTCTGATGCAGCATTTTTCAGTGTTTTCCTTTAACTGATTTTATATTCTCCAAAAAATGATTTCAATATATTCTTCATTTCACTTCTACACTGATACGTTCCCTCATACGATGATCCCTGATACATGTTCTTTTGCTTACTATTCATATGTCACCAAAAAACAATAGTAGCCTTGTACAGAGATGTTTCTCTGTTTTCCCACAAGGTAGGTAACTAACTAACCCTTATTGTACAGATAATGAGAGAGGAGAAATTTAGCTAGCAGAGAGAGGAACAGAACTTGCAGGCCCTGTCTGCCAGTGGAGACTTTCAGACACTGCTCCGTAGCCTCCCAGTGACACTCTCACTGCCCCCGCCACAGGGTGCCATGGACTATCCTTAGCCCTATAACAACGGGTTCATGCCTCACATTCTCAGGTACGTGGCACTGCATCTTGCCCTCTGTTTTGCCACCAGAGCTGCCCTCCCACACTGTGTTCTCATACACTGCAAATCCGAGGATTGTGCGGAAGAAGAATGCTACATTTTGCACGATCCTTTGTGGCAGATATATCCGGAGCACAAAATATCACCTCATAAGTTAGAAGATGTAGGAGATGTTTCCTCCCCAGTCTTACTCCAGAGCACTGCCTCAGTACCAGAATTGGGCTGGAAGGAGTGATTCAGAGACTTTGTATTGCAAGCCTCCTACTGCTTCTACAAGCACTGACTCCTCTCTGATTGAGGGAAAACCCCAGGGTAACAGAGCTTGATGTGTCCAAACTTGGAGTTCACAGGAGGTCTTCCGGCCCTCAACAGCTCCCAGGGCAACTCTATCCTTTCGTGACAACAGTGAGCGAGTTAATTAAGACTGAAAGATGTGATGCAAATGCATTGCAATGGAAATGCATGAATGAACTGGCATGCTTTGTATTGCCGCTCTGCAAAGCTCTCTGAGGACAATAACGATTTCAAAGCACTGCTAGGCAAGACCTATCTCCTTGCATTGTCTGTCCTTCAAGGCACAAAGTCATCACTAGCCACTCATAGGAAAAAAAATAATATTCAAAATTAACCTTTCCATGGGACTCAAAACAGCTGCACCCCTTCAATAATTCCTCTCTATACCTTGAATTCTGTTCTATCTCAAGCAAAACGGATAAATTAAATTCATAGAAGCAAACATTTTAGCAATTTTGCTTTGTGTGCTTTTGCTTGTGTTGATGAATCATTCATAAACTAGTCAAAGCAACCAGGAAGGCATTCAGTATTCATAAGCAGGGATTGACGATGGAAAAATCAAGTGAAGGCAGCATTCCCAAGCTCTCTTCATTACACAGGCTCATCCTAATTGTAAACTGCTGCTCACTCCAGGTTTCCCAGGCCTTTCAAATGTGACCATCTCCCACACACACATTTTCTACAGGTTTTAATAAACAGTGAAATACTATTATTCCTGTTTGTCATAATCATCCTTATCCTTACTTTTTCAGATACTGTGCTCAACTGAGATGAATGAGACAGTTCATCTGTCCTTTAGGCTCTGGATTTGTAGGTTGAGGAAGACATTATTGTATTGTTTACATCCTGTTTATATTTTTAAGTTTTTTTTTTTATTCCAGTGGTATGGAAAAAAGACTAAAATTTTATGTATTTTTATATTTATATATATTATATATCTTAATGGATAGTCAGATGCTTGGGCAGAAGAAGAAAGAGTCATGGAAAATTACTGACTTGCTTCAAACCTGCTCAATTCAACTCATGTTTGTAATCTTTGTCAGTTAGTAGAGATAAATAATTTTCAGAAAAATTGTTTATAAATGGTTCTCTTTGATTCACAGTTTCTCATGATGTGTGAAAAGTCATATGGCATCATTTTTGCTCTCAGACTGAAACGCCGAAACTTGTATGTGAGATATGCCTCCAACTAGGAGACAGTGAATGACAAATCACAAATAACTCATTTACAATTTGAAAGCATTTTCATAAATACCCATCAGCCACTGGAATATTGGTGAATAATGAGTTGCATTTCCTCCACAAATAGCCATGAATTTATTTCAGGATGACAGAGTCGTGCAAGTTTTCTCATTATTCAACCAGCTGTACCACACATTAGCTCTGGAACTGTCCACTAAATTCCAGAGGCAGCTTGTTTGTTACTTGCAATAATGTGCAAGAGAGACTTCGGGTTAAATTCTCAGATGCAGGTTCAATCTGAAGAGATTGAGCCCAATTCCCTGTGTCTAGAAAATTAACTTGGAAAGGAGAAGTCAAACACTGCCAGATGAGGCCAAGAAAATTTCATGTATCCAAGTGAAAAAGGGATAGTCCCAACCAGTTAAATCTATATAAACTGGGTGTAGAAACCACAGAGAGGAAGAAAAAGCTTCAGGTGTTGGGTCTGCCAGCTTTTCTCTGGTTATATCCCAACTTAAGAGGTGATAAAAGTGTATCATTTTTCAGATTATTTTTATTCTATCAAAATGCAGAATATATATTTTCCTTTTCAGCTCTCCTGTATAGATGGGGGGAGTCCTTAATACACTCTTGCTGAGTGACATTAATATGGAGAATACAGACCCTTAGGAAATGAGACAGTTTGAACAGCAACACAGAACAGATGTCCAATGGAATTGGAAAAAAAAAAAAGAGAAAGATAAACCTTCACTTATACAAGTGACTGAAAAAAGAAAAAAGGAATGTGTTATTACAAAAGCACACCCTCTCCCCAATCACACCCCTCACTTCTATCATAAGGAGTAGAGGGAGCAGGATGCTTTAAGTGTTTGTGTAGTGCTTCCAGCAACTCACCGGAGGCTGATACAACAGCAGTGTTTATTTAATAACAGAAGCACTTAGCCAACCGAATTAGGCAGGGTAATGAGCAAAGAAACATCTGCAATCACAAGGCAGATGATGGTTTCATGGCAGAATGCGATGCTGTGGCTCTAGTACTCTCCATAGGATCCCAGAAAGCAGCAAGATAAGAATTACAACTTAGAAATGTAGAAAACAAAACATTGTGGTGTGTATTACAGAGCCTGAAGAATGTCAAAAGACCTTTCCTAAAGACAGTGGAGAAGGTGAACAGGTTAACATCACCATGCAATGTTTTAGTGTTAGCAAAAGGAAAGGACTGGAGAAAATAGTCTAGTTTAACCAGTGGAAATTGGAATATTTACATCTGAACTGAAATTTCCCAGCCTTGTGATATCTCTGGGGAAAGACCACAGACCTGTGTGACCAGAGGAAGATCCAAATGTTCACACTCTGGGTCAGCTCAACTGCATAAATCTGCAGGAAAGGGGATGGATGCCCCCTCATTTTAGGGAGATAATATAGGAGTGCCTGAAGTCTCTACATAGGTGGTGGCGAAAGGCAAGAAAGTCAATAGAGTAGCTCAGATCAGCTGAATTAGGCATTAGAGAATGCCCCTTGCTTTCCCTAGCTTACTGCATAATTCACCATTCCCTGAAGTCTCTCTTCACCAAGCTAGACTTCAGGGAGTAGAAAAAACAGTCTTAGAAATACTCCAGGCTCATCTGTGCTTCCATCACCACCAGCAAACACTGCCCTCCTCTGTCCCTATTAATCTCTGTGGGTGAAGTAAGAAATTCGTTTTACAACCCACATAGGCATGAAGCCACATGCGCGTTTATAAACGCCACATTTCCTCATTTGAGGAATTCCACATTTCCTCTTATGAGCATTTTTCTTGCAATTGTCCAAGGCATCTCTGAAGTCCAGGAATAGTGAAAGATCAAGAGGTTCTCAGTCTCTTGCAGGATTAGCCACAGTTCATGGAGAACTGACCTGGCAGCAGTAGATTTGGGGCCATATACCAGGCTGCTCTAAGTCAACACAGGGTATTCTAAACAACGGCACATCTCAGTTTAAACCAGGTGGGGCTGTGGTCCCACAACCTTATGAATTTTCTCTCTTTTCTCCAGCAAATGCATCTATTTTATCGTGTCAGGGTGAGTGATAAAAGTAATAGACTACGTGGAATGTCCCCTGCATGCACTAGTGCTCTTCAGATGTTGGTACCGATGTAGCACCTTGTCTTTGTAAAGGTGAGATACAAATAAAGTATTGACACTCCTCTCATCCTACTATATGGCAGGATACATCTCATCAGGGAATTCCCATATCTGCTGCTCTCCCCAAATAACTCTTTTCACCTCCGAGTAAGAGAGCCACTTCTCTCCCATTTTCTCCACTCAGAAGGAACATAGCATGCTGGTCATTAACACGGGTCTGTGTACTGCCTGCCCTCCTGCCATGCAGAGGACCTGCAGACACCTGCAAATATCATGTGTAGGCAGGCCTTGTTTCATATTAAGCACATAGAAGTACTTTAGGATGTCAGGGGATTATATATACTTTAGAGCCTGGGGCTATGCCCATGGCTTTACTGTCTGCATAGCATGCAAGACAGCCCTCAAAATCCAGCACAGGGGACAGCAGGTCTTGGCAGAGAGCCAGGCAAGCAGGATCTGAATGTGGAGCTTGCCTGGTTTAATCTTTGGCATTTACTTAAAAGATAAATTCTTTTAGAAACAAAACTGACTGGCGAAAAAAAAGAGAGAGATAACATGTGCTGCTATGTGAAGTACACAAGGTAATACAAAAGCTACATTTGTATCAGGTCTTTCTCTTTCTCTTAAGCTGTCAAGATAAGGATGCTACCATAAGATGGTATTAGCGCCTTCATAAAAGTAGCCTGAATTTCCACAGAGGTGCGGATCTTTTCCATTTGCTTTGAAACTAGGAGAGGCTATGAAAAAGATTGTTGTGACAGAAGGCATCTTCTTTGAGATTAATTTACAAGTTATTATTTACATCTATTCCATAGCACTGCCTGAAGCTTCTTTTTGTGGTTACGCTAGAGAAGAAGGAACTGTGGGGAAAGCACTGACTTCATTATGGACAATAAAGTAGTTTCAAAGCAGAAGACCATGAGAAGACTCATCATTACTCACCCTATGCTGTGTAACACACACAAAAAAAAAGTCCTCTGTGCTCTGAATAGCACAAGGAGCTGGTCAGGCTTGAAAAGAATACATGCTCACATGACAGACCTCTAGCTTGTGGAACATGATGCAGCTAGCGATGTCACAGCTATGCCAAAACTGCCCAGCTCCTAGACTGCTACCACACATGCACTAAGAATGAGTCCTGCTCCAGAAGAGACCATCGTCCAGCACACTGGTGGCACAGGATACCAATACGGGCTTCTGAAGTGAGTGGAAACAGGAGAGGTGTCTAGCTCTGTGAAAATGTTGCAGTTTGAAAGTCGTAGTGGTGGCAGCAAATGGAGTTCCCAAATAGTGTGATCAACTATAAGCTCGCCTCTGGCTGTATTGGATTCACGAGCAGTCTGTCAACTGTAGGTCCAAACGCCCCCCCCAAACAAGTAGTCAAGTTCATTTATTCAGGATTTATTCAAATGCAACATTTCCAAAGCAGGTTTTGGATATTAGTATAGGAAATTTTCTACTACAGCATAGGGTTTTTAGCTAGCTATGATGTACAAATGTGCAATCATCACTCACCCCAGAAGATGGGAGAGGGCTCTCGAGTCTCCTCAGGCAGCGTTCCGACCCGAGGGGAGGAAAGAAGGGGATCAGCATGTTGACTGACCCAGCAGTTATGATGGAAACTTCCCTCTTCCTTCTTCTTCTTCCCCTCCTGCTTCCTCCTTGCTTCCCTTACTAGTTTGCCTTTTATATATTTTCTTGTACATTCATGTGGAGCTTGAGTGACTCTAGTCATATTTGTTTTCGTTACTCATTGATTTCCAAAAAGTGTTCCAAGTTAAACTAGAATCTAGACAGCTTGCTCAGTGGGATGGGGTTGTGTATTGGTATTATAATGAGATTAGACAGAGGAGAAGTTTGAGCAAAGCTTATCAGAAGGGACTGATCTGCCACCATTGTTGTCCCAGCACCAGACATCGCACTATGTATGTGGCTCATCAGCTGTATAGTACCATCAGGCTACCACCTCTGCAGGGAGTACAACAGAGTCTGGCCGCGGCGTCTTCGCTCCGCGCCACCCTCCATTCACTCATGCCTGCACGGCACCATCGGGTTATCCCCTCTTCAGGGAAGCCAGCAAAGTTTGACTGTGGTGTCTCCATTCTGCTCCGCTCTTCGTTTGCTCTTATCAGTGTGTGCTAGGAGGGCAGATCGTGTTGCCAAGGGAATCGTGGAGAGGTAGATTCTGCACATACCAGCCATCCTGGATGTGTATCACCCCAAGCCATCCTCTGTAATGCCTACACTTCTGTTAGGCCCTAGGTTTTCTCCAAGTATCCCCTTTTCCAGGCCATTCTTCCACAAGCTCCAGCAACCATAAGGACTGAGTGGGGGCTTGAATTCAGCTTAGTGCTGAGCCCCTAGTTTTAATAATATCAGTCTGAAACCAAGAACTGCACACTTCAACCCCTCTAACCCATATGGTTAATACAATTATAAAAGGTGTTTAAATCAACCCAAACTACCTTGCAATTACTTCTGGGAACAAGAACATTCATAAGCCATTAGTCCTGAACAGTTTTCATAACTCCCTTGCCTGCTCATACACAAAATTTAGGGCAATAGCTTATATAGAATTTTTACTCAAAAGAAAAGATGCACACAATCTCTACCCCTGTGAAATTGCTAAATCAGGAGCTGTGTGCATAACAGCAGATGAATAGGCAAGGCAGACATTTTTTCTAAAAAAGTAAACTGTCAGGGATAAGGTCCACCAGCACTGTGGAGAGGAGGCAGTTTAAACTGCTAATGCTCATACTGTGGAGAAAGAGGCTAATTTTTGAAGATTTTAAAGCTGTTCTCTTCTATCCCAGAAATCTTTCCAAGATTTTCTGACTCTCTTAAGCTCTAAGTACCTTAAAGCTGAAAGGGAATCCTGAGAGAAGGAATGATGGCAGAAGTTTTGTTAAGGTCCATTGAGCAAAGAAGCACTATGAAAAAGTAGCTACAAAAACCCTCTGCCTTCAAGCTTCTCATTTAAAAACTCCTATACATATTTGCAGAGAGGGAAAAACAAGAGTCCAAGGAAGATTAACTTGAAATCCTTTGGCAGAACCGGTACCTTATTTTTTATTTTATGATTTCTCTAAAGGGGAAATGGGACTTTCTCATAAAAAAAATGCTTTGGTCTGAAGATAAAGCAGTGTCACTGTAAACTTGAGCAAGGAGAATATTATTTGAGGTGCCATGAAGAAAAATGAGTGAGCAGCTGAGTTTAATTAAAGAATTGAAAAGACCACTACCGGCATCTACATTTCCAATTCACCTCCACCACATGGCAGCACACATCTTAATGTACCAGTTCGAAAGTGATATTCAGCAATTCCTTCTTGCTTCTCCCTTCAGTTTCAGTTTCCACACTCATCAGTTTTATTTCTAGGCCTCCCATTTCACTTTCCATTATTATGTGCCACATGCTATTTCGAAGTTTGTCAAAGACTGCTTAGATTTGCTATCTGCCTTCTCAAGCAGGCAGGAACCAATAAACGGTGCATCTGACATTTTGTTTCCTGGAGGGGTTTCCCTCTTTTTCACTCCTCTTCTTTCACATATCTACAGATTGTCATAGCCCTGGTATTTTCAGAGAGTTTTTAGCAATGCATCCTGTACCACGGTGTAATACCTCAAATGCTCGTGTTCCTCCGAGAGAACGGAGAGATATCTTCTCTCCAACCAAGTCACAGACACACAGGCAACATCAGCCTGGGTTGTTTGTGTTCCTTGCAGCTGAAGCACTTTTTAGGTGCTGTCCAGCAATACCCTTTATAATTCACCAACTGCATGATGAGCTGTTTAATCCTCTCCTCAGTTCAAATCTTTTTCTTTAAATAGGTACAATTAATTATCTACCATTCAATGAATATAAAATAGTGTTTAGAAAAATATTAATCAGATTGTGAAGTCCAGCATGCTCAAGCTAGTACAAACACAGAATCAAGATAGTTCAAACTTTCAAAGCTGTGTGTATTTGAACCAAATCCTTACCCAAATTCATCCTTCATTCAATACTGGCTGAATAAAGGTAACAAAAAGCTCAATGCAGTAGGACATGATGCAATTTGGGGCATTCCCACGGTGTTCATAGTGTAATCAAGCGTGTATGTATGTTTGCTGTCTTCTTTTTGAGCAGCCATGTGGGTAAATGTGTTAAACTCCTGACTGTTGGAGTACAGAAGAGAGAATATAGGTATTCAATATCTTTATGCAAAATTTTGGTAGCTCACATTATGTGACAGAATTAAGGGTGTAGGGCCTTGTTCTGAAAGGAGAAATGTGGAACACACAGAATAGTTACAGATACAATTCCTGATATTTTTTTTTCTTTTTTTTTCATACAGATGTTCTGCCCCTTCCATTTATAATCCTGCTATTTGCAAGGTCAGAATGCAAGGCCTGCCCCTTGCATGCAGAAGTCTGGAAAAACTTAGGTTGCCATCAAAAAACATGAAAAAATCAGTGAATACAAAATATGTAAAGTCTTCTCAAAGCAATTCATCTTCAAAAACATAATATTGAGAATCCTCAGCAAATCCTGACCCCATTTAAATCAGTGTTCAACTTTTCAGCAACTTCCTCAAGCAGAATCATTTGCTAATGATATGCAGAACCTTCTGAAGTTGTAAATGTTTATTGTTGGGTGAAGAGAGCAGCAATCGCCATCATTAACATACAGCTCAACAGTCCTCAAGATTTCTTATATTTTCTACATAGGTTAATAGTTAAATGGGTCAGTACCATAACATACTATATGACAGGCTGTGACTCCAGAAAAGCCAGAAAGAGTCCTCTGAAGCGGCTCTTCTCAGAGTGGAAATACTGGAAAAAAAAAAAAAAAAACCCTAAATAGTAGAGAACAGGAAATAAAACAATGGTCAAAAGAGATGTCAACACATTTCCCCAAAACAATAGCAATGCTTCACATGCATATATTTACAAGGATGTTCAGAAACAATATCCCACTTTTTATCTTTCTAGCAATTGCTGTCGTTGCTGCAGGATTCTGGCAATGGACAGGACCAGGGAATCTGGGATGACTTCCAAACTACTTGTTTATATTATGTAATGTATATGTATATACATATGTATACATATGTGTGCATATGTATATACATATACATTACTCGATATAAATAGATATTTTGTTCTTTTCAACTGTGCTTACATATCCATATGTATATGTAAGCACAAAATATCTATCTATACTTGTTTTATCGGTAAGAAGCACTGATTGAAAGGAGTCAGTGAAAAAAGGGTGGCTTGATATGACTATACCAGCTGCAGAAGAGACATGAAGTTGGAGTAAGATGGTCGGATGAGATTATACAAATTCAGAAACAGTAAGATTTGAAAGGTTCTACCACTCATAGCTTTGATTACATCTTGTCAATACCAAAGCAAACCAGCAGCAAGTTCCCTGGCATCAGTGGATTGACAGGGGTGTCACAACACAACCAAAAGGACAGCAAACATCAGGCCAGTGAACGACAAAGAAACAATACACTGGCAAACAAAATCAAATCTTCTTTGGAAGACATTAAGGCAGTGCTGTAATAGGCAGGATGGCTGGCAGAACATTATTTGTGTAGCAGGTCTGGGGACTAAGAAATCTTAACTTGGTGCTCTAAGCTAGGTGTTGTACCCACAATGCAGTTATCCTATCCTTGGCACCTGCAGTTGTCAGGGAGGCAATTTTGACTCTTGATTCATTTTATTTTCTATTTTTCTTATACAGAAGTATATACTTTTGGTCAGAACTGCATGGAAAATGGTTTGGGCATCTTCTGAAGCCCTCAGTTGCTCCTATTAACTCTATGATGTTAATACTGATAACATTTTAGTTTCTGATCAATCTCATTTAACTTCCACTGTAACCAGTTCCTCCAGAAGGCTTTTTCCAAGGGAAAAGCACATTAGAAGCATTGTACCATCGAAATAAATATAGACATCATTGTAATTTCAGACAATAGTATTCCAATACTCCCAGTTTTTACAATACCCTCATTAATATGGAAGACCTGTCTTTTCAGTTACACAGCAAATGGACATTACAAGAATTCTGATAAAGTTTACCCAGTCTACAGAATTTTGATAGAGTTACCCAGCCAGAACATCTGGCTGGTGATTCCTGTTCCACGGTGCCCATAGGCAAAGGAAATAAAGCATGAGTTGATTAAGCAAATGAAAGGGTTGCCTGTGCTGGATATATCTGAGATAGAATGAACCAGAATATTTTGAATTTTAAATAAACTGCAGTGGAATATGGATTTGATTTTTTCTTATATGATGTTACTCATAGCCACTTCTAGGTGCTAACAATACAAGTGCAAAAATGTACTCTCTTTCCTCATCAGCTGCTGTGCCGGTCACCTTCCTGGATTCTTACGCAGATAAAAAGCAGCACATCACCTCTGCAAGACAAGCAAAGCAGAAAGGGGTATTTTGCTTCAGTACTATGCATGCAGATGCACTTTCTTTCTACTGGGCTCTCATGTTATTTCTCACCCAACATCACCTTACAAGTGAGACCATCAGCCATGGGTCCATGAGTCAAGTTCACACTAGTTTTATTGGTCCAAGCTCTGCTCTAGGGCTTCTGGCAGTTTTAATTCTTCTAGAAATATATATCCAGTAACCATATGCCTTTTCTCCTCACACTTCTTATTCACATCTCTGAGCATCGCATGCTGTAAGATATTCCTCTTCATCTCATGGGAAAGGAAAATGAGCACTATTCACTTCATCAAAAGGCAAAAGAGGCATGAAGACTGGAGTACCTCATTTGAAGTCAGCTACAATTTTGATGTCTGTGTGGTAGGTTTTACACGTGAGTCATTCATTCTTGTCATTTTCTAGAGAAAAAGAACTAATTCTAGAGCTCTGAAGACCTCTAAAGATGCAACAATTTGATTTTTCCAGTTCTGTCGACTGTGCTTAAATTTAGGTCAGGCTTAACTTAAGGTTGAGCCTAAATTTAGGCTAGGTTTTAATTTAGTCCAGGTTCAAGGCCAGGCTTAATTTAAGGCCTATCTTAACTTTAGGTCAGGTTTAATCTTAGGCCAGGGTATAAGTTTGGGTCCAGATTAAGTTTAGGCTGGGCTTAAGTTTAGGCCCATCTTAAATTTAAACAAGACTTGTAATATCTAGTTCTTGTAATATCTACTACTTCTTCCTATACATCCTACCTCATCTTGAAGATAAGCTATAGAAAATGTCTAACAGGCAAGATAGGGTCCCTGAATGCAGCCTGGAAACATTGCAAAGATATTATTTGCCTGGTGATCATCCAAAGACTCTTTACTGATTCATTCTAAATTTGAGGAGAATAATTTTTCACTATTCTGTTCCAGATATGGTCTTTTATACCTATACAAAATGTCTCTGTAGTTCTGGGAGAAATAAATTCTTTCTCTGACTCCTAAAGGAAGTAGACTGAGTCTAGAGAGAATCTATAAGCAATCTGGGGTGAAGGCACACCAGACCACCTTCATTTCCACTCTGAAAGAAAATGCAGAATTACTTTGTGTTTGCCTTTAACTTTGATCAGAACTTCATGAGTAACTGGTGCCCACAATGATAAATGTTATTGTCCCTGCTCTGACCAGTCACTTGGAAAGCCGTGGACTCATTGCAAAAGAATCGTTAGATCAAATTGCTAAAATAGGAGGCAGTTTATGGACAATTCAGTCTATTTACAGTGGATATTCATGATCTATTATGACAATTCATGATCTATCTGGACGATTTTGCATTCAAGCTTAAATAACACAGTTTTATGCTCACACACAACAATGACTTGTGAATATTTATAGGTAAGCACCTGGACAGTATTTGACAAAGCCATGAATATTCCTGGTTACGTCTTCTGAATGAAAGCAAAAGGCTGTACCTGAAGCTTGAATTGCAGTCACAAAAAGTTAATCCTAAATATGGATATGGATCATTAACATGGATATTGACTAAATGAAATATATAACAGGCAAATAAGGCAAATATATAACAGGCAAAATAAGGAAAAAATAAAGATATAGATCTCATCAACCAAAAGATCAGTAAAATAAATAAATAAATAACCAGGAAACAGGATAAGTTCTCGTAGCAAGAGGATTTCAAGACAGAAATATAGATGGGCCCACAAAAAGAGCTGGAAGCTGCGAGACTCAGGCAGCTGACAGATTCACATATGCCTATTTTATTTGGGGCTATACTAAAGATTCTCAAGTTAATTATCTTCTACTTCATATTAGACACAGAGACACATAAAGCCCCTTAAGTCTGTCAGTAGAGGTATTAAGGGACGCATAAAGTCTCAGGCAAATATGGTATGGCAAAATGCAGGGCTACAATATAGGGCTATATTCTTTTGTTTCAATATTCCCCAGGGTGCATATGGAGTTGGCGAGGACACTGACTGAATTGTCATTTTTGGAATTAAAATGAACCTGTCACTGAGCTCTCTGCTGAGATTTTACCAGGCAGTAAGAAGACAGACGACTTACCATCTAGCAGATATTACAGCAACTAATAATTCTGTCTCTACTGACAAGTCTTGTGTGTCCAACGCTACCTTTCACTTCCTCTATATCCAGTCTCTAAAATACACTCACAAAAATCTTGTTCCCTATGTTATTTCCACTGCTGCTTAGCTCCTTCTGAGCTATCTTATTAACATCAAAGGAATAAAAGTCTATTGCCCTGTGTTCAGTAAGAGCAAAGGAAACAGCAGTGACTGATTTCAGAGGATCACTAGCGGACAGAGGACATGGATCAGGTGGTGTCTGATCACACTTGGCCATGTTCTGTTGCATGTCATCCTGTCAGGGAGAACAACTACATACACATGGAGTAAGAGAAATACAGCAAACTCATCACCCATATCCAAATCTACCCAACAAGTATTTTTAATGGACCAATACTCTCTGGACTAAGAGAGGACTCTTTGAGATGAATTCACCAAGACAGATGAAAACTATAGTAGTTGAATATAAAGCTGTCTCCAGGCCTGTAAATATCCCAATTTATTTCCATCTCCTCAAATTATCTTGACATCTGTAACTTTTCTGCTGATATTGCCTCTATATGAGAGGAAAATGCAACTTAAGATCCTCCTGGGATGTTCAAATGGGCAGGAGTCAGATGTCAAGCTTGGAGACTCACTTCTGTTGCAGACAGATCATTTGCTTTGGCTCTCTTCTGTGCATATCTCAGATTTCCACTCACATGCTCCACACTCATTGAGTGTAATCTCTGCTTGAAATAAAATCAGACAATGATCAGACAAGAATACTCAGAAACTTTCTCAGTTTTTTTTCTCAACTAGTGTTGAACAAATAGTCTTTGTGAGACATACTCTGATTGACTGTGTCTATCTCCACAATGGGCTACGGCTAACTCTGGAGTCTAAAGATGGATGGGTTAATGACTGCTTTCCCTCACTCCAAATGGAAGTGCCAAAAAGGGTCCTTCTCAGAAGCAATTAGAAATGGAACAACTGTTGAGACTGACCAGGCTCTGCATTACGAATGGCACAGTTCTTCCACATCCAAAATATTTCATGTTGATGTATCTGCAAAGGGAGGCTAGGTTGGCCTCTACCCAGAATATTGAATCTGTGCTTTCTTTTACTTTCATCATAGATGAGGACCAACAGTTTCCAACATAGGCAATTAAATCAGAAGTCAGGAGAAAAAAGGAAAAAAAAGAAAAGGAAAAGGAAAAGGAAAAAGAAAAGGAAAAGGAAAAGGAAAAGGAAAAGGAAAAGGAAAAGGATAAGGAAAAGGAAACGGAAAAGGAAAAGGAAAAGGAAAAGGACTTTGCTTTCAAGCTCTCTACCACTTAAAAAAAGAAAAAAAAAGAAAAAAAACAACTTTTTAGAAGAAGCAGAACTAGAACGACATTTAATTACCCATAGTCTCATGTCCTCTTTGAATTTTTATGTAGATTTTTAATTCTTTAGAGATGGGACTGACTCTCCCTGTGCATCAGTATAGCATTCATTGTAACGAAGCTATAGAAAAAATATAAGTTTCTAGTTCATAAATTATTAATAAAATATGGATGTTACCTCTGTTTTACTCCAGCAAATAGACAACTTTAATTTCCACAGACATGTCTACTCATCCTTTGAACATAATCAAAAAATCTGTTCTGTGGCAGTTAGTTACATTGGTCTGCTCTATGCCATGGAGTGAAAGTGTATATATTTGCTGCTTTATTAAATGCTGCCATTTAGTTTTACTGAATACTTTCATTGCTTCATGCTATAAAGCTTACAGTGGGAATTCTCATTTCTGTCTAAGCTTTTTCTTTTCTCTTATGGCATTTTCTTCGATAAAGCCCTTCCCCTGACGCCTTTCAAACATATCCTTGTGATCACTATGGGTTACATTTTCTAGATATACAGTCCCGCTTATACAGCCCTAGATTTGCAGAAACACTTTTCAGGCACTGTGTTTGTGCAGCGCTCTGTGCTATCCATTTGTATAGAATACTACAAACAACAGCAAGCACCAAACACTATTGACTTAAACTCTAAGACTCTGCATCTGGGGGCTCTTTCTCTGCTATTGTTGTTCTATCCATCTCTAGGAGAAGAATATTATTACAGTAATCACAGTATCATTTTTAATAAGTGTAAGGAAGGGGAAGGGGGTAATTCTGATAGTTGATCTTATCTTTCCAAACCCAGACATGCAAATTCTTGCAGCATAAAAGCTTACATTCATCCCCTGAAGATCTTGAACAAATAATGTTTTTAAGTATCCCTTTGAAATAACTTTTAATAGGAAAGCCAGCAGAAATAACCTTTAATAGGAAAACCTGAAGAAAGAAATGTCCACCTGCAACATTTCTCTGTTCACAACAGTTGCCATCTATCGCAAGAACAGCTGCCCTCACTTCAGGTAGATAAAGACATGGAGAGACAGAGCAACTTCTGCTCAAAGCAGAAAGTTACCTCCCATCACAACCTGTAGTCTCCATATTTGCTGCCCCTGCAAGCAACAGCAATTCTAGTTTGCCTGATGGAGAAAAATGGTGACTATCAGCCACCTATAGCAGCTGAGAACCTGGGTCTTCATGGCCACATTTTCTCAAATCCAGTGTGATCCTGCTGCAACAGGATCTGAGCACATCACCTGAAATAGTATTGAGATGTACTTTAGTACATTTATCTTCCTACGACACCTCAAACAAAGCAGATGCAAAGGCATGTATTAATGACTTTGTTCTCACTAGCAGGTCTAGAGAAACATTTCAATGCAATCAGTTTTTCATTAGAAAATGCTGATTTGTCAAAATGACAGTTTATCTTGGAATAGGCTTGAATGCAACGAAGTGTTACACTGGAAAAGTTTTTGAAGTCTAGAAGAGAGTATGTGGAAGGTGAAGAGAAGAAAGGAGGGAGAATGGGCAACTACGATCCTACTGACTTCCCAAGGCCAGAACCATTCTATAAATAAGCAGCTTTGTCCCAGGACACTAACAGGGCTCCTTTTGTAGATGACAGTGGTGGTGGTGACAGTACTGGAACCTTGTGAATCAACAGACTTCAGCCTCCATCTCTGCCAACATACTTTGCAAGGTTTAAATTCACGTGCACAACAGGAGGGAGATAAAGTACCAAATTTCCTCACAGATTCTTGATAAAAATGCTGTTCCAAGTTTAATTAACATATATTTCTTTAAATCATCCCACAGCTGAAACAAAATCTGTTTATCCACAGCATTCCAGGTCCAAATTTTGCACTACGTTATACCCAGGTGCATCTGCAACATGGCTCATTCAGCCCAAGCCAGTAGTTATAACTGTGCTGCAGAGCAGACTGTTCCCTTAAAGTTCATCAGATATCCTTTCTCTCCCACAATTTTTGTTTTTTTTTTCCTTTTTTAGTTTGTCAGCAGCAGATGAAAACAATAAAAGCCACATATTGCTCCAGCCAGATGGCGATTCTGCTTTCTATCATCTAGTTGGCTTCATGGTGAGCAGTACTTGTGTGTGTTCGTCCATCTTCCTCCCCTGTCAACCATGCTTCTGCCTACCTTGCATACTCTAATAAAGGGAAATGTTTCTGAAGAGGGTTTCTGGAGGCAGTGTGCAACTGGGGCCAGACCTCTTTCCCAAGGCAGGATCTGCCGTGAGCTAGGCAGGACAGCATCTAGTTAGTCAGTATTTTCAAGTCGTCTGCACTGCACCCATCTGTGACAGATCTCAGCTTTTTTAGCTCCATGAACTGCCCCCCACGGGAAAGCAATAGGAATTCAGGGAGGAGGAAAAAGGATGCTCAAAAAGAACTGAGATGCAGGTTGATCATTTTATCTACACTGTCTGGGTGCCATCGGAACAGATTAACTCCTTCATTTATCATGGCACTATCATTAGAAATCTCAATTATTTCTGAATGCCACACTGACAAAATGTTTAATTAGCTACTTTGTTGCGTTAATCACTTCTTGGATACAAGGAAGAACCAGAGGCACCAGTGCAGGGCCCCATTATTTTTTATAGAAATGTGTGCAGGGCGGAGGAAGTTGTAATAAATGTTCCCATCATTACATAGAGATAAAGGTCAAACGGTAACACAGCATTCATATATCTTAAGCTTTTCACAAGGAGCACATACCTGCCGGCTACAGTGTTCTGTAGTAGCGAGGAGAAAACAACGCGAGTTGCCTGGAAAGCAACTCAAACAACCAGGCTGGGGGTTCCTCTTTTCCCCTTAGCGAATGATGCTGTTCTGGTGCTTCAGGGCATAAGTAAGCCATGCAGTTAAGTAGTTCAGATATTACCATTAAGAACCTGTCACAGTTAGGTTCTCCATGGGTTTTCATGGAGTCTAATTATAACTGTAGGTACTATTTTAATTTACTTAAGATTAATTTAGCACAAGTCTGACAATAGCCAGAAAGGCTGGGTTTCCTGCTTGTATTGAGATTAGGCAATATTCTATGTAAAGCCTACAAATGCAAAGATATTCACTGATATTTCTATATGACCCAGAGTTAACACTATATGAAGACCAGGGCACAGCTTTCCCACCAACTCCCATGGAAGTAGGGCACCACCACAGAGACCAGCTGGCCTTGGTACCCTCATTTCCAGGACCTTTCTCATGGTTTCTGTCCAGAGGCAGCAGGCAGTAGAAACAGCATGTTTATGTCTGTTTATCTGTTATACTGCACCTGTTTCTAGAAAGTAAGTCACGGGGATACTTCTTGTCATGCAGACACATGTCTTTGAATAGAGAGAGTCTATCACTTCACATAAATCACCAAACAACCACCAAAGGACTTCAGATGACGACAGATTTCCCTCAGAGCAAGACAGACCATTTGGCCTACAATCCAGTTTGGGTGGACATTTGGCATGCAAAACTCATAGAGCAAGAGAGACAACACTCATTCATTTTATCCCATCAGAGTTTCCTAGCTACCTAAATGCAAGGGTTCTCTGAAGTGTCCATCAGGACTGCCAGTCTCCTCATGCCCATTCACACCCACCAAGAGACTTGATCCTTTAGGTGCCCTCCTCTCCCATTTTCAGTTAAGATGGGCTGCAACACAAAACACAGTCACTGCACAAAACTGGAAAGGAGGTGGTGCTGGGAACAGAGACCTTGTTTTGAAAGAAAGCCTCATAAAATTCATCAAATTTTGTTTGCCTCATTCAGTTTAAGATCTTCAAAACCACACATTCCCTTTGCTGGGGTCTTGTCCTTGCCAAGTCTTTCATTCACCCACAGAAGGGCGAGGAAGCTGAACTCAGTAGCCTATTTCTGAGATTCTTCCCTACTACAGAGGTGTCCCAGGTGTCAGACTGTTTCCCTGATCTGTTTATGCATTCATCTAATGAGTTTTTAATAAAAAACGTATATGCCTAAGGTGATTGCATTACATATTCAGCAGTATCTAGTTAAGAACTTTCTAGTTTTTTTTTCAAACCCTGATCATCTCCATACATACCTCTAAGGCTATTTGACTCCTATTCATGTTGCACCAAAAATCATTTGTGTTGCCAGCAGTCTTCTTTTCCCTGAGGCACTAAGGCCTACCAAACTTGTAAAGAATTACTGCCTGAAAGGGTGTATCCAGCTCAGGATACTACTGGGTATTTGAGAAGACATGTGCAGCAATGTGCTTTACTGTCAGTCTTCCTAGCAAGGTGTCTCTGTAAAGTCCTCTGAGCAGTACAGAATCATTTCATGACTTGTCTTCATAGCACCCAGTTTGCTATGACAGAGAAGAGAGATCGAGTGGTTGAGCTGAGGCCATAAAAAATGAATCCATTCAGAACTGCCTAACTCACTTATTGTTTCAAAAGGATGAAATAATACAAAACCCAAAAAGAACCAGCACGGGGAAATTTAATCTTATCAGTCACTCCTACATTACATTCTTTAAAACATTCTCCTTCCAACACTGCCAGAGCAAAGCCACTGAATGCATCTGATTTCTGCAGCAGATATATTTAATGCAGGAAGACGTTCTGGCTCACCGACTCCAATTAGTTCTAATATTAGGCCTGCTCATAAAACATACAGTCTCCCTTGTTTTCCACAAGCACATCGATAAACATTATTGTATGGGGATATAAATATAACTCATTAGTTTGTTGACACTCAACGGCTTATCTATATATGTAATGCCATCCTGTCATTATTGATGCCTTTTTAATGGTACAGTATCATTAAGCAATAATGTTATACTTCTATTAATATCATTTGGACTTGTTCTTAATAATTATGCCAGAGTGACTGCAGTATCTTCTGCAGGATGTTGATGACTGCAAAATATATTTCTCCGTACAATCCATAATATTCACCATCCTCCACAACTAGAAAATCGCAAGATTTTAGTCCTCTAACTACTGACTTTGGGAGTTATGGAGCTCTGTAGGTACATATCCTGCTCCCAAACTTGCCTGCTTCTTTCTCAGAAAAAAAATGTAGCACTAGATTACCACTGCTTAGTTGCTTGGTGGCCCATTGTGCTACAATCAGAGGTAGGCAGGAGCTAGCTGAATGAGTGGGAGGATGCCTCTGTACAAAAGATGTTCCTCAGTAATCCAAACACAAGCTGGGAATTCAGCATTCCTCTAGGACATCTTCTTTGCAAATTATGACTCCCTCTGTAGTCTTTGTAAACTTCCTTAATTTCTTTCTGACTCTTTATTCCTGTTTTTCTCCTGATGGGATCATAGGTTCTTTAGAAAGTCAACAAAATAGCAAATCTTGTGGTTTGTCACAAATCCTGCTGGTTTATATATTTTGTGTAAATGCCCAGCAAGCACTGTTAAGGCTGAACAAAGCAACATACTTGCCCTCTGTCCTGCCACAAGACAGCACAGTACAAGCTTCTAGGGGCAAGACATCCTCCCACCCTCTTTTAACTGGCCTCTGTCTTCTTGCCTCCAATCCCATCCTTTGACAGCTAAATCAATGGAAATTTGGAAACTGTTCCAAAGCTCTGAGAAAAAGGCACTTTATTTTAAGTGCCCTCATAAATGCAGGAACAAAAATTCCCTCTACTATGGTTTGAACTTCCATTAGCAAAACTTTGCACTCAGCTATTGCTACAGAACTGGATGTGCCAGGAGCTCTGGTGGAGCTGGGGACCAGTCCTTTGAGGAAGTCATTCTGCTGCTGACAGAGCATGAACTTAAGGATGTTTCCCAAATTCCCACAGGAAGACAAATTGAAAGACTGAGAGAAAAAGACAGTCTTCCCCTCAATAACACTTCAAATTACAAGAACACAAATTGAATGTAATTGTCTGCTAATCATTAGCTATTTAATTACATGCTCTGGGTAGTGTACAAAGAGGTTGATTTCTCATATCACTTACTCCATGGAGCTCCGTGTGTCATTCCTGACCCACACTGAGATAAATGGAAAATAGTCCCAGGCTTCTTTGGCTTTTTAAGGAGAAATACTGACACCAAAATGCAGTAAGTGCCTAGGTTTGTTTATTTGGGAGTTCCAAGAAAGAACCCCAGGCAATCTGTTTTCCCATGTCCCGCCTAAGGCCCAATAGTGCTGCAAGCAAACCTGGCTCACCAGTGATCAGACAAGGCTGGTGTCTGCTGCGGGGGTAACAGCCCCTGTAGAGGCTACAAGGATAAGATTTTATTGTCTCTGCTCTAGGAGCAACAGCTACCTCGCAGACACTTCTAAATCCACCAGCATTAATGGCTCTCCCAAATCTAACACAATATTGTAATTGCAGCTAGTGGTTACATGATGTTCATCAGTAAACCCTTCATAGCGTCTGACTGGGTAAAGTATAGTTGCAAGCTATGTGTGCTCAGCAGCTGAAAAATATGCTGTCCAGTCACAGAATCACAGAATGGCTGAGATTGGAAGGGACCTCTAGAGATCATTTAGCCAATCCCCCTGCTCAGGCAGGACACCTAGAGCGTGTGGCACAGGGTTACATCCAGTCATGTAGGTCTCTCATTTATCAGTGTGATTGATGGTGGGGACAGATGATAAAATAACCTTTTTTTTAAGATTCTTGTTAACGAAAGCATCATAGCTTTGTACAACGTCATGTTTCTTTTGCACAAGAGTTATTAACCCTCTCATGCTAACAGTAGCCAAAACTGTTCTTCAGCCTCAAATGTAGAAAACTGCAGTTTGGTATTAGATGTCTCTAGTTTAAAACCTGTTGCTCCGCAAGGCAGCATGGAATGGCATTAAATAAATCATTTTCTATGCCCGAAGGCCCTATATTCAAATCGATAAAAAGGAACAACTACAAAAAATAAACAAAACTGACAAAAACCAGAGCTGGTATTTTCAACACTGGTGGTTATTTTCAGAGCAAAGCATGATCATGGTTTACATGTTCATGCATACACAACTGCAGCCTCAGTAAAGGCTTATTTTCCCAATGTTTATGTTTTCAGAGCCTCCCACAAAATTTAAGCAGAAAAATAAAATGTCCAAGGAATAACGAAAGGGATCGCTACCTTTGCAGTTATGTGAGGTGGCACAGGTCTGAAGTGAATGAAGGTAAGGACAGATTGGGCTTCGTGTGGTTTTTTTTTTCAGCAACACAGTAACTAGTGTTTTTGTAGCACCCAAACAGTCATTTGCATCACTGCCTGAAGCAGAAGACTTAGGGATTTCTTTTCCTGCAGCTTCCATTGCATCCATCTGATAGGCACATTGCCACATTTATTTGCTTTACTGATAGAACATAATTGAGCATAATTGCTGAAGCATCTTAAATAATTCTAAATACAGGAATTGATTTGGGGATTAAATGGAATATGGTAATTGTGTAATTGAACAAGTAGCTGGAGTCCTCACCCAGCTAAGTGGATTTCATGATTGTGGCTGATTGCATCAGAATATAAATCAGCCTGATTTGCGTGGCTGATACTAGCTTCCCTCCTCCTGTCTTAGAAACAGTTTTAAGTAGGTCTCATTTCTGAAAATGCAAAGGTACAGAGGGGAGACTTGGGAAGAAGCATCCTGAACTTAATGGCTAGATACTGTGTGATGCCCATTCAGCAGGAAGGATGCAGGAACCCTTGATGATTTGAGTCATTATTACCTGGGTGATCACTCTCAGGACCATGATGCCAAGGTAATTTTCAGCAGAAGTGATGAAATTTAAGCAACTTCAAGCAACCTCAAAAGAAGCTGAGCTGCTAGTAAGGCACTCAGTGAAAGAGTCCTTCTTTCTCAGATGTACTTCTCCTTCCAGCTGACTTCATCCATAGCTTGGGTTTGTTACTCCTCTGGTTACAGACCTTCAATTTTCTAGCTGGAGTTTGCTGGAGCTGGCTAAGGCCTGTACTATGTGGACATAAGCTATTCTAATCAGAAAGGCACTAAGTGCACAACATATACAAATGGCTCTACAGGAGCTATCCAATGCACTATGGATTTTTTAAATTCAGCCAAAACATATGTCGTTCTAGGATAGGAGTTTTTCATTGTCATGATCCACATTTACATTTTACCAATAACACATACAGAATAACATTAACTGCATTTGGAAAAGCATTATAATTCCCAACTCCGTCCTTTATTTTTTTTCTTTTTCATTTTTTTGTTTTGTGTGTGTATGTGTGTAGACTTTGGGCTCCAGATACTGGTTCACTACCTTAGCTTGTATCCATAGCGTGTTCCACATATCTGTCTACCACCATATTACTGTATAAATGTACTGGCTGTTAATCATTCATTAACACTACAACATCAAGGATATAATATGTATACCTGTATAGGAGGAAAATGAAGAATGCAATTACACGACTATAAATAGTTGGTTTCTAATATTAAGTAGGGCACTAAACTCTATGTCATGGTCTCATTTACTAAATGTGTACATATTCATCACTTTTTTTTCTCAAAGAGACAAGAAGGCATTTACAGAAAGACAAGAAAATAATTTCTTTTGTGGAATGAATCAATCTAGACTTTCTCACTCCTAAATCTTAATTTGTTACAAGGAAAATAGCCTTTCTTTTCCTCTGACCTGGTGTATTATTTTTCATCCTTTTATTTTCTTCTGCTTTAAGCAAACTGTAAGTCTAATCTCCACCTTCCCTTAAAACTTATTGATGGTCAGATGAGCAAACTAAAACATCTGCTTGATGGATGAGATGCCCTCAGCTTCAGTCTGTTGGACTTGAAGATTCAGAAAAAAAACTAATGCTTTTTAACCTTTTACTTTCAAAGCATTAACACTAATTCTATACTTAGACATATCCAGAAAAGCATTAGCATAACTCAAGCGAAATAAACAAAACAAGCAAGTTAAAAAATCTTTCTTACTTGATCTGCAGCACTCTGCAAGAGTGAGGTGAGAGCAGAGCATCAGCAGCTTAGAGGAAGCTATTAGGTTCAGGGATTGCACTTGCTTTCAGGATACAGCTAATGCCAGGTGATCACCATTGCTGGTCTTACCAGAGCAGTGATCACTGCTTATATTGCTCAGATAAAGGCTTTGCTAAAGTATTCATCATAACAGACCTTAAAAAACTATGACCAATAGCTATACCAGCTAAAATGTACTAATGATATCATAAGATGAAATATGAACATCCAAATCAAGATTCAAGGCAAACACATAGTACAGAATGGCTAAAGGTACATATAGAGGGTCATGCTAACTTTTTTGAATAATTTATTTTGAGCACTTCTTTATAGAAAGTGTCAGAAACCATATACCTCTGCATTGATCTAGTTTTGGCCACTCAACTTCATCATTGTCTCCCTCATATGACTTCCACTTCAGAGATACCTGCTTTTTCCAAACAGAGGTGGGTTTCACAGTTTTAAGAATTACTTGTGGTACCAGGAGGCACTGACACTGAAAATACTACTTCCATCTTATGTTAGTGATGATTAAAAATTTAAGCTACCTGGATATCACATTTCAGAAGGGGTTGTTTAGATTTGTTTTCTTATCTCCAGTCATACAAATTCTTGGATATATGTGTAAATGAAACTCATTTACAGTGCTGTCTTTCTGCTTGATTGTTTTCATGTTGTCATTTATGTTTTGCCCTAAGGACTATTTCAAGGCCACAGAAACCAGAATGGATGCCTTTTCTTTCCTACCCAACACAAACATATCTCTCAATTCCAGCAGGCTCAAGAATTAGAAATACACAGGTTGCCACTGGGGTTGCCACTGGCGGGAATGTGCTCATTCTAAATGAATTTCTGTTCTCATTACAACTCCCCTAGGTCTCAGGCTGAGAAGATCACTTAATGAGAAGAGATCAGGCCTTAAGATTCTGTGACAACTCATTTTCTTGACAAAGACAGTAACAAAAAACAAAAATGACACAGCCTTAATCTCTTCCTCTGACAATTTTAAAGATATAATGAGAACAGACAGCTGCAGAAAATATTTCTCTTTGCTGGTGAAACTAGAGTCCTGTGTCCCTCCTATAGCTAGTGGCAAGCAAGAAAAAAAAATATTACTAGTAAAGCCATCCTTGGCCAAAACCCTTCCTGAAGGGAGTCACGGAAGCTTATCAGAGCACTGGAGCCTCAAACACAGTTCTAGTACCCAAATAACAGGGTGTCTTGTGACTGTCTTGTGAAAAATCAGATTCTAGATTTTTGCACCTCAGCTGATTCCTGAATGCAGTTGTGGCAGGTCAGGAAAGAAGACAGACATACTAGGAGCTGTATCACCAAAGCTATGATCTAAATTTGCTTGATTTTTTGTGTCCCATAAGCACAAAATTAAAGAGAAAAAGGGTCCCAAAGAACACATTAAAGTAGACAAGTTCATTATGTATTGAAGACTTTGTAGAAAGGGAGGTAGGAGACAAATAACTTAAAATACTGTGTATATTATTTTGCAGCTAGGCAGGTTCTGTAAGGAAGGAAGCATTCAAATCAGCATTCTGATTAGGAAGTATATTGACCCTGGGAGAGAGAGAAGACAACATCATGTATAATGGAAGAGAGAAGAGTGGGGTGCCACTGTTGTCTCACCATTTTTTGGTGATTCCCAGTGTTTGGATACCCTGTTTTCCTCTTTTTCACATCCAAAGCAACACTTTTCTCAGGCTTGACCTCTGTACTTGTCACTTCTCAAGTTCTGATGCATTAGGAGGATTCTTTGCAGTTCTGATCACTTTCAGAATTTATTGCATTTTCCATGTGTCAGACTGTGTGTTTTGGCCCATGTGCAGGCATTGTGAGAGGCAAGAGAGAGGAAAGCAATGAGACACTCTAAAATTCCCAGTGCATTCCCTCACACCTAAAGTTGCTGGGGGCATGGCAGCTTTATCTGCAAACATTAGGGGAGCCCAAAGTACAATCTAATTATGCCATCTCCTAAACTACTTTAGGAAACAGTTTTCCTGACTCATTTACTTTTCTTTGCAAACATATGCAGACAGTCCAGACTGCTGTATAATTTCATACCAGTATTTGCTCTTCATTGGATTGTTATTGTATGATATATTTTGCATCAGTTGATTCTTATTTCACTTAAAATATCAAATAACTGGTGCTGCTTAGGTTAGGAAGGCACATCAAGTGCGCAGAAATCACTCTTGGGATTTTTGTACCAAGGTAATGGAGTAAGATGTTTGTAATGGGAAGAACAGAGTTAGGGTGGGCACTGTTCATCTGTTCTTCCAACTGTCCCTGTGCTCATTTCAGCCCAGTGGTCTGGCTGTAAATGAAAACTGCAAGGCAGTACAGATCAGACATAGACTTCAAATATCTAGTTGTGCAGAGATAACAAAAAGATTCTTTCATTAAAAAAAATTAAAAGCTCACTTCCAAGAAAATGGTATGCTTGTCCTGTGGGTGGGGGTGAGTTCCCATCTGCTATGTCAGAGGAATACAGGATTACTCCCTAAAACAATCTCTGCAGCAGGGGTGACGGATGGAGCACTGGCCATCTGGAGCACTCCCTTGGGATCCGGCTTGTATCAGGTAATTAGAAGATGTAGCAGGCTTCATCTTCAAAGCACTTAACAAATATTTATTCATTAGCCCACACTGCTCCCCCATTAGGCATGGAAATTGTATGGTGTCCATAGTTATAGAGGGGAGGAGCAAGAGGAATCAGTAACAGGGCACAGGTCTGCCTGGAATCCAGTCCTGCGTTTGTTCATGTTTAAAAAGTAACTTCAACTCTATTGCTATTTCCTATTCAACAATAAATGAGATGAGCAGATTTACTCTGCTGCATCAACAATATAGATGATGTTGTTATAGATCCGAGTCTGACTTTGCACTACAGAGCAATAACAACAAACCTGCATGTGCACTGGCATATATATTCTTAGTTATCAGAGCAGAAACAGTCATTTACTTCATAGAGAGATAGGAAGAAAAAAGCCCCTTGTTCTGAAGGCTTTTTATTTAGCATAATTTTCCTTCCATACAAGCAGCACTACACAAGCAGGTCAGCAAAACAACTGGGAGCTGGAGGACTTGACTAGGGTATTAGAGTGAGAACTCTCTGAACTGCATGAAAACTGAGAGGATGCTTCCTATGATCAGTGTGATTACAAGAAAAGTGTTCAGATAACACAGGAATAAAAGCTGGTAAAGGGTTCTAATAAAGGCTTGAAAGGTGTGAAAATAAAATGTTTAACCTCAAATCTTCAGACGCATTTCAAAGTCTGGAGACCAGAGGTTCAGATGAGGTAAATCAGATTGCATCAGCTCACACCAACAGACAGTTTGCCTGTATGTGTATGTATAAAGGAACTGTATGTCTTCACTAAAATACAATTTGCCACAACAGACAATTTGCGCATACAACTTTATTCACTGACATATTTTAATAGGAAAAATGGAGGATAAGATTTCTCCTTGAAATTTTATGTAGGAAGAGAATATGAATAACTAGCTCACAGTTTCAAAATAATCCAAGAGTTATATATAACATTAAAAAGTGAAATCTGATACTTAAAGATGCCAAGTAGTCGCACCTTCATATCTGACAGGCGGCATTGCAGGTACCACAGCAGTCTCTGATAGTTTCCTTGGGCATTTTTTAGTCCCTGGGAATCATTGCTTGGTAGCCAACCCTCTACTCCATAGATCCCCTTGAACAATTTTATTTGTGAAATCATTCTGCCTCTCCTTAGGTTTATAGTTGTAGTAGGATCACCACTTTGATAGCAGTGTGAAAAGTAATATATGCCAGTACAATTCATGCTGTACCTCAGGATGACTCCGCTCTCATGGTTGTAAATACAAACATGATTGACAGCCAACAGCTGTACCAAAATCTGGTCCTGTCAGCCTCCACTCCACTCTTTCAGCAGCCTTTCCCTTTGCTCCTCCAAGAAGAACACCTTTGATGCATGCATTATAACAAATACATGAATAACAGCACAGTGCCCTCTGAACTGTGCAGGGCTGAAGAGCGGTCCATCCTGAGCCCATTACCAGAATAGGTTTCTCATTCAAAGATCCAGAGATCTCCACACACCCCCAGTTCTCCAGGTCTTATTAACAACTCGCATGTTGCCTGTATTAACTTTAAAAATCCTTCGGTCAAAAGGCTTGTCCAGCATATTTATCAATACTACTGTAGCAAAGGATTTATTCTTTTATAACACCTTAGGTTTTAAATGAAATGTCACCTGTAATTTCAGTGGTAAAAGAGTTTGCAGTATCACCTTATTTCCAAAGCATTTGTGCCTATCCTCTCTACTCATCCTCTTTAACTTGGCTATGAGCAATGAGTTTTCATCTCAAAGATGTTATACTGACATGTGGGATGATGTTAGGTGATCACTGGCCACAAAAACACTCAGTCAAAATGACAAAGGTGAAAGTCGGAAAAAAATACCCTTTTTGCATCTTTCCAAAACACTTTGAACTTATACAGTACTAACCATCTCAGTATGCTTACCAGATCTTTCAGCAGCATACATGAATGAATTTTCCATCAAACTAAAATGATCAAATTGCAAGAAAACAGTATTCATCCCTGACATGTCTTTGACTTATGCAGACACCCATTCTGTTGTTCTGGCACTACACAATACCGAGGTATTGGCTGTAAAAGGAAAGAGGACAGAAATTCACGTTTCATAACTTTTAAATCCTTTCAAAATCTTTCCCCCTCCCCCTTTTTTTCTGAGGTGCTTGTGAAAACTGTCACTGACGGAGTGTCCTAGAACAACAGGCTCACTAAATTATTACATATATGCACAAGAATGGCATTGTTTACCATTCCAATAATGAAAACATAACTCAAGAACACAGCCTCCAGGATCCTCCATCTGATCCTAGGAAAAACAAACACACAAACAAACAAACAAAAACCAACTCGCATTCAGATGTTTTCCAGGAATCTTGAATGCAAGGTCAAATAATAATATCCTACACTGAAATATCAATTTCACCACAGAGAACTCCAGAATTGCTTCACAGACAATCTATATACATAAGAGAGTGAAAGGCAACTACTTACAAAATAGAGAACAGCAACCTGCAAATAAATTGCATGCGGGTTATCTGTTCAAACACTTGAAAGAAAGGAAGGCAAAGTCACCCCTTCCTGGAACTCCAAACTATTTTTCCTAAGCACTGAAACTTGCATAAGCAACTAAAATATCCCCTTCGGTGTGATACTTTCCCTTTCATTTACAACATTCTCATGTCCTTGGTATGAAAATCATTGGAACATTTAGCAAATCATGATTTATACATTCATCTTAATGCTTTGTAGCATTTGGATCCTTGTGTGACAGGTTTAAAATCTGAACTGTTGATCTGCAGGCCTCATAGTGAACAGACTGTTTTCTTTGCAAGTGAATGTCACACATGTCATTTTATATTTTCCATTCTGTCTTCCCTTAAGATGACAAGCATCTTCGCTTAAATTAATCACAATAGTACTAAATGGTCATCTGGTGTTTTGCAAAAACAAGACCTCAGGCATTTTACAGAGAAAGTTGGTATTTTTACACTTTACCTCAATTTTACATACAAGGAAACTGAGGCACAGATGTGTGTCACGTCCCAAAATATCCCAAAAGACCAGTGGCAGAGATAAGGATACTGCAGAAGTTTTTCTGTCAGAATCTCTCTACAAAACCACAATTGTCTAAACAGTTATCACCAAATAAATACAGGCCTCAGTATTCCCCTCTAAGGGATGTGGTTTATTTATGATCATAAAGAGCATCAGAGACCATTTCTACTAAAGCAAACAAATCTTTAGGGAGTTTTCTTTTAGTCATTTTACCCTTGCACAATTACCCTTGCACATCAGCAAATTTACACCTGGTTTACACACTTATGCGTAGTAGCAAAATCAAGAATGTTTGAGTTGTTTTTTATTGCAGTAACTTTGAAGTGATTTCGCTTGTACCTAACTCTTTGACCTTGACACTATGCTCAGATTTCCCTCAATTATCCACAAAAGGTTGCACACAGACCTGCTAGCGTAACACAAATCTTTGTACGATCAGGCATTTTTTAGCCTTCAGGTATGCCACTTCTGAAAATACACACATGCAACGAAAAGGCAGAAAAGCCACCTTTCTTGAAATATCAGTTTTAATAACTCTGTAACAGAACTTTGTTTGGTGTAAGTGAAAAGAGTTGGACTGAGGGCCAAGAGTAGGCTTCTCAATTGGTATAAATACATCAAATTCTCTCTGCTGACTTTGGTTTGGAGATCAGTTTGTTTGTACCAAAGATATCTTTTTCTTCTTAATCTATTTATTATTATTCATTTTTTTATTATTCATTAAGAACTTAGCTTCTGAACTAAAAATGTATAAACCAATACCTTTTGTTTAAGACTCGAGATTTCCCATTCCTTTTTGCCTAGACCACACTGCAGCCTAGCTTGGAAGGGCACCATGACCAAAATACTGACTAGAAGTTAAGAGTGTCAGTTTGAGAAGCTCAAAAAGCAGTACTCAAAACACCAATCACTAAGTCAATTGTAATAAAAAAATAGAATTCTGAATAATTCCTGGGCTCTTTTTATCTTGATTTTGGATAGTGAGATAATTAAAACAAACTTTCAAGCTTACTTTTGCAACCAGAGAAGTTCAGGTCTTAATTTTTAGTTTATTCTTAAGGAGAGCAGAGGCTCCACTGTAATGGCTTGCTTCCAGTAAGTGTGAATTTGAGAGGCACCCTATGGATCACAAGACTCACAATAAGCTCACCAGTGATTTAAAAATTAATCCATGGAACTATCCAGTTCCTGAAAAATTATCATTAATTAATTAGGCAGTGGGTGGTGAGTTCCAGGGGTTTTATTAGTATTAATTTAAACTGGAAATGAGAAATAAAAATGAAGGAGCAAAATAACTAAAAATCTAGAAGAAGGGTTTTCATTAATCCTTTCAGTTCAGTGCCACAGAAGATTAATGAGTTCTGTTCAAGCTGAGATAGGCATCCCATATAAAAGGCCCAAAATGTGCATTTCAGAGCTAGGCTGAGGGGAAGCAGCTTACACAAAAAAGAAAAAAAAAGTTTGAACTCTAGCTCAAAAGAAAATTGAAAATAAGACCAATGGTGCTTCAAATGTGTAGTGATCTCTCATATTTTCATATGTATATCCAGTGATTATCATTAAAATCATAGAAATAAGATACTTCTCCGCATGATTCAGCATCTCTGCGCATTATGTACATGTGGAGAAAACACTAGGGAAACTTACCCCAAAGTTCTCATATAGCCTTTTCCCTTTCCTCTGATTCCTTGACCTTCAGTTGTTTCAGTGTGTCTCCTTTTTTTTTTTTGAGAGAGAGAGAGAGAAGGTCCAGTTTGTCTGCAGCTAAGGCTTATCTTAGAATTTATTTCAAGTACTAGTATTTTAAAGAGGTGGAAGTTGTCTGAAACATGGACATAAAAACACAGCATTTCCTTACTCTCCTTTAGCAAGAACTGCTCATACTTTAGAGGCTTTGTTAAAGCTAGGATATAGCAGGCATCTCTGGCAAAACTTAAACGTTCAAGACTTGAATCTCCTTCAGTATGAACCGTTAAACTTGCATACATGCTAAGGATTCAGAAACTGGTGGCCTGAACTCAATATAGAAATACAGTAGCACTGAGAAGAAAACACTAATTGTACAGATTCCCCTAGATTACCTTACTATGTGCTTGAAACTGAGGTAAGCTCAGCAGTTAGCTGTGGTTGTCAGGCCTGTTGCAATGTACAGAGGAGACACTGGATGCTCTTTCCATCCAAACCTCAAGACTCTCCAGCCGAAAATCAGTGAACCTGACAAACCCTTTGGGATTCAAGGGTATCCTGCTATGTGCCATCCTATTTGCGGAGAGTAGAAAAGTGGTCCCCTTTCTTCCCACCCGTCCAGACAGCTTGTAGAGGAGCAAGCAGAGATGACTTCTTTTATGAAGTCCACTAGATGGTTCCATAAGCCTTATGGTGGCTCCCTTGAAAAAAACATTCTTTGCAGTTTCGCTTTCAGCAATAAGGCAATAAGCATGTCTCCAAGAACAAGAAAATATATGATGAGATCCACAAACTTGGAAATAATCTTAAAAAAATGAGAAGATGAAACCTCATTTGTTGTACTTAGTCAGCTGTTCACAAGAAGGCTCTCCAAGTTATTTTAGTGATCTCATAAAAAATGAACAAAAAACCCCTGAGAACTCATCACACAACAGCAAGGCAACTTATTCAGTCACCATGCAGCAAATCCCTTGCCACCAAACAGGACTGTCTTCATCCCTTCACAGCAATTTTCCACAATTTCCACAAGTTGTTGTCGGACAACTTCTTGTGAAAGTTCCACAAGATACCAAAGGGTATCACTCCTGTGATGTGCCTGTGTGATACTCACACTACTAATGGAGCCAGTAGGATAGGCCCATGAAAGAAAATGTGACCAAAAAAAAAAAAAACAACCCACTACTTGTCTCTTTGCCCTATCCCACTTTTTGGTGCTTACTTCCATTCTCTCCATCTCCATAACTGGACTTTCAGCTCCAGGCGCTGTTTCTTCTGCAATGAACCAAGAGTAGCATCCAGACTGTAATACTCAGAAATAAAAATCGAGTCAGGGCGAGTACAAGTGAAAGATCTAAAGAAATCTTCACTTGCAGGAATGTGTTTCCAGAATTGTCCTTTGAGAGGCTTCTATTACGTCCTTGAAAGCATCTAATAGCTATGATAACCATTTAGTAAATTATCCATTCCATAAGTCTGTCAACTTCTGATGAATAGAAGAGACAATCTGAAAAACGTTCTCACAGTTCATTGCTGAATATCTCTAAATATTCTCATGAAAATGTAGGCTCTTTCCCCATTCTCTAGCAGGGTTAGAAAGCAGAACTAAGATCGCAAGGTTTCACTAAGATCGCAAGGTTTCAGATTCTCGCTGCATTACAACATGTGCTTCAGTGGATTCACTGATCCAATGTTAAGTTTTACGATAAGTTGTTAAACAAAAAAACCTTTCCAAAACAGTGACAAATATAGCACATCAGTTTCCAAAAAAATTTCCTTAGAGGTCGCTGTGCTTTCTCCCATCTGGACTCAATTAGTTCACAAATGTATTGATCTATCTNGCTCAGCTCCCTGCAGCCACTTCTCGTGGGAAGGCCTCTGTTCCCTGGATATGTTCCTACACTTAGTGCAATTTAATTAGGCTTTTTTTTTTCTGTATGAAACTAACATGCCAGTCTGTAATAACATGCATTTAAATCAAACCTATAGCACACTACATTTTCAACAATTACTAAGCATATCCCACACAGAAAGTACAAAGTTTGAGTAACAGATCTCTTGCCACATTCAGCTACACTTTTTTTCAAATTATGGTTGAACTTGCATTTGCTGTCTTCCCTTTTTTTGCCAATAGACTAAGGGTATATGGCAAATCAATCACAGAAGAGTTTGCATCCAATAAAATACTTGACCTTGAAAGCCTCAACATAAGCCATTTATCCCAACTGTACTTTTTTCTTTCTGAAAACAAGTATCCGTGAGTAACTGATGGAAAACTGGGTGTATCGCCTACAGTAGCTTTATACTGAAGATGACAACCTGCTCTTGCTACCAGGTACTCCATTAAACCAAGAGGCAGAGGTTCATGTAGTACACTGAAGTGCTCCAACCATGGTAATAATTCATCTGAGGTTCCAAAATGTTACATAATGAAAATTTTGTTTTCAGCTACTTTAATTTTAGACTTGGGAAATGACACAAATATATGCACGCACACATGGATACATATTTGCATTCTTATGATTGCAAATTCAAGTATGCAAAGGACATAAAATTTTATAATTAAAAATGCCTTTGCAACCTTTTCTGCACAATTATAGCATAGTCCTCAGTTGGCTTCTTTGATTTATTTTTTCTGTAAGGATTTCATACAAAGTTTATTACACCCCCTGTTTTTTCCTTTTTATTCCAGGGTATTGTCTTTTTTTTTTTTTTTTGGAAAAAGTTGGAAGATATTCAGAGAACGAAGACAGTGATTGCAAACACAAAAGGGTGTGAATACTGCACAAGCCACTTAAAGCAATCTTTACACATGTAGCTGTTTTCTGGCTCCCTGATGTGTTATCTGAGCATCTGGTTGGCAGAAGCATATTCAAAACTACTGCAGATATTAGTGGTGCCACAATGCAAACAGAAGATGTCACATATCTCAGGGCATTTTGGTTATTGCACTCCAGGCACCAAACACTAAGCAGCCCCTACTCCCTCAGCTCCGTCGCTCCACAGAGTAAAACAGCATCCATCCTGGTCTAATTCATGACATTGTCTGAAGACAAATTAAGATTCTCGGGTACATCAGTGACAAGCACCACTAAAAAAAATGTGCGGGGAGGGAATGATTCATTTTATCTTCAGAGTAGGGTTTCATTAGTTTCCAGTAATAAGGAAATGGGATGCATCTTTAGCAGCGAGGGTAAAACTAAATATTGAACAGATGCTCATTAAATGAACACTGTCTACCTTGAGCCTTGAAAGGGGTCATAAAACATATGAGATAATGTAATTAAAGACTATCATAGCACAGGTGCACAAACCACTAAATGAAGATGCCCAAACAGATTTAATTCTGACATTGCCTCCATCTCGATGCTTGCCTTTGCAAATCTTTTAATGTTCCCTAGCCATAGGTAAGATTTTGTGTGGGTAAATATATATGTGTTTATAGGACTTATATCTAAAAATGTCATGGTAATGCTGTCTTCATGACATTTCTAATGGATGGCAAATGATAACCGTAACTAAGAAACAATTTCATAGCTTCTGCATCCGTAAGGGGCAATTATGATAATTTGGGTCAAAGATTTTCTCTTAGATGACTGTGATTATGATTACAGGCTCTGAATTTTCATCACTGTAGTGTGATGTAGTTAGATGGCTACTAGTTGAACCAATTCATACATTACTTGACCGCTTTCAAAAAGCAGCAGCAAAGTCGATTGGATTGGAAGCCCCAGCTTTCAGCAAGGATCAACTGTTAATCCCAATACTCCAGGACCATGTTTTCCAAAGCCAAAGCTCAGTTTCCCAGTCTGCTGGTACCTAACTGGACTATGATTCCTCCACATACTAAATCACAAAGCATTTTCCATTGCAGTATAAGGCTCATGCTGGTTCACTGTCACAGGTGCATAATGCAAACGATTTTCTCTTCTCCAGCTCACTGACTCCTGTTCCAGTCATGGAGAAATTGAGGCTGTCTGAACGTCAAAGCAAATTTACACAGTTGCATCACATAGCTGAGATCCATGATGCCTCTCAGGGTTGTTCCTCTAATTAGTTGGAGGAGAGATCAGAAGAAATTGAGAAAGAGAGCACAGCAGCTTGAGCAGGTAAGAGAATATATCCGGAAAATAGGTCCTATACTCCCTGGTAGATGCTTGTCAATTCAAGTAGGTAAGACCAAAGAATGTCAGTGCTGCATGAACGCACTTTTTGATTGATATTTTAATGCACCTAGTACACACTATTAAGAAGTCCTAGAAAAGGGGGATGTTTAGAACTAGTTTAAAAGGCAAATTCTTACACTGCGCTCTTAAAATTAGAAAGTGCACGTTAAATTCCCATTACATGCACTATCGTAACCATGTGTGGATGGTGCCTATGCCATCAGCCTTCTAAAAGACAAGGAGTGGAATCCTGTCCCTAATGAAGTCTAAGGAAAACTACTATTAAATTTATTAATCAGTCTGAAAGAGCCACACAGTCAAAACCAAAACCATGATGGCAATGAACAGAAATGAGAAACAAAAGAAATGGGAACAAGCAGTATGGAGAAAGAACTAGGGGTACTTACTAAATCAGCCCTCCCAACAGAGAAATTGCAAAACGGACACCTACTCTGAGATGTTAATGCCTCTGGCTACTCTGGTCAGTGAGAGAGGTACCTATAGATTTAAGAATTTGCTCACTGTTCTTGGGACCAGTTGGGTTTCTCTCCTGCCTTCCTACAGGCAATGGTCCATCTGGCCATTTCAGCCCTTCACCAAAATGCAGGTTGTCTCCCTTGGCCTCTCCTTCTCTGTCCTTGTTCCACTGTGTGTAGTAGCTCACCAGGTCCACGCTGGGCAAGAAGTGCCTCCCACTGAAATGAAATACAGAATGTTCCCGCAAAGCCCAGCCCACTGCTAATGAAAGCACCTTGCGCTGACAGCAGATGCTGCAGAGGGAAATGTCAATGGGACCATTATAGTCAGCAATTTCACTTAGCTCATAGCACCTTTGCTGTGCCCAGAGGTAATTTGTTTTCCTGGCTGCTGGAAAGCGCTAAGAGACATTGCAAAAATGATGCATGCCCTGACCCCGTCTCATCATCATTTGCTATGAGATGGCTCTCTCCTGAATGCTGAGGCTGCCAACAGCTGTGGTGCAGCTTCCTGCGGGCTCCATATGGTGACTTACTGCATACAGTTTGACAGGGACTCCTTCTCTTGGACCATTTTTATACTGACTAAAGAGCAGGAGGACTGCAGGCAGCTTTGGACAATGACTAGGTTCAAAGATCTCTGTTGCTATCTTACTCTCTAGCTAATGCAGCTTCTCCTTTAACCTCTAGATATCTTTGCAGTAATAAACATACAGGTAAACAAAAATCACCACTTTGACCTGAAATAAACATTCAGCATGATCCATGCAGCTCGAGGAGCTCTCGCTAACTGGGCACAAAGCTAGATAAACAGCTCCTATCTGATATTCCCATATCACATCAAGCACTGCTCACTGTGGTCACCCAGCAAGGGGCTTATACAAGTGCAGGTCACAGGGAATATCTTGCCTGTAAGGAAAAATGCTCCTATTGACAGACAAGACAGAGAAGGGAGTTGATGTAGTGGCAGAGGAGAGGAAGACACTCCAAACATTGCACTTCATTTACTCAGCGATTGCTACACTGTGGGGATGACTCCAACCTATTCATCATTCCAGTAACATGGAAGAGCCAAGAATTAGTTGCAGTAAAATATAGGAAATTCCTCTGCTTAAGGAGTTGTGCTGAAACAAAAGTATCTGTGGCACCTTACAAGGTGTGGTTTAGGGAGGGCAACAGAAGCATGAGGAGATATGGGCTACAGGGAAAATTGGCATTTTCACTCAGCTCTATGGCAGTCCTGGACTGTAAGGCAGCCCTACTCTGTCAGAAACAAGACTTTAATTCTTGGCTTTCCTTCCCTCTTCTTACTCCTTTCCCAAGAACCTTCTCTCAAGTCAGTTCCTACTGCTCTTCTGGCAACTATTCAAGGAATCATTCTGAGACTACACTCACACATGGTATGCTTTGTGCCCCATGGTAACAAGAGGCTGGATGGTACAAACATCCCCTTCTTGTTTTCATCTGCACTGAATTCTCAAAAAACTCCTGTATTCCTCTCTGTTAGCCCTTCTTCCTGGTATGGGTTGCGGTTTCCATTGCAAGTAACCCAGCTGGATGGACACTGTAACCACAGCACCATTAAAGTCATTCTTTTACATTCCCTTGCTTCTGAGTCCAGTGACACTGGTAGTGTGCATCTACCCTCTGAACATCTGCCAGGTTCACAGTAAGGTCCAGATTTGTTCAGAAATATTCTCAGGCAGGAATTACACAAAAATCATTGGGGAGGCAGGCACTTTCAATAGTGCAATCAACGAAATTAGATTTGACTGTAGGATGTTGCATCATTTATAGCTGCTGAGGAGCTGGGTCCCTCATTTCCAGCTCTAGCCTGTAAAATATGGATATGAAGCAATGGCAGCTGCAGTAGTGGAAGCTTTGGCAGGCAAGAGTGGCTGCAATAGGAGCTGGAGAAATGTTTGGTTAAACAAATATTGTTCCAATTCCACAAAGCTCTTGTTTTTTATATTTACAACTGTTTTAAGTCCTGTGTTTCCTGTTCCTTTCATCTCATCCCTAGGTATTTCAGACCGTAATTCTTATGTGACCAAGACAGCTTTTAAGAGGTGCCTCTGAAGTTAAATATCTGAATAGACACAAGATACACTCCTTTTCCTATCCTTGCTACATCACTCTTACATGGCATTCAGAGGAAATAAAAATAATATGCTTCTCCAGGTACTCAACTAGATTTACTCAAGGGTTAAACACTGATGAAGACTCATTTTTTTTCATTCTCTTCAAGACAAAGCAAATACCAGGCCACTTAGATGCCATTGCACAAGAATGCAAAATTTCCTCAGCTTTGAACTTGAAAGCAGTGGAAAGATACACCCGTAGAAGTCTTCAGACGAAAACAATACACAAAGATTCTATGATGGACCCTTCAGATTATTTCTTTCTTGCTACTTCAACTTTTTCATGACCTAGATAGATAGTTTTATATGACTTGAAATATGAGGATGGACAGACCTATTTGCTCAAGTTCCTCTTCCCTTCCAGACCTTCAAACAACAGGTTGTCTCCTGATGAATAATGTTCCGCAATTTAATTCTTTAACATAGGACAGGAGATCCCCTAAGATTACTTCCTTTGCACTTCCCTTCTCTTTCCCTGAAGGCCTGTATTCCTGCAACAACTGGGAGACTTGCTTTGGAGATCACCAATCCTTCTCTTCTTGCAGCTTCTTAAGAGGGTTTTTCTCCCACTACTGACATGAACATGTTTTTTCCCCCTCAGTATTACAACCAGAAGATCTCCAGGGTGGTATCGTCACTTACTGCATAATAGATCCAGATAAATCAGATCCCGTTTCTATTTATAGAGGGCATTAGTGCACCTTTTATGTCTGGTATAAAAAAAAAAATTCTCTGTGACCTTGTTTTACTTAGACTTTGACTGGGGAAGTGTATGTTTGCTTTAAACAGTGTGCAGATAATGGGAAACATTGCATTGTCTCATAGAAAGAAGTGAGAGAGACCTTTGTTTGTTTGCTTGTTTTCATAATTCCTTGGACATTTGGCAAGTTTTAGTTAAGGCTAATCTTGAAGCTAACAAAAAGACAATCTATGCCCCTTACAGATGATGGCCTCTTCATCCCAGAAGAGCAGGGGAGGTTGAACAGGATTTCATTGACTTACGCTACAATTAAGTACTTGAGACTACAGAATACAGAAACAGATAATGAAACTTCTTTTTAATTGATTCTAATAGTGGTACTTGTTGCGAAGAGAAAGAGGTATGGAACAACAAGTGAAAAACATTTATCAAATGAAGCAATAATATGTGAAAGAGTGGCACACCAGGACAAGGCACACAAGCTTTAGAATTAGCTTGGAACTACCATGGCTCTGCGCAGCTCACAGGACATAATTCAGGTCTAGAGAAATGAAGCCCTGAGCTAAGCCAATAAAAGCCATTTTAATCTCTCTCCATAAGGGAGATGTCTTGACATACATTGTGTTCTTGGCCATCTCTCTCTTGCCAACTCCTACAATGGAAATGTGTCACTGTAGCATCCCTTTCAAAGGATTCTGAGAGTGCCTGTGGGTCATGGTCTGCCCTTTATGGTATGGCCAAGACAAAGTGAACTCTCTTACATCAAGGCCAAGACCCAGAGGAAAGGGCTTTCTGAATTTCTATATGTAAACAGGGCCACATATTTTCCAAATGACTGAAGCACTGCAGAACAGCCACGCCATTGTCTACTACAGGGAGTAAGGAAGGATGAGTGTCCACAGATCTCAGAAGAAAGAGGACACATGCAGGCTCAGATACTTTCCTAGCTATCCCAAACGCATCAAAGAGCATAGAGCTCCCACTGAAGCTTACAGAAGCCTACTAGCAACATCATACTTTTTCAGTGATGAAGAGCAGCATATAAGGTATGGGAAATTAAATATCATTAAAAGATCAGGCTTCTGCTACTCAGAAGAAGAATCTGTACTGATTTCAGTGAAACCTTGTTGAGAAAAGTATATCTTCCTGTATCTGACCACCTTAAGGCCAAAGATTCTGCACATGCACTTTATTCTTTCCTGGGAACAGGCTGCCATGCAAACACAACTGCCTCCTGGAAGCTTCCAGAGCCAAAAGGGGATAAGTACTCAGCAAATAAGCACACATCTATACAAAATCTGCATCTATTCAAGATGAAGCCAGGCTGCTGGCTATCCACATAATACAGCATTCATGCCTATGCAAACTACCATCATATTGTTGGCACTTTTTTGCAATTCCAGAGCCATGTAAAACTAAATCTGTGTAAAATCTGATAATCCACTCCAAAGGAAAAACACACTAATTGAATGCAGCTTGGTGGGGGAAGGGAAAAAAGACTGCAGAAACAATGAACATGAAATAAATATAAGCATATTCAAGTGACTTTGGCATTCCTGTGAACCTACCACAGGAGAAAGGGTAAGAAATAGCACCAATTGCCTTGTAGTATCTAGCCAATCACCAATTTCCCCCATTTGCTTTTGGTCAATTAAATGCCTGCTGTGTTGGCTCTATCATTCCACTTTAGTCCTACATTAAAGTAGGAGTGTCTTCTATGCTGATCTCTTCAATATTATGACCAGCTTGCTCCTAGGGACATCTGCATGTGTATCCTACCCACTTTTCAAGGCAGCTTTTACCCAGGGAAGAGATTTCCTATGCATCACTTCAACACAAGCAGATGTTACCCCATTGATGCCTACAGTTTAGCTTCTCTTTACATTCTCCATGTTTGGGGAAGGTGCACAGGACATTTTAATTGGACCTCAGAGGTTTACATTCACTATGTTGTTTCCACTGAAGGCTTCAGAATCTCCTAGGTTAGCAATTGCCACCGAAATGGCTGTTCTGTGTCATAACAAAGATCAAATTGCACCAAAAATTCCAATAACTGTCAATAACTAACACTGGAGTAAAGAGATAAGAATAAAAATAAGACTGACCTTTTCCAAGTTACACTTTCTTGCCTTCTGGCAATCTGTTGCTTAGAGGCTTTCTGCAACAGTCATTGCTGTGTATTTAATAGCCTGTGACATAAGTTCCTCTATAATATCCTCTAAGGTTATCTGATCATTTACTTTTGGCCACTGCAGTGTTCTGCAGCAATCAGTTCCACAGTTTCCACCACGAATGCCTGGCAGCAGCCTCCAGTCTTCCAGTAGAAATGAAGCCAGCTTGCATAAGGATTTTTAGATAAACACATGCCCATGCCTCCAAAACTCTGGGGATGCTGGTAGGCTTGTTAAAAGTCTCAAGAGATGGATAATGGAGATCTCATGTTCCTAGAGGAAGTTCTTCTGAGTCAACATTGAAACTTACTTTCAGGACACATGCAAAGCCTACACAACAAATGTACAGCAACTCCAAAATGAAGGAAGGCATCTCACCTGAGATTCCAGTGCTATGAGCCCAGCATATTATATTTTTCAAGGTTAAACCTGCTTGAGCTTTTTCTATTTTTTTTGTCATCTCTCATTCCACTCAGCTCTAAGAAGCAGAACATAAAGTCACTTGCTCCTTCTTTCTTCCCGAATCTCTCTTAGTACTGCCACAGGGCAGTGCTGTTGGGGCTTGTACTGGGTAGAAATGGCAGATTTCAGCAGCACGGGCACCCTGTGGCGGGAGGCCTGGAGCCACCCTGGGCTTGTCACAGAGGTTCCAGACATTTCCAAGCAGTTCCAGGCAGTTCGGCAGCTCCTGCATCCCAAAGCCACGGCCATTCAGTGTTGTATTCATTTATAATGGAAGTATATTAAGGTTGTCACCATTTTTAAAAACTGTTTGGAGGCATCTGCTTTATAAACCCTGCCTGACACAGGTGTTTCACAGAGGTGAGAGGTGGGACGGGCTGAGTGGGAACAGTGGGGTTTGGAGAGCAGGATGAAAATAGGCAGAAAGGGAGGTCACCTCACCAAAGGCATGGGGAAAGCCCAATATAGTAGCAGCCAAGCAAGGGAAGCTGAGGCTAGGAAAAAGGGAGAAAGGGGCTGGACTCCTGGTGAGCTGGGCAAAAGGGGAGAAAAGGTGCTTCCCTGTTTGTCTTTTTCATTTCTCAGTACCCGAGTCAGTAGTTGAAAGGTTCTGCTAACTGGCAATAAGTTAAATTAAGTGATTCCCTGAGCGGAGACTGTTTTGCCCGTGACAGGACTCCAAACCAATGAATTCCCACACAGGAGGAGAATAAAAGGATGCACTCAAGGAGAGTCACAATCCCCTGGGTCAGCCCCTGTGTGATCCAAAGCCCCCAGCAGTGATCTCGCTTCCCACTGCTTCTGAAAGGCGAGATGTACAGTGTTGGGTGTGCAGTTTGTATGCAGTGGGGTGCCGAGCTGGTGAGAGTGACCTTGCCATCATACGCGTGAGCATATGCAATAGGCCTGACAATGTAGTTGAAAGGGTAAGTGCAAGTCCATATGTTTTGGTGTTGACATGTCTGACTGCGTTCAGTGCATGCAGTGTAGTGGCAGCATGGACTGGCAGTGGCAGACACTGATAGAGGCAGCTGTCCTGGTGATACTGTTTTGTGTGTGGCTGAGCAGTGTGCATCACATTACTTTGGCCTTGGTAATTCTGGAGGTGAGCAGATGTGTGGCTACTTCTAAGTAAGGTAAAAACTGAAATTCACTCGAAATACCCAGAATGCAGATGCATTCAATTAATTTCGTTAGACAAGGGATCTCCCCGAGGCTAAATGGCTTCAAAGTGGCGGAGGAGATAAATTGTCCTTCCAATTCAGACTCATGGCTATCTGTCGTTTGGGAGTCTGCTTGGATTATTATTAATTTTTTTTCTCTCAGTAACAGTGGAAGATATCCATAAATAGATTCAGGAAGAGGGGACATTTCCAGAATATAAACTCAGAGCCTTCCCTTGATTGCTTTCAAACTTGACTCCTGTCACATCTTCAATTCCACCCTTCCCTCCCCTCCTCCAGAAATCTAATAGGGTTTTTGATGTTACTGGGGACTTGTTGAAAAAGACTGCCAGACATAATACTGCCTTATCATTTCCTCTACTGGACGAATTACTTCTTTAGAGGGGGGAAGAGAACAGTGATTTTCACTGACCTTACAAAGGGAAAGAGATAAATAGCCTTGAAGTTTGCATTCTGTCATGAGATGACATCAAGCAGCTTGGTAAAGTACAAATTGATTTGAAGTTAGGGGGACAGCACAGATGTGAAATGACAATCAATATCTGTAGGAAGGTATTGTCCCATTTTCAAGGCACAAAAAGGATTACCTGCACTGATGTACAAGCTATTTCTAAGCATATTTTTTTCTGCAGAGAATCTAAGATCAAAAGAGCGGGAAGGAAAAAAGAAAGAGAGGGAGGTATCTTTTTCAGAACCTTAATAACCTTCCTCATATTTCATGATGAGGAAATCAGGGAGCAGGTGAAATTCTCATCCTGTCTGACCCACTGACATTAAAACAAAAGGTTAGGTCATGGCTAAGGCAGGTGAAATGTTCACACCTGCCCACAGTGCTGCACAAAACAGCAGGAGAAGTAAGAGGGATGTGAAAAAGGGCTGGGAGAGCAAGTAAGAGGGCTGTGTTTTTAAGCTCTGCACAACTATGAAGACCCCCGTAAGTGCTGGAGTCTAGAAGCCAGTCTTAGAAAGAGGCTGTATCTTTCAAAAACTGCCAGTGTCACACTGCTGAGTTCTTTTGCTCTGAAATGGGAATCAATTTCGCACAAGTCACATGGATATCATGTCAATGTCTTTTACATTATGATAACACTGCAAGAATTTTGTTTCATTCTTTAATCCTGTGTGCCAAAGCGAAGCAGTTCTATGATTCCCGATTTTGCCAACCCTGCTTTAGACTTTTCCCAAAAAGAATCTTACGTGTAAACAGCTTCCAGAAATAAAATGTTAAGACGAAGACTGAAGTTCAAAGACCAGGATGGAAGATGAGAGAAAGGCAGCAGAACCGAAGTAAAAAATAAATAAGAAAAATAAAGAAAGGGGAATAGGAATCAGCTTCCCACATCACAGATGATCTAGACATCAAAGGAGAATGCCACTGGACCATCCTTTCCATCAGTCTGCTTCCTTGCTTCTTCCATTCCTTAGGAGAAACACAGCCAGTTACTCCCCCTGCCAGAACCACTAGCAGTGTGGTCTCCAGGAGGAAGGTGAAAAGCCCTTCATAACTGAGTTGTCTGTCTATGCATCGTCCCTGCCTCACGCTGCGCATCCACATTCAACCATGCATATATGCCCATGCACACCCACACAGCGATCATGAGGATAAGCTGCCATACATTAATAGCACTATTAGTAATATGTAATGGAATTGTCAAAGCTGGCCAATGCTAGTGTAATAGGTAATTCTTCATCATTAACAGAAACTGCCAGCAGAGCAGCTACCAGCATCCAAGTGTTTAATTTTCAGACTGAGGAAATACAGAGCTTTCCATGGACTGCTCACCAGGGAGATGACCCTGCGGCCAGTATCTCTCAGAGGCTTTATAAAAGTGTCATTGGTGGAGAAAATGGCAACCTGATATTGATTAAATCAGAGCTAATCACTAGACCCCCAAACGACTCTTTAGTGAGGTAGGGAAGAATTACGCTTGCAATAAAAATTAATAATAATGACCTTTGTTTTCTCATCTGTGCTCCTTTGCCCTAGTCAGAACAGCAATGTAAGAAATTGAGATACCTGTAATCACAGCTTGGCTGCTTTGAATTTTCCACACATTACCAGACCACTATAGGAGCCCTTGATAATCTGTGCTCCTTTAAATTATTGTTATATATCACAATTGCAACTCAGGGCATTGCGTGGCTCCCCATTCTACTCATTTGACAACCAGCCCCTCAGCCAGCGTGTTGAGGACTGTATCAGAAGCCACAGCACCTAAAAACACAGGCTGCTTCTGTCAGTCAAGGGGAAAAAAAATGGCTATATGTCCAAGCGTTGTAACAGACTTATATCTGTGCTGTCAGCACAGGGCAGCGCTGGGGAGTTTCACCAGAACGCAGTCTGGGGATCACGGGTGGCCCAAGAGGCCATGGTCCACATGCGATACAGAACCTCATATCCAAACAAGCCCTAGGAATGTGCTCCCAGAGTGTAATGCTGCATCTCCAACCAGGAATGCCAAGCTTGCAGGTTCACGCGGCACAGGAACACTCCCTGCTGCAGTATGTCACACGGCACTGCTCTGGAGAAGCCTGCTACAAGGCCAGGCTATTTACCTGCCAAGCCTGGGGACTGCCCCCCCAGAGAAGGATCTGATGTATCCAGTGGTGTGAGATGTCCGTGGAAGAGTGCTGTCAGATAGCAACTATCAGACAAATTCAGGGAAAAATGTGGCTCGCTTATCTACAGGGCAGTAATATCTGGACATACAGGAAAATATCTCTGAAAATCAGGATAATCAGTCACCATGAATAGCTGGAATCCTTTTTATGCCCAGCAGATAGTCAGAAAAATGTTTCCAGCTCCCAGATGGTGCTGTATCAGTGAACAGTATGCCACAAGCAAGCCTCTCTTGCCTGAAAATCCTCTGGGAGCACTGTTATCCAGAGACACTTAACAAAAGTCACAATACACTGGTTAGTATTTCCCCATGAACTACAGGATGCCCGTTAGCATCCTGTTCCTTACTATCCTCTTCCAACCTAGCAGCTATACTGTCAGTATATCAATTTGTCCTGCGAAATGAAATATCAGTTCAGTGGTGAGAGGGGAAAAACTCATCAGCTGCAATCTTAAGGGTTGCGCTAAATGAACTTTAAAAGGCACTGTGTGATGGGGAGCTGGGATTGCCCCTGCTGGAGTTCTCAGCAGTTTCTTTTTCATCCGGATGCAATTGTGCACTGCTGCTCTGTGTTCACTGACCTGCCTCCCATTCACAACAGCCCCTCATCCCCAGCTCTCCTCCCCATCACTGCTTTGCTTTGTCGCGCATTGCTGGACTACGCTCCCTGAGTCGGCTGTCTTCCCTCTCTGTCCAGTTTCCACCTGCTATTTCCTCTGATGTGTTTTCTTTCTCATCCTCATAGTCCTGAATCAAAGCATTGCATTTAGTGAAATGAAAGCATTTACTCTGATACCATTACCTCCCTCTCGGAGGGTCTTCTTGACTCCTTTCAATAATTTTTCCTCCTCTCATCCTTCTCTTCCATCTTCTTCTCAATTTCTACATTCTTTTCCTCTCCTTTCCCTTGGTTTGTGTTCTTTCTATTTTTCTACCACACTTTACTCCCCCCTCACCACTCTGCCCTCCCTTACTTCTCACTGACTTCTAGCAAGTGTTTTCTGCCTCATTCTACCTGCTTTTTAGCTCAGCAGTAGGACTATGCTGTAATATGAAACACATTATACAGTCCTGTAGGGAACAAGATGATATCACTCCATCTCCCTCCTGTACAGGGACACAGTAGGTTTCCTCTGAGCTGTTTAAAATTCTTCTGAATACACACTACAAAGACAGGAGATAGTAAGAGGAAAAAGTTATACTCTGTTTAGCAGTACTTAGGGTAAAGATTTTTATTTCTTCTTTTCCTAGTGCCACCCTCAAATAAATAAAACTACTCATAAACATACAGGTAGGAATAAAATCAAACAGGGTATGAAAAGAATAGACACACTTACCTGGCTTCTTGGAAATGCAGCCGATGAAAGCAACATGATCGTATTTGAAAAATAGATTTCCAGTACCTTCTGTGATGATAGACAGAGAACATAAAAAGAAGAGAGGTAAATTGTTCTAAACAGAGAGAAATCGCTCATTTGCAGAGCTGGCTAAATAGTTTCCTTCAAATCTATCTTATAGAAAAATATATTTTTCATAGTGTCATTTACTTTAAGTTTTAAGGGAATTACAGTGAAAGAAACTGGACAATTTCTGGAGGACAAGAGGGAAAAATAAAAGAGAAAGGAATATTTTTTTGTAAACAGAACATTTTCACTTTATTGGAAAATAGTAAATTTCATGGCAGGCACTAAAACACTGAAATGTTTTTTAGATTCTGTGTAGAAAAAACAGTTGACAGATTTGACTCTTTTTTTGCCCTTTGGCTATTTACAGGACATATCTTTGTTCCCAGGACCATGCAGGTAGTTGCAGGAAGTGTTGGAATCCATCCAGTAGGAAGTGAAAGCAGGTGTCTGCACAGAATTGCAGAATTAGGAGCCCAAGGAAAATGCAAACATGCTTCCCAGGCTCCAGCAAACTCTGCAACATGGCAGATAAGGTCTCCTGAGAAGGGAATTTAAGCATAAAGCAGAGCAAGAAAATTGACAGTTACCGAAAAAAGACCACGTTAAAGCACAATGGAAGCCTATCCTATTGTGACAGAAAGATAGGAAGCAGAATAAAAGACCATTATAGATGCATCAAGAGCTCTTTTTAGGGGCCTGAAAATCAAAAAGGAATTAGAGGAAAAGTGAAAGCTGGACCACATAGCTAAGGACCAGTACAAAAGAATAGTAAAGGCATAAAGATCAGAAAGACTAAGGCACAAAATTAATTAACATTAATAACAGACATAAGGCAGTAGGTGAATGTGCTAGGGTATCAATAGAGGAAACAAAAAAGAGAACATATAGGCTATTATTTAACAAGGAAATAGGAAACAATGCCTAATATAAAAAGCTGAAGTAGCCTAATCCATCTCTGCTTCAGGCCTCATAACATACTTCAAATATTAATTTTAACAAGGGAATATAAATGTAAGTCAGAGCACAGAAAGAACAAAATCTTGAGATAAATGAGACATGATCAAATTATCAGTGCTTTCCAAAATCCATCCTGAAGCATTGAAGGCACCAGCTGTAGAAATCTCTGATCCATTGAATTTCCTTTCAATTTGTGATACCGGAGAGATCCCAGAAAATTCAGGGAGGCCAAATACAATATCTTTACTTAAAATAAGGAAAAAAGAGAACATGGCAAAATGCAGGCTCTGGAAAAATACTAGAATAGGCTATTACCTGATCACTATATAAAAACCCAAAGGAAAACAAGTTGATAGAAAAAAACTTGGCCTAAGGAATATGTCAACAAAAAAAAATCAGTTGTTCATTTCAACTAAATGAGTATCAAATCAGTTGTTCATTTCAAGCAAACTAATTTCCTTCTTTGACAAGGTAACCAGCTTTGTGGTAAGCAGGAAGGAGTCTGAAGTATATGTTGATTTTAGCAAAGCCTTCAATATTGCCCCACATGACCATAAGCAAACTAAAGTACAGTCTAGCTTACTCTAGATTTTTGGAATCTTGACTGTAACTGACCATGGATTCCCTTGCAAATTGTCTCTGACCTTATCATCCTTTTTTTCATAGGAAAACCTTAATAAGGAAGAATGCTTCCTCGGATAGTCACGTAGAATGGTTTTGCAGCAGACCAGCAATCCACAGGTAAGGATGTCGGAGCTACTAGACCTTGGTGAAATTGCCTATAAGTGCAATACATCAGGGGAAGGGAGGAAAAAAAAAAGCAAAAAGCAGATGAAGTATCAGTGGCTATCAATCTAAGATTTCCTGTGGGTCCCAAAAGAACTGGTCCCAGGCCTGGCTCTTTTCCAATATTTTGTCAGTAACTTGAACAACAGAAGACAGCATCCATTATAAAATCTGCAGATCGTTCCCAGTTAAGAGGACAGTCATAGGACAGGACCTGAACTCAAAATAATCTCAATAAATCGGAAAAATGGTCTGAAAATCAATAAGTCACAATTCAATACAGCTTTCAACAAAGTATTAAAGTTGGAAAGGAGAAAGCAAATGCTGAGACATCAGATAAAAAACTGATAATGTAAAAGCATGTATCTGAGGTTACAGTGCGATACAAACTCCAGGTGAATCTGGTTTCATTTTGTCATCTATTACTAAATGTAACTTGCAAAAAAAATCTCAGGATCATTCTGTTTTACTCCACACCAGTGAGGCCTAGACTAGTATATTACACTGCTCTGGGCACCAGGTGACCAGAAAAACAAAGGAGATAAAAATCAGATGATAGCTGCGAGAGGCAAAGGCTAAAGAGGCACGATGTATAAGAAATGTGGAGTAAACAGTTGTTGGGCATGGGAAAACAGAAATGTAGTTGTTAGGGAGAGCTGTTATAAAAGGGTCAGTGATCAGGTGTTCTCCATATCCAGAAGCATATACAATAACAGCGAGCTGTTGGAGTGAAAATGACTGGATTTAATATTTGGGATATGTTTTATAAGGGTGTTAAAGGGACAGTCTAAAGACATTCTGCAGTCTACTGCAGAATTAGGTTAGACATCTGGCATGCAATACGCAGAGCAAGGGAAAGGAGTAGCAGGCTTGTGGAGATTTCAGGGTAATGGTGGTGCAAAATTATTAGGTCCAGACAGAAAGTCAAAGATGTTTTTTACAAGAATGGAAAGGCACATCCCAGTGCCAGGACTGCAGGGCAGCTACTGGGACACTGTCTGGCCCTGGCCTTAGGTGACAGTGTCCAAGGACATGGGGAAGGGCTGGTGTCACTGTGCCAGTCAGTACCTTGACCGTGTACAATGACAACCTCATCTTCCCAACAACTTCCGAGTGTCCATAACTCAAATTGTTATCTCAGATATTCCATTTTTTTCCTGTTTTTGAACAACTCAGAAGAAAAGAAGCTCCTTTTCCCCACCTTGTTTGGTTTTGGTGTGTGTTTAGTCATGATATTTAAAAAATCAAGCATACTTTCATCATTTTTGATTCAGAACTTTGTGGATGTTTGGATTCTCTCCTCTATATTATTTTCTTTTTATTCTAACAAGGGGAAAAAAGCATGGTGGAAAATGAAAAGAGAAGGTGAACAGCATAGAGAAATATCATTAAAAAAATAGTACTGAACATATAAACCTGGTATGTTGTCTATTTCCTGGCACATCAGTTAATACAACAGAAATTCACAATAACTAATTAATATCAGAGTAACAAAACAGGAATATTCCCCCAATATTTTTTACAAAAGCTCAACTGGATATTTTTCTCCCACTCACTCTATATGTTTTATCCTCTCAGCTGCCTCAAGACCTGAAATTACCCAGCTCAGGTTTGTATGCCACAAACACAAGAAATGAAGATATCACAGGTCCCCTTCTGCAACACTCCCCTCACTGCTTATTGCAAACCCAGGCTGAGAGGCTACCAGCAGCACCACAGTAAGATTTTTTCCTATTACTCTATGCAGGTTAGGCATTATTAGCAACAATATAGTTGCTTACCAAAATTAATGCATCATCTTTGATTGTCCTCCTGGTTTACATTTCTCATGTCTTTTATTCACATGACACAACCCTTATTATTAAATATATTTCCCAGTTTCCATTTTCCAAAGGGCAGACAGGGAAGAACAGGAGAGCTGGAATTTAATGACTTGGTGCTAAGCTTCAATTTAAGGAATCAAAGGGGAGGTTGGGGGAAAAGACCACAGAGAGAGGAAAAGGCAGGAGAAGAATTTTACACAGCAACAGTTTGGAAAGATTTGTGCCAATAAACCCTTGACTGCTAATGATCAGCTGCTTTCTGAAATGCTAATGGCAAAATGTCATGTTTCTACTGCCCTACTGCCTCCTGCTGAGCAGGTCACTGGGCAAAGAGCTGAGCAAGAAGTTTTGCTCAAGCGGGAACAGGAGCAGTGGTGAATCCAGGAGCAAGAGGCTGGCCCAACACACAGATATTCACAGCCCCAAGCCCTTTGGTTGTGCTGCCAGGGGGTTGCACGGCAGCTTAGTGCCCTGCCTCTCAACAAGGGGCCAGCCCAGGTGAGTACTGGTGGGGTATGGACCCAGCAGGCTGGTGTCACACCACCGCAGCAAGGCTGTGTTATTTCCCATCCCATCATTGCTGCTTTCTGTGGGGGTGAGATCACAGACACAGCCTGGGTCTCCTTCCCTTTCTCCTTTCTCTAATTAGTTGTGATTTGTGCTTGAGGCTCCTGCCTTGCTTCCTATGACCTACCTTCTGCTCCCCAGCCTGGGGCATAAGCTGGTGTGAAACTATTAACCTCCTGTCACTCCTGTCACATCCTCTGCTTAATGAAGCAGTCCCAGAAAATAGCAGAGCAAGCCAAAGAGCTCTGGGACAGAGTGCAAGTGAGGAGGGAGCCCTGGCACTCCTTGACACCAGCCGCAGAAGGACAGCAGCAAACCAAGGCAGCACAAGGAGTCCTCAGGCACAGCAAGAAATGGTAGCCAGTCTCTTGTTGACCCCAAGTAACCAAAGAAGATATTTTTGACAAAGCAAGTGTCAGAAAAGGCCAGAAAGGTGTGCCAGAAAGGTGTGCCAAAAGTCATCGAAAGAGAAGTTGATGTTTAAGATCCTATGCAAACTTCTCACTCCTCTTCCTATAGGATATGTTGCTCCATATCCTCCCACCTCCAGCATTGCTGACATCAGTCATCCCTTCTGCAAACTAAGGATGCCAAAACTGTGTTCCACTTAAAAGGGCTGCCTACCCTTTTAGGTAAAGGGTATAGGTAAAGGTGATAGAGGGAGAGAATCCACTCACTCCTGGTTGCACTTAAAATTTCAGAGCAGCTCCCTCTGCAAGAGCTTTCTAGCTGTCAACACCTGCAGATATGCAAATACTTTGCAAAAGACAGATAAACTTCACAATCTACAAATTGTCACCAGAGACACTGGAGGGACAGGCAAACAAACAGCATTGTCAAAGAAGATGGAAGGAAGAATAAATCTATCAAAAACTTTGAGATCCTCTGCACAAGCATAGTAACTATATGCAAAACAAAAAGGATTGGCTAAGTATGGGAAGAGACGGCATTATGGTTGCTTGTGTTGTTCTTGTTTACTGGATAAACAACGGACTCCTGTAGATAAACAAAAGATTGTCAGCCTAGCATTTTTTCCAGTGCCAGATTTACAGATAAACACACAGATGAAAATGATTTCTTAGAGTAAGCCAGTCTGTTTTGGCTTTTGGCTGGGAATGACAGGGATCTGTGTCAGTGGGGCTCCAGAGTGCATTAATCCTTTATAAATTTTTTTTAATAATGCATGTGCCCTGTAAGAACATGTGATGACTGCCTTATTAAATTGAGATCTAAATTTAAAGGCATATTTAGAGAAAAGCATAATTTATTAAACTGTTGCCAACACTTTCCAGTCTCAAAGGAAGCCTGGAGCACAAACATCCCTTTACTGCTTCCTTAATCACTTGCCAGGCACAGTGAGTCCTGGGCTAGCCTGGTGGAGCTGGGGTGCTGCATGGCCTCAGAGCACAGGAAAGGCCTTTCTGTGGCCAGTGCTGATCCAGTGAGCCCAGCACAGGGAGCACCTGCCAAGACTCCCTTCCTAAGATGTCAAGTGACAGAGACTTCATGTGGAAAACAGATGCAAGGGAGACAGTGAGTAGCAGGCTTTAAAGTTCATGTTTCCTCCTGAAAACATCCAATACATGATGCAGTACATATTAATACAGCTGTGTGGTTTTTGTTATGGTGTTTTTATGCACTGACTTTCATTCCTAGCTACTGAGATAATGCAATATGTTAGGCATACATTTTTTTAAGCAGCTGGATGGTTTCTAGGCTGCAAGGAGAGCTCCTGGTACATGTTTTGCTTTCTTAGGTGCTTGTGGACCTACTTTCAGAAGTAGGGATTTTTTATGTATAAGGAGTAAAATCTCCAGACCGATTCTAGGTCCTGAACTTTACAGAGGAACACTGCATGCATTTACAACATATTTACTTGTCCATGCCAGAGCATTCATCAGGCAATAGGACTACCCCCATAGCAGGAGGCCTAAGAAACAACTCCTAGTTCCTTCCATCTAGCCACACTTCCCTCTGAGAGAAGCAAATCTGGTTCAGCTGTAGCAAATTTGTCACATACACAGAGCATTCAAAGCTGTCACAAGAAACAACTTCCTCAACAAGGTAAATCCTGTTGTTCTATTCCCCCAGAAAAATACATCTATTGATTTTAATGTGTGCACGTAATAAGTTAGGTGTTGTGGTTACTCAGGTGTGGGTAGTTTCATGAGTAGTGATTTGTGCATGCCACCATAATGCTTCGGAACAATACACAAATGGCATTGTCTCTCCTGGCAGCCATCCCCGTCCCACACCTGTGGACTGAACTTAGTCGCTCAGGTCAAAAAATGGACAGCTAGAGTTGGAGAGGCAGCAAGTTAAGTGCTGGGATAGTTTCTTGCAGTTGACTCCAAAAACAAGGTTCAATACCAGATATAACTGCACCCAAATGAGTGTATTGATGCCTCACCTCACCTCCTCCTAGGAACATGCACACCTGAAGTTTTGCCTGCACACCTGAGCCTAATCTGCAACAGCTGATTTACAAATATTAAGTCATGTCCCTCACTGTGGTTGTGTGGTCCTTTAGCAGGAAGCAAATGAGAAGGAGGAGAGCCTGAGAATACATTTGATTCACTTGCGGTTTAAAGAAGCTCCACATCAGCAAAGATCCATTAAGATTTGGTATGCCTGGGAATTAATTTAGACTAAGATGTAGTATGGATGGATGTCCTCCCCCATATCCAGGTCATGGTGCTACCTATGCTTTAGTTAGAGCAGGAACATAAACTTCCTTGTCATCAAAGCAATCTCTGAGCAGAGAGTTCATGTGGAGATCTCAGAGTGCTTGTATTTTAACCTTACCACACAAGGAAGCAGCTCCCCGTTTCATTCGCCAGAGAGATGAGCACCCAGTCTCCTACACCAAGTTAGTGGCGGGGCAGTAAGCCGAGTATCACAGTTTTGAACAGCAGGATCTGAACTCCCTTCCTCCAGTCCCCTGGGCCACTGTCGGGACCGCCTTTTGCAGAGATTGCTTACAGCACCAACCATCTTATTTTACCTCTTCAGCTGCAGCAGTTTTGACAGCCTTTAATAACAAGTGAACAATCTCAGGCCTAACAAAAGCATCAAAGAAATAGAGAGAAAAAGAGAAATTCCTGACATAGCCTAATTTGAGGTCTAACACCAAACAAGTCTGCAATAGATTGGAAAATTTCTTCACATAGCAAAGATCAATAAATGTAATTATTTGGACTTAAACCTCATGAATTCTGAAGAGCCTCTTGGATTACTTGGAGAATAAGTGCTATTTTATATGATGTCAAAGCTGATCAGAATAACAACGCTCACAGCAAAGACCCCATCAGCTAGAATGAAACCTTACAGTATCTCTCTATGCCTCAGAATTCTTTAAGAAACATTACCAGGGCAGAAATCACATTAAAAAAATTGATATCTCCCCTCTTGAGTTATTAACACAAGCTAAGGTTGTAAACACTTAATTGTCCCAGTCTCCATGGCTCATATTAAGCCTAACACATTCTTCATATTTCATTTGCTTTCCTCAGTGACCCTGGCTGTTCAGTCTTATTCTTTCTTCAGTATGGAAGGTGAAATTAGATGGTTATACCTGACAAAAATGGGCCCCAAATCCAACCCAAATTTCCACAGAGCTACATTCTGGGATTTGAGATAAAATAGAATCCAAGTCACCCTTGTTATTGCAAAATTCAAATGTGAGCGATGAGCTAGGTCAAATTGAAAACCAGCACTGGTTTGGTCTGTTCCCAGGACTGATTGTCCTTTTACTTACAGTGGTATGAATCAGGGGTAATTCCACTAAGTCAAAGCACTGCTCAGCTGGAAAACTGGCATTAGATAAGAATTTCTTAGGCCTTAGGGTTGAATCACTTTACTGTCCATTAATCCTTTCTGGCTCTCCTGTATTGCACTACATGGCTGCACTGAGCTCACAGCAGTACAGAAGTCTGAAAAAAAACCACTCCTCACAGAAGTTAAAAGAAAACTATATATTGTAAACTAAACTTTATTTTGAGGTCGAAATTCCATCCTTAGAGATTAGATTGTTTAGATTATGCTTGCTCTGACTTCAATAAACACAATTTTCACCTATTTAGATGGCATATCATCTCCCCTAAATTGAAAAAAAAAAAACAGTTGAGCACCCTCCTCTGAGCCCTGCACCTCCTGAGCTCCCTCAGGTCCTGGTACCCACGTTTTCCTACTGTTGCTCCTTTGAGATCTAACAGCCAAAGTTTGGTGAAGACTGGACTGTCTGTTCCACCTTCTGCTCTGTACCTGCGCTGAAGGGGACCCTCCTGAATTAGAGGTCACCTCCCCGGTTCAGGCTCAGCTGTGGATAGTCATTGACGCCTCTTCTCCTTCCTGCACACTTTTGTTTGTGATACACCCATGCACACTTTGGTTTGTGATACACCCACCCCAGCTAAGAAGCATGGAGATCAGATGACTCTGAGGAGATCATTATTTTGGGAAGGGAATCTCTTTAATCCTAAAGATGGGTGATAGGAGAAAGACCCACACACATGACATGGGACAACTTTCATGGTCTCTGAAGCTGAGGTAACCTGAAGATGTACATTTGCACATATCCATTTGCACATTTTCAGCAAACTTTTATACCACTATGGAATCTTAAACAAATAATTTCCTGAATGGAGTGTATCAGGATTTGTGACCTACATTCCTCACTAAATTATTTCTTTAAGATCACAAATTAACCACAACCATTAAACCATTAAACTAGTTTTCTTGGCTAGCAGTGCATTTGTCATGATACAGGTCTCAGTGAAGAAGCAAAACCTCCTGTGAATTGTCCTTTTCTGCAGTAGTCTATTCAAAACTAGTAATACTGTATGTAACATCACAGTCATTGTGAGGGCTGTAGTATAGATTTATGTATATTCTGCACTCAGATTTTAATCACTCAGGCACAGAGAGGCCCTAAATCCTGGCTTTTATAGATCCTGTAACACAGGATTCATGTCATACTAGAGAAGGGTATTATTTTCCACCTAACTAAACCCTAGGAAAAAAAATGCATTTCAGTCCTTTGGTTGGGGCTTGACGAAGCTGTCAGTCCACACTTCTGAATGCTGCATGTACACTTAAAGAGGTTGACCAGTATGAGCATGGAGATGTAATCATACCAACAAATCTTCCCAAAAGAGGTACAGATTATCGCGTCTTTTTTTAGTTTGGTTCTGAGTAGTTCCCAAGCTAAAATAAGCCACAAAGTCCACAAAGAGCCTGCTTTTATTGGTAAACTGTGCAGTTAGCTTCATTCACCCTGCCCACTTAGCCACAAAAAAAAAGCCTGTAAGCAAACAACAAATTTTCTGTGTGCAAGACAATGAAAAAGGATGAAAATATCCTTGGATCTCACAAAGCAGGATAGAAGAATCTTCAAGAAGAAATAAACTTGTGACATCAGAAGCAGAAGATAGAAGCAGAAGCAGAAGTAAAAAGTGCTCACCCTTTGCTCTCCTAACCACCGCAGGACAGGTCACAATTCACACTGGGAGACATATCCTGCCAGTTTACAGTGCTGTAGGGAGTCTTCATGGAGCCAGGCAGAGGAGGGAGAATTGATTTACGTTGTGCCAGAGCCTTTATCCACCCTTGAGACACCCTAAAGAGATAGGATGCCCAGTTAGCGAACTGTCATCCTAGTCTCCCTTCTTAAAAGCTAGACATATCTCTGTGTTTCTGTTGGAGTCACCACTCAAAACATCAGCCAAGGTCTAAATTTAAAGTAGTAAGGCTATATTCAGATTGCCAACAAACAGAGACATAGCTGGCATCTCCTGGTAATAAGTTCTCAGAAATATCTGTTCTTCTTCTGACATTGAGCTGAATGATACCTAACACTATGTTCAGCTCATCATCATTTTCTCATCAGTGTAGTCAAGTAGAGAATGCTACTGTTCTTCTGAGGGGTGCAGGAAGAGTTAAATTTCTCTAGGCTAAAAGCCTAACTTCAACATACTTTACGACCCTCAGATGAGAAGAGGTGGAGAGGTCAAGCAGGCATGATTTTAACTCCATGATGCTGAAACTTCCTGACATCCCAGGAACTTTGCTTGGCAGTTTTTGTATCAAAAATCTGTTTACTTTCACTGCTGTGGTGCATCCTGCCCATTGCTTTACAGGTTTCAGTGAAAGCTTCCTGTTGCTCTTGTAAGCCTCTAAGAACTACTGCAACCTTTAAACACTGCCAGCTGGACTCAGCAAACCTTTTATCACATTAAGGGCACTGATTTTAAACAACTCAGTCAAACTCCTCTGGTCTTCTCTTTCCAAAACCCTTCAGTGCTGGACATCCGGTGTAGAGCTAACACTCTCATCATAGGTGGGGACAAGTAAGTTACTTTCACAGTAAGTTATCAGGATCGAGCGTTTTAGAGAAAACAGATGCAAAAAGAAATGTTAAAACAAGCAAACAAGGTCAGAAAAAAAAAAAGAAAATAAAAAAATAGCAACTGAGCCAACTAATTAACACTTCTGCCATAAGTCAGTCTGGCAAAACCAGGCTGTTCTAGTGTCTCTACTGGTTGCAGTAATTACCCTCTAACTCATCAGCTTCTTGTCTACAGATGCACTTTGTGAGTCAAACATTTTTGTAATGCTTGGTTACAAAAGCTCTTAGGAAGCAGGAAAGCAAACAGGGTAACGCAAAATTAGCAGAAAGGAAATGAAGGAAATGGTTTCTGATTCAGTTTTTAAAGCAGGAGACAACAAAATGCTACAGATAACTGAAAAGGAGCCTTATGTGTTCTACAGATTCTACTATATTGATCATATTCCCTTCAGACCTGGGCAAATGTGTCCTGCAACCGGAGAGATGGGAAAGATGATACACAACTTGGCTGTCCCAGCTGAGACAGATTCTGTTCTTGGTAACCTTGGGATAGACAAAGAGCAAGGATCTGACTTTGCTATGTAACTGTGATGGGAATAAGACCCAAGAACTGCCAAAATGAATAATATCAGTACTCTGATAAAATTAAAAGATACCAACTGCTACCTGTCATTAGACATTATGTGTCATTAGATGTCTGCAAGAATGCCCAGCTGTGCAAAACAGATCTGCTTTTCAAAAAACACAGAGGCAGTGGAAAGTGGAGAGAAAATCCTTTTTCACCTACTGGTTCATTATGTTTCTGGTGCTGGTTGTTGTTGGTTTTTTCGCTTCACAAACAAGTAAATTGAGTTTTTGAGCAAATAGTGTCAGAGGATAGTTAGGGTATAAATGTCAGAAGCATCTTTGTATGTGTGTGTCATATTCTCTTTTCTATTATTCCTCCTCTACATCTTCTGTTTCAAGTTGCTTGCATTACAGGCAGATATTGCTTTCTGCTCTGTGGATATCATTATATTTGTAATTTGGAAGCTTCAGTAAATTTTTCTTCCCTTATCCCTTCTCAGGAACAGCTGACAATAGAAAGTTTGGTGTCAGACTCTCATTCAGATTATGGGGAAGGAGATATAGCTATAGAAACGACCTAGAATTTTTTCCCCTTCCTTTTTTCAGTTATGGCAAAGAGCTGATAAAGAGACAGCATAAAAGCTTGAGTAACTGAGACTGGGGCGAGAACAGCAACGGTGGTTAAAGAGAGATGCTCTCTTTGAGGGTTTTGCCATTTTAAATGCAACTGACTTTTAAATGGATCTGATTTTGTTGTGGGGCTGTCTGTTAGAGACCACTTCCACTTCAGGATTCATCTCAGAAAGAAAAATTTGGGATATTCCCTTCCCTGCTATGCTGAAACCACACTGACCACATCTGCTTCACTGTGTCTCCCCTACTGTGTGTTGTATCATATTGTTTAAACACAGCTTTTTTTAAGCCTGTGAGCAATAACTGCCATTTCATTCTGTGTCTGTGCAGAGGTTGGCCCAGAGGGACCTTGGCCAATATATGAAAGGTTTTCCATTTCTATTTAAAAAAGGATAAAATTGAGGCTTAAATGGCATCTGTATGCAAACGCTATTGAAAACCGAGGCAAAAGAGCTTTCTATCTAGCTGTTATGGGAGAATAGTGGAAATCCTTAAAGCCTTCTTTTCCTGTATGGGTGGAATGTAGCATAAGGGCTGAACTGAGGAAATGAGGGAAGTATTAGGTAATGAAAATGAATTTTCTAACAGGAAAATAATACATTTTTAATCAAGCAACAAAAGAAAGGTGAAATAAGGAAATCTCACTGCATCACTGGCCAGCTTAGAAACGTTCTCCAATACTGTTGTTTCAGTAATTTCTCATTAAAAATCCTGTTTGCTTGAAGGATAAGGAACCCTAAGCTGGGCATTGTGCCCACTGCCCCTTCAAACCAATTCAAACCCCACGCTGTAACCCTTAGTGCTGTACTTATTTATCACATGTTCAGCAGACTGCCATGTGTGCTAAGGAGTTTCCAAACTGAAGAAGGATGGAGCCAACTCTCAGGATCTCATACTCAGAGGACAAGCATAGAAGATGACACAATTTAAGAGAACAACAATTTTCAATTTAGTTTTAAGACTCATTTTATGCTCAAGCCAATTTTCTTTGTTTTTACAATGTAAAGAGGACTTCATGTAGCAAAAAGTGAAATTTATTATTATTCAATGGCTCCTTTATGTTCCCAAGACAGCAAAAAGGAGCTTTGTTATAACTGAAAATCAACCCTCAATGTACTGAACTGTTTGTTTCAGAGTAAATAACCCAGCAGATATATGTCTCTAAAAGAATGCTAAAAGTGTAAAGGGTAATGTTACCGTATGTCCAGTGTTCCCAAACATCTTTGGATTTTTTAGCCTTCAGGTGTGCCTTGGGCACACTTTCTAACTTTGCTGGCAAAGTATACAGATGCCTTCTCTGCTCAGCTCCTGATTACGTGTTACTTTCTTAGGGATCAGAGCAGAGAGTTCATGCTAAGCCTGGGGCAGAGGAATGATCTATATTATGCACACACTCTGCTATGGGCTCTAGACTCATATGCAAATGATATATTCACTCTGAAGACAAATGCACCATAAAATAAACACATAGGATAATGTTTGCTTATCCAGCCTATGAGAGATGTGGTTGGCTATGGACAACACCTGGAGAAGCCAGCTGTCCTTTCACAGTCTCCTGGAAGAGCCAAATATTAAGAGCTTTAGTACCTGCAACAGCTGGTAAATTCATATGGAATAGGCGATTCATTTTCACAGTGAAACTGTTGGGAAATCATTTCTCTGTCTAATTATCTGTGAAGATATGATATTTAGGAGTCAGTCTATTCCACAATTGGCCAACCCTGGGTGTCACAAGGTTCCTTTTGTAACGTGACTGTCCAAACCTGTTCTGACACTCTTCGCTGAATCCCAGAGCCTGACACACTCCCATTATGTTGCCAAGGCAAGTTCTTCCTGCTGTGAAAATAGCAGTTCCTTCATGGCTCCATAGGCTGCGTAGGATACGGTTTATAAGGGACTCATGAGACTGTTGTACCATGTGTCAGATTCCCAACACAAGGTTTGTAAATGTGTGTAACCAAGCCTTCCCTCACAGAATTTTTCCAGCATACGTTGTTATACTACATGTGGTTGTCAATACAGGTGACAGGAAACAAAAGAAGGAAAAGGTTTTTATTGGTTTCTTTAATGCAGTGATTCATCTTATTTCAGCCTTCATCTATTATTAATTGTTACTATTATTTTTATAATTTGTTAAGCAGTTAGAGCATATAGCAAGACTAAGTTATGGGCCTGTTCTCAGAATGGCTGTATTTTAAATAGACTTTCTTGAAAAATCCTGTGAGCTCATCATAATTCTGCAATATTTACAGTGTATCTTAAAAGTCTACAATCTAAATCTTCAGGTTTATTTAATTCCTTTTTAAGGGCATCTTTTTCTCCTTGTATTTGCAGTGAGATAAAACAGACTTAAAAACTTACCGGACCTTAAAAAACATAACTAACTTGAATATTTTATTAATTATAAAGTTATTAATTATAATAGTGTTATTTATAAAATATTATAAATTATATTATTATTAATTATAAAGTTATGGTATTATTAATATTATTAATGACATGATTTTTCCAAGACAGTTTTCTGATTTTTGAAGAACTAACACAGCATCAAGGGAAACTCCAAAAAAGCCCCTTGTGGCAAATGACAACATTCAGCATGGCCAAATGAAATACTCCTTGCTTTATCCATGAGATCATGTTTCCACACAGTGCCTGCTGCAGTGTGAGAGTATACAGAATGAATGCTCTATGATCTCTTCCAGACAAAATGCAAAGTTAGTCCCTGCACTGAGATGTCCTTGATATTGGGACTAGGCCCAGTTTGGTCCTACCCAGTCCTCTCCTACTGACTGTGGTGTCTCAGGAAGTGTGCAGTTCCTGTGCACTGTGATGATCCAAGCTTTAGGGCAAATATCGTGCTCAAGATATGGCATTTTTATCCATTGCCTTTGCAGCCCTTGTACTGGAATTTCTAATTCTCAGTCTTCCTTTAAACGCAGTGAATGAAAGAGATAATTTCTGTGACCATGGACTGGGGGAGTCGGCTTTGAGAGTCTCCTAGACTAAAATGGCCTTAGCAGAAAAAGCAGTGGGCAGCATGGAAAAATGATGGATATAAAAGCCAAGGTCAAGGGCTATATTGCAACTGCCTAGTGCTTTATCCATGAGAACTAGAAACTCTTCCTGCCTTCTGGAAGAAAAGAGCTCATGCCTTACTACCTATTTCTGCTAGCCAAGCAACCCGGCAGCACCTTTCACTCTCCCAGCTTAGAACTGTACTGTAAATGAGGTGGGAGAGAGGCCTGTGGTTATTTATCATTTTTAAATGAACTAGAGATATTGATTATTTTTCCCCATTCCCTCTGAAAATGCAATTAAGTTGCTATAACAAACAGCTCGGCTAATGGTTTGTGTCAGTAACTGATGTCCATCCTGTGCTGAAATGAACTGCATCCTCCCGTGCTTGCTTCCCCTGGTTACTCCCTGCTTGGGCAGCAGTCCACATATTAACCCTACTTCTGTGAAATGCTTCTAGAGCCACCCATGCAGGCCCTCCTGTCAGAGCAACTATTGGCATTTTTTTCTAAAGGGCTGTGGTGTGTGAAATAACAGGAGGTATGTTCTTTCACTTGGCAAAATCTCTCCTTTTTTTTTTTTCCATTTAAACAGCAAGAGGCAGCTGTTCACTAGCCAGAGGCTGAGCAGAGTATTTCACTGCCATATAAAAACTTTCTGCTGGAGAAGCAAAGGGAAGTGACACAACCCTCTCCTCTTACTTCCATACAGAAATATGCTGGGAGTAAAAGAGGTCTTTCAAGATCAAAAAGAGGATGTTTAAGGAAGTAATAAGCAGGAAATGGCTGTGTGTCCTCATGGGAGACCCTTTTCTTCTGGTGCTCCGTTTTTTTCTCACTTTAAGGCACCTCTGGAAAGCTGGTCTTTGTCATGCCAAAACTCTGCCACATCCATGGGCTCTCTGGGCTCCACAGTGCAGTCTTCTCTGTTTCAAGAACAGCATTTCAAGAAATAGCTACAATGAGTAACATACAGAATGAGACCAGTACCTGTCCACCAATAACTGTTTCAANCATGGGCTCTCTGGGCTCCACAGTGCAGTCTTCTCTGTTTCAAGAACAGCATTTCAAGAAATAGCTGCAATGAGTAACATAACCAGTACCTGTCCACCAATACCTGTTTCAAAATAAGACATTGCCATGTGTACTAGTATCCACAGAAGACAACAATGGCAATTCACTTGGAGACGGCTGCTTTCAAGCCACTTACCTTGGGAAAAAAGAATACACACACACACACAAACAAAAACAAAACAATCTCTGGGCTCTGGGTAATATCCTTTTCAAAATAATCCCCATTTGCTGTCTAGACATATCACAACTGCTAGTGGGGTGAATTGACACTGTTGTAACAAGTCAGTGCAAGCTCAGGAGGTTTTAGCTCCACCACTTGCTGCTGCGTTGCTCCCTGCATCTTGAGCTGTGCTGGAAGAAGCTGAACATGGCCCTGTACAATGAAATCCTGCCTCATGACACGGCTGTGTGTTGCCCTTGGCCACGTACCGCAGCTCCCCAAAGGGCTTCTACCGGTCTGTAGTGTGACTTCAGTAAAAATGGCCGTGTGCCGTGGAGGTATTTGCATGCTTGAGGTTAAGCAAGTGACTCGAAGTACTGCTGCCCCTTGGGCTGACCGAAGCAGAGGGCTCCAGCTGACAGCAGGGCCTCTCTCCCACTGCCCCATGCCGTTTCGGGCAGTGAAACTATTGGCAGGTTGAGCTGGCAGAGCCTTGGGCTTCACAGAACACAGAATCTAGGACTTTCTGCCTTTGTCAAACAAATCCTGATAAGCAGCTGGGAGAAATACAGCGGCCATGCAGTAGTAGAAAAAAGGGTTCACATTTGTTACCTCATTGAATCGAAACCACACATAAAAAATATGATACATCTTTATTTGGGAGACATCTTTCCTATCATCTTTGGGACAGATTCAGATTCACCGATGTCTCTGAGGGGGCATATGAATTACATGTATGCACAGATGTACTTCCACAAGGACTGAATATGGTAAATTCACCACCAGTCTGTGGGAAACCTTCTGCACAGAAGATTAAATGGACTTTACCACCCAATATCTTTCTAGTTCTGCTGTCTGCAGTGAACCACAGATGTGTATTTGAAGACAGTTTGGCCTAAAATGTTCTATCTTGGCAACTAGTGAAGCAAATGCCTGTATTTCAAATAGTCCTGCTGAAGGATTGACACACTGGAGTGCCTTCTTCTTGTACTAACAGCTCAGATATTTGTAGAGCTACTAGTATGAATAAAGCTATATTTGTACACATGACTTTGCCAAGGGAACAACTCAGAGATACTACACTAACAAAATCCGGTCAGGAAAGACGCAGGTATGGTAGAGTTATGCTTTTCTAGATATTTTTCTAACAAATTAAGTTAGCAAAAGAACAGTTCTTCTAAAACTGCATGCATCCTGCAGAGCTGTGACAGTACTGCTCAATACCTGCAGGCTTCTGACCAGAATAGCTGCACAAGAGAAAGCCTACAAATGTACGTATTTCCCAAGGAATGCAGAGCTTAGATTACAAAGTTATAAATGAAGGAATGATGCTCAGCTTCAGAAAAACATGGAAACTTTCACCAGCTCTCTAAAAGAGCATTTTTCCTGTCTTAGGCTCTGTCAGCACTGGAAAAATGTGAAGTAATGTAATCGTGCTTACTGCATTAAGTTACATGGGTAGTTGATTTGCTTTACATCAGTGCAGTTATGGCTCTCACAGGGAAGTGATCATTTCTGAATTATATTTGAGAACCACCTGTGTGTATGTAAGGTTGGTTTCATATGGGCAATGCTTCATGTTACTATGCCAGCAATTCTGACACTGCAGTTCCCTTAAAATAAACACAATGAAGACATGAAAGTGATTTGCGTTACACTTGGTTATTCTGTCTATTTTGTAGATGGGTTCCAAAACCTTGGGTAGCACTTCCTTGCTTTGACGAGGTAAAAAAAAACTGTCTATTTTGTAGATGGGTTCCAAAACCTTGGGTAGCACTTCCTTGCTTTGACGAGGTAAAAAAATGACAGAAGCTGCTAAAAAACACCCTACCTTTCCACCTCATTAACAAAAGAACTCCAAACAGGGAATATTAGAACATGAGAAAAGTCAAAGTGGGCTACATCATAGGTTCCTCTAAACCATCAGTTTAGACAGCAGTTAAACAGCAGTTTAGACAGCAGTTAAACAGTAAACAGTTAAGCAGTTAAACAGCATCTGGCCAATGGGGGAAATGGAGAGCTATGGAAAGAGCGCAGGAGAAAGGACTGGCTCAAAGTAAGTGATTTATCCTGGCCTCCTTTGCTCTTGCCTTTCAGCTGCCACTGAAATGCCCTCTGAAAAACAGGCCAAAACAACTATTATGGTATTTTTTTTCCTTTTTATTTCAAGGAAGAAAAGAGGATAGAGGAAAAAACAAACATAAAGATCAACCCACTGCTATTTACAGTCAGGGAAAAGTCCTCTGCCCCTCTACCTCCCCAGTTCAAACAAGACCAAATATTTTCATTTTCATAGAAAGAGAGTTCCTTGATCATCTACTTCAGATACATTAGTTATGAAGCTGCATACACTTTAGAAATGCTAATTAGATAAAGTGCAGAGATAGAACTTAAAGTTTCTTTGAACAAAAATCCAAGGGTAGAATACAAATGAGTAGGTGACTTCCATCTGGGGAATAGATGCACTTGACATCTATTCCCCAGATAAACATAACTCTGAAAATCCCTGGTATTGGCATATGTTCTGGTGGGACATATGTATCCCATGCCCTGAATCTCCTCCTGAAGGCTCTGCTGAGGAACAAGAGGAAAGTGGTAGCTCTTCTGAAGAGAAGCTGGGAATATAGGTAGTGCCTGGCAGCTATTTCTAGAAACTGTTCTGAAAGTTTGGCTTTTAAATTGAGTAAACATCGATGTCTGTCACAACTGTCCTTCCCTAGTGCTCCCTAGTAATGTCTTTATTCTTATTCCTCTACACTATTCTGTGTTTGGTGGTTAAGAAACTCCACAGACTGACATGGGATTACTTCATGCTCTGGCAGATAGATGGGATTGTACTGTGTGTATTTACATTTTTTAAAAAAGATACTGCTAATGCATTTCAGTAATGATAATAAAAAATTCTTCCTAGCCATTATAGTAATGGCTTTGAGCTAATTACTTGCATTTGCACTCAAATATGGTACTCCCTCTTCTGAGTCATTTCCATTTTTATGCAGATAAGCTCTAATCAGCTTGCTTGCTAGACTCCTAACTCACAGCTCTTGAGGACCAGATGTTGTCTGACTTACTCACGTAGGAATTTACCCATAGATTGCAGTAGGACCACTTATGGAGGACAATTATACTTGGCAAAAGTAAAATTGCCAGAATTCAGCCTAAAGTCCATAGGCTGTGCTGGGAGATGATGTGTGAATTCAGTGTTTGAGAAGACACTCTAAAAGTGATTCTAGGGGCCAAAGTGATCTTCTTTGAGAATAAGCTTTCCTGAAGCCCTGCCTCTTTCCTGATGGCACTAGAAAATAGTGGAGCTCTTAATGACTCATGTCACCAATTGAAAACTCAGGTGCAAAAGGCTATGGAACTACACTACATTACACAGACAGGATGGCCTTTACAGTGAAACAGACCCTGTCCCTTCAGCTTCCTGGTTGACCACTGGTTTGAGTGTACCTGGTGGTCTGCTAACCCAGTGAGCATCTCATACTAACAGGTTCCCTTGTACTGGGTATATTCGGACTGTGTCTAAGATTTTTTTTTTCAGTTTGGGATGTTCTTCATTGCAGGGTCACCACCGACAGGACAGACAGTGTTGTTAATTTCTGTAATAACAGTTCACATTCCCCTAACCAGTCTATGTCACTCTTTCCAGAAGTAAAAGACGGTGACAAAAGTTGCTTTATTTCCTTTTAACATCCCATTCAACAAGTTTTTGGGTCATCAGGAAAAGATAAAGGAGTATGAAGTTGAAAACATATTTCACCTACACCTACAGTGTAGACGAAACCTAGTTAAGAAAGCCTATTCCATAATGGATAAGCTGAGGCCACAGTCTGACATGGTCTGTAGTGACTGGCAGTCCTGCTGCAGCAATTGCAGGGTGACTTCTTTTGAGCACTGAAGCAAAAAAAAAAAAAAAAAAAAAAGTGGCTTGGACATGTAGACATTTTAGAGTTATCTTCAAGCAGCTTAGCAATGAACACAGTGATTGATTCTGGTCACAGATTGTTGCACTTTTCACAAGAAATACAAAGCCCATCAAAAAATGTCTGCTGCCTAAACACTGCAAAGCTACCTAACTCACACCTATACTAGCTTGGAAAAAAATGACAATTGAGAGCAACAGAGCTTGAGCACATAGGAAGAGCTCCAATTCTGAAACACGCATTGGAAACTGACCTGCAAAGAAGAGGAAGATATTCCACTCCTACTCCAACATTCACATCCTGTTTTCTCACATGCAGTTTGGCCACATGGAACCTGGAGGCTGAAAGTAAGAGTTGCCTGAAAGGGGGATGCATATTGTGGTATCGTCTTTCTTTCTCCACAATGATTTCAGTGTTGGTCTGATAATTTGACATCTCTCCTCTCTGCAAAGCAGGGATATATATATGGTATATCAGCTACAACCGCTTCATGCCTTCCAAAGACCTCCAGGCATGCAAGTCCAAGAGAGACGTTGTGACTGAATACAGAAGTAAGGTCCCTTGTCTGTTTTTCATGTAATGGTCCATGTGCTCTGAGCACTAACAGAAATTATATTATACTTTTGCCAAAACAAATGAACCAGAGAGACGGAAGGATGAATGTAGTAAGATTTTTGCTTCCGCTCAGCGGCAGCCCAATGCAAATGCACTATTTGCATTGGCTTTCATGATGCACCCAATGCTGCAGGAACATGCAGGGGACCTGATAAAACCTCTCTCATGGGAATATAAACACAAGAAGATGTGAAGGAAATATAAACTGCACTGCTGTAAGACTACTGTAAGTCAAAGTTGTAATTCTGTTTGTGAAGACATTGTGGTTCATAGCAGGCATCAACATGATCCAGTGGAATCTATTGCAATCATCATTACAGGTGTTTTTGTTAGTTTTGGTTATGGCAGAGAGTTATTAGCACCTTCTGAGCATCTGTGCTGCAGAGACATACCAGTATTGGGTTCAGGAGTGGAGACTCAGGAGTTTGTGTCAGAACTACACAAACAACCATGCAAAGCCTTCTCCTACTGTCTAAGGATTGATGCAGTATCTGAGGTGGGTTATCCATAATTCTCTGCTTGGTCCTAGGAAATAGAATGGGGAGACGAACTGTTCATGGGATACTTGTCTACGTTGCTGCATTGTGCTTAAATTTGGGGTTGAGTTCCCATAGCTAAATGGCTACTCTCAGTTGTGTCTTTAGCGTGACTTTGCTGTTGGGTGAATTTCTCAAATTGTCCTTATCTAAAGAGCTGGTCACCTTCCCATTCCACTCAGCAAATCAGTGGCTGGAATGTCACCAGTAAATTCCTTACAACCCATGTTGCACTTACCCAAATACTCAATATCTTTCCCATCTCTTTGCCTGTGATTTACCAGCTCTGTTCTCCTTTTCATTCTGTTAGGACTCAGAACGAACCTTTCAGTCTTTCTTGAGGCAAAGCATCTACAAGTGTTTCCAGGAACTTTGTCAAAAGCTTGCTGTGTCTGCCTTAATGATGGACATAAACTATCCGTTGTACCCCTGAAAATTAAATGAAAAACAGTTGCTTTATTATTGTGTCCTATTGCATGGATGTGACCTTCTTTTCTAGTTGATGAACCAGCTGAGGGAAAAAGTAAGTGAGCATCTTATAACTCTGTATTCCCAACACGGAGTTTGTTGCTCTACATCCCTAAATCTATCTGCCAGCTTCTATCATACATCAGGGCTCTTGCTGAAACAACAGCTCTACCATTTCTGAATTAGCTTTCCTTGTTGGTGCTTAAATGAAAAGAGACATCTAATTTGTGAGTGAAAACGTTTGTCATTTCTTAGGGGGATCTAGACACACAAAATACAATTAACATCTCTGAAAAACGTTGCACAGAGATTCAGCAGCAGCTGACAGGGAAAATGAAATGAAAACAAATAAAATCAGTTGTTCTAATACCATAACTCGAGTGGCAAGTGTAATCTTCTTTTATCTGAGGTCGGAATTGCTTTCCTGCAACAGCTTTCATTATGAAAATGCGGCACTTCTCAGCACCAGAATATTAAGACAACACATGCCCACAGGGGCCCAGATCCTTTTAATGAGGAACAAACAACACTGAATGTGGCTTTTATATTTTTTTCTGAGCTAACACCTGCTTTGCAGCAAATGAACAATGGTAATGATAAGCACAACAACCATACATATCTGGGCTGAGATGTGTTTCACTGCCATCTTTTTGTTCCTTCCAACTAAAGAAGGATCTCGCTGCCAGTGATATTTTTAGGATTCTCAAAACCCTTTACCACAGGGTGAATACAATGCCTGCTTCTCATAAAGCTGTCAAGCTCGTGGAGTGGTCCTAAACTCTTCATGAGACTATAGAATCTTCAATAGTCTGAGTTCATACATGGGCACCCTTCTGGTAGGACTAAGTAGCTGGCTCCCTGCTTGGCCATTGGATACTAGCACTTACAAGGAAAGGGGCAGAGGTGGGACATGATCTGATATTTCCTTCTTCTGTGTACATGCTGAGAGTAACTCGTGGTCAAGCACAACATATAGAAGCAGGCAGCGTAGAGACAAGGAGGAAGGAGGACAAGTTACAATAAGATATCGATATGAAAAAAAATTCTAGCAGAAAAGCTTCTCTTGAATAATACCATAACTTTTTATCTTTTTTTCCAGCTAATTTACTTATGATTGGATGGATTTTAACCCCTTTTTTGTTACAGAGGCACAAGACCCATAAGGTATTTGCTCATAGTCACAGAGTGAATTACCTATGGAGGATAGAGGGGAATTCAGAGGGCTTGATATCTGCTTTGTGGCAGCTCACAGTACCCAGAAAAAAAAAAATCTGATTGTGAGATTTACTGTCTGAATGAGCAGGTATCAGCTATGGCTTTGAAACATCTGGCAGAGCTACTCAGATCTGCAGTCCACGTCAGACAGGGCACCTTGTGGCTGGACTTGCCAAGGTTTCAGCCATGACATTTCCCACCTTTCTAGGAAAATCCTGTATTTTTTAACCATTCTGTTTGTCTCTTGTAATAAAACAGCTGCCATGTGCAGATTCTGTTCTGATTTGTGAATGCAGCATGAAGCACGTTGCTGGCCCAGCTGTGATAAGACACAAGAGGTGTGGGACCAAAAAGGACATGCCAAAATACATGCAGGTAGGTCAACACTGAGTCTGCTGCTGTGGCAACTTTTGCCTCTGACCTTTAATGTGAGTGAAGGATTCTGGTCCAGTTCACATCCTTGGTTTGTGTTAGGACTAGGGTTAGCAAAGTGATAAAGAGAAGAGCCCCCCATGGAGTGGTGATGCTGTAAAGGACATTGCAGTAGACAAACAGGGCTACATAGAGTTTGCCCCTATGGTGACTTTTATCTCTGGGCCTTCAGTAGCATCCAAGGGTTCCAGTGCAGACAAGGTCATTTCTTAGGATTAATGTTAGGACTGGATTAGTTAGTGAGACTGCTAAAGCATAGAGCTCCCTGTGGACTGGTGCTGCAAAGGACATTGCAATGGACATGGAGGCCTACAGAGTCTGTTTCTAGGGTAACTTTTGTATCACTGGGGTTCCAAATTCTAGTCCAGGTCATGGTGTTAGTTAGGAGTACGGTTATGATTAGGAGAGTAATAAAGGGTAGAACCTTCTGTGGTGCTGAGCTACAAAAGGCATGCCAAAGGGTATGTGGGACTACCCTTTCTTTTCCTATGACAACTTTTGTCCCTGGGCTTTCAAAGGGCTTCAAGGATACCGTTCCTGGTCACAACTTTGGTAGGGTATGGCTAGGTTTAGGGTCACAGTTAGGGTTTGAAGAGGGGTTAAAGTTTCAGCCTCCCATTGAGTCGACCTGCAAAAGGCATACAAAAAAAAAATATGTGGTGCTATACCTAGTCTGCTACTATGTCAGCTTTTGTCTCAGGGACTTGAGTGGAGTTCCATGGTTCTGTTTCAGGTCACAGTCTTTTTTAGAGCTGAATGTAGAGTAGGGCTTTAAAGGATATGCCAAAGGACATATGAGACTATATTGAGTCTGCTGCTATGACTACTTTTGTCTCTGAGCCTTCAGTGGGTTTCAAGGCTTCCCATCCAGGTCATATCCTTGGTTCACAGCATGGTTAGGGTTAGAGTTAGGTTTTATAGAGTGATAAATGGTAGAGCTTCATCTGGAGTATGACTTCAAAGGACATGCCAAAGGACATAAGAGGCTACACCAAGTCTGCTTCCATGACAGCTTTTGTCTCCGGAACTTTCACAGGGCTGTTAGATTTGGAGGCAAACCAGACCCATGGTTGTGGTTAGTATTAGGGCCTGGAGAGCAATAAAGCACAGAGACGTTGTCAAGTGAGGTTTATACGGGCATTCCAAAATACTTGTGGGCTACACCAATTCTGCTCCTATGGCAACTTTTGTCTCTGGGCTTTCATTGGGGTTCAAGGGTTTTAGTCCAATTCACATCCTTGGTTCGCGTTAGTAGTAGGGTTCATAGAGTGATAAAGCATAAAGCCCCATATGGAGTTAGGCAGCAAAGAGCATGCATAAGGCATGCAGTGGACATGTAGTGCCATACCAAGTCTACTCCTACCATAACCTTTGTCTCTGGGCCTTCAGTGGAGTTCATGTGTTCCAGTCCAGATCATGCCCTTGGTTAGGGCATGATAGGGCTGGGGATAGGAGTAGGGTTGGGGTTACTGTGAGGGTTAGGGTTCATCATAGAGTGATAAATCATAGAGCCCAACTTGGAATGGGGCTGCAAAGAGCAGAGCAGAGCAAAATGCACGCGGTGCTATAGTAAGTGCTCCGATGGCAACATTTTTCTCTGCACTTTCAGGTTCAGGTTTACCTATATTTCCTTTGGAAAAGAATAGAAAAAAAAGGTGTTTGCAGGATACAGGCTAAATTTTTACCTAGTCATCAAAGAATCATTGTCAAAAATGAAAATCTGTTTCAGGATTATGTACTGATTAGTTACTGGAAAAATAGAGAATGTCCAGAAGAATTAGGGACTTCTCAGCAGTGATTTGGGGGAAAAAATGCCTATAAAAAAGCTACTCTTGCTTATTTTTTTTTTTTTTAATGTCCTGGCAATGTACTAGTTTTCTCTTATCCATCATGGGGTAGATGGAAAGATGATATACCCAAAATGTAAAGTGTGTGGTGTTTTTTTGTTTGTTTTCGAAGTGACTGGATTGATGCTGATATCCATTTGTATTTCCATTCTACTCATGTCCCACTTGGTCTCTAATGCTTACCATGGACTATAACCTGCCCAGAGCACTAAACCGCACACAAAAGCACCTGTTAGCATAAAAATGTGTGGGTAATGAAAGTAAACTATTAGTAGTGACAAGTACGGGGTTTTTTATCATTTTTTTCTGTGGGCAAACCTAGTCTTGATGAAAATGGCTAGAGTAGCAGCCCTGGATATTTAAACTCTCTCTGTAGCTAAGCAAAGGAGAACAATGTGAAAACAAAAGTTGTTTTATGTTCTCTCCTTGTCCCAAGAATGTGCATCAGTGCCGTTCTTTGAAGAGATGGGCCTTCAGCTTCCATTCAGACTTCTCATGCTCCTTTGAAGGTCCAGCAAGGGAGCCAATTAGTACTAATGATGGCAGAGCTGATTTAGTGATATAGACACTTATGTATAAGAAAATGACAGTTGCTGTCATGTTGTGGAATATAAAATCATTCTTGGAGCAGTCCAATCTCACCAGCTAGCTGGAGGCATCAAGTGTCCATAGAAACAAGCTGCACATTCTAATATAAATCTATCACAATAAGTATTTTTTTTAAAAATTTTGATAAAATTCCATTGTACTGCTCTTATCCAGCACAGCACTATGTTGTACACATAATTCAAAATACATGTGCACCCCACTGCTTTTATGTTTAAAATTACACTAAAGAAAGTATTTATCTGAATTGTTAGATGAAAGCCTTTGAGTATTCCATGGTAATCTCAAGCACCCAAAACTGTTCTGGTCACACATTAAGCTTACATGCTGACAGTAGTAGGAAATTTTCAGAATCCTTTGGGCATTATAAAAAATAGGATGAGTACTGCTTAGCCACATATATATCTATCTCCACAGGTAAATGCATATAGAAGTGCTAGCCATATCAATATTTGCAGAATATACATATAGATTGCTGTCTTCGTTACTTTAGATTTTCTTAGGTCACTCTGAATCATTGAAATCTCAAAATTGCAACATGATTTAGACTAGGGAGAGAAGAAGGAATCTTGATGTTTTTACTTTTAGAATTCCTGGAAGAATTTATCTCATCTTTTCTCTCTCCCTCCTCGACTTCCACTTTTAGATCCTGTACCATTATAAGAACTATCAGTAGATGCTCTGAGAGTATATGACTTTTCTCCAAGTGAAACTGCTTGCAGATTTTCTATACATGCTGTCCTTGTCTTTATGTACTGTGCGAAAGAGAAATTTCATTTCTTTCACGGTCCTACATCACAGACCCATACTATCATTCATGGGTACACATCTACTTGCAGTGTGACTCTGCAAAATTACCTCTGTGTCTCACTAAAGCGCCCTATAAACCATGAACACAGACATAGTATGTATGTATAGGTTCTAAAATTACTTAAGATTCTGGAAGATACTAGTCTCATGAAGAATTTATGAATTAGAGTAAACAGAGATTCTATGCACAACAGGTCTGTACCAGAGCAGCAAAAAACTTTCATTATAGCCTGCAACTTCAAGGCCAGGCATCTTCAATTCCCATTTGTTTCAGACGTGCGCATCAGGACTGGACCATTAGTTAGTACCCTTGTAGGGATGATTCTGTCTAATCACCTTATAAGGGAGGGGAGATGATCCTTCCCCTCTGCTCAGCCCTGCTGAGGCCACATCTGGAGCACTGTGTCCAGTTCTGGGCCCCACAGTACAAGAGGGATGTGGAGCTGCTGGAGAGAGTCCAGCGCAGGACCACAAGGATGATCAGGGGCCTGGAACATCTGCCCTGTGAGGAGAGGCTGAGGGAACTGGGCCTGTTCAGCCTGGAGAAGAGAAGGCGGAGAGGGGACCTGATCAGTGTCTATAAGTACCTCAAGGGAGGCAGTGAGGAGGGTGGGACCAGCCTCTTTTCAGTAGTGGCCACCAACAGAACTAGAGATAATGACCACAAACTGAAACACCCAAAGTTCCACAGGGACTTCAGGAAAAATTGCCTGACAGTGAGGGTGACAGAGCACTGGAACAGGCTGCCCAGAAAGGTTGCGGAGTCTCCCTCTCTGGAGATCTTCAAGACCCACTTGGACGCAATCCTGTGCCACATGCCCTAGGTGACCCTGCATGTGCAGGAGGGTTGGACTAGATGACCTCTAGAGGTCCCTTCCCACCTTAACGATTCTATGATTCTGTGAAGGGGGAATTAATTTTGGAACAACAGTTTTTATCCAGTGCAAGAAGAATGCAGCTTAACAAAACTGAAAATGCAAACAGAATTGCAAGATTGAGAAACGAGGAAGGAAAATCGAGGAAGGAGAACAACTTCTTATTCATTTAATTTTTCTAATTTCTTTGAAGTCATGGTGGAAGATTTGGATATATTGAGATATAGCTGGTTTACTCTCTTTTCTACATTAATATCCTTTCAGTAGACAATTATATTTTATTCTACCTGACTGTTTAAAAATACACTCTGTTATAGGGCATCAATAGTTAATAGGACTGTGACATCTCAGCAATATCACAGATTACATTCAGATACTAAAATACAAATGCAACTTATTTTTGAATATGACCATCAATGAACTTGGGAAGTAGAAGTGTGCCTTTGCTTCTTTACGGGGTATGAGGAAGTCTCAAGAGATATTTTTACTTACTAAGCATTTTGGTTAGATCTATTTCATAGAATCATAGAATCATAGAATCATAGAATGCATAAGATTGGAAGGGACGTCTAGAGGTCATCTAGTCCAACCTCCCTGCATATACAGGGTCACCTAGAGCATATGGCACAGGACTGCATCCAAGCGGGTCTTGAAGATCTCCAGAGAAGGAGACTCCACAACCTCTCTGAGCAGCCTGTTCCAGTGGTCTGTCACCCTCACTGCCAAGAAATTCTTCCTTAAGTTCCCGTGGAACTTTTTATGCTTCAGTTTGTGGCCATTTCCTCTGGTTCTGTCAGTGACCACCAGTGAAAAGAGGCCAGCCCCATCCTCCTCATTGCCTCCCTTGAGGCACTTATAGACACTGATCAGATACCCTCTCAGCCTTCTCTTCTCCAGGCTGAACAAGCCCAGCTCCCTCAGCCTCTCCTCATAGGGCAGATGTTCCGGGTCCCTGATCATCCTAGTCGCCCTGCGCTGTTCTTTAGGCATTGAGAGTTACTAGCAATTGGCTTCCTTGCTTCATTTCTTCATTTTAAAATTCAGTACTGCTGTGCAATAGAAGAGTTTATATAAACTAGAACAATTGCCAAATTGTGGTATTACAAGAGTCAAAGTATGACAGTGGGGGAAGATGGAAAGGGTTAAACTGATCTGCTTACATTCATTTATGTTCATTTGCTACTGGGCACTGCATCACCTCCACTGTCTTAAGGTGAAGTGCAGCAGTAGCAGACACATGACATTTACCAAGGACATCAAATCTCCTCCAGCAACATCAACAGCACCAAAACTACTGTTGTGATGGCTCCGTGATTGGAAAACAGAGTAAAAGGAAAAAAAAAAAAAAGAGAGAAAGAAAAAAGTCTGTTTTTTTCTTGCTTGTTTCTTAATTTTACAGACATTATCAATTTTTCCAGCCATGTTCAAACTCAAAATGATAACAAGACAGGGTTTCTTCTTCTTTTAAGTTTCTGTAATTTTAAAAATCTTTAATAGAGTTACGTTTTAAAAAATCCCAGCTTTGGCGCACAGATCATACATTTTGCTCTCCTTCCACATCAAAACCCCTTTTTTGCCAAAACCAGAACTGAGTTGACACTGTCTACTGCCCTATGCTCTTTGGAGGGATTTTAGAGGAATGGCTTTGAAAAGGGGACATTTTTCAGAACAATAGCCAACAAGGGAACTGGTCTTTGGTTATAAAATATGTCCTTATATTTAATGAAAGAAGCATGCAGAGGCATTCAGAAGGGGTTTTTTTCTGTTAAGTATCTCTTTTCCAGTGAATTTTGCCTAAAAGAAACCACCAACTGGAGCAGTAATGAAAAGTTGTCTGCCCCCAGATCCAACTCCCTCAGAGATCTGAACTAATCTTCAGTTTACGAGGGCTGCCTAGTATTCAGCTTATCCAGTTGAGAGGATAAATTGCCTATTTTATTTCCTCAGATCCCAAAGACAATTCAGCAGTAGCAAGTTTCCAGGGTTTACAGAGGAAACCCATCTTCTCACAGACCACAGTACACGTTCCATGGTGCAGCTCAGGCTTCGGCAGCAACTCCCTGCCTGCTCTTCTCCCACAGGGCAAGCAAAATCTCACACTCTGCTTCGGCTTGGCTGCATCAGGCATGGAGGAGCTGCAATTTGGACCTGGGACCCAGCTCTCCTTTTGTGCTGGGCTACCTGTTTGTCCAGTAGCAACAAGAAAGAGCATCTGGAAGAGCCTTCAGTGTTACACCAGAGGCAAGCAGTAGCTGCTCAGTTCTCATTAATCTCCACAGTCTCTCAGAGGAGCGCAGTCATTAGTACTTGCTCTACACTAATAACAGTTTAGATTACCTCAGTGTATAAACCAAAAATTCACAATTTCCCCACAGTCCAGTATCCCATCTTTGTGTTGCCTCATGGGAGGATGGACTTCATTTGCAAGGGGACAGATTATCCCAGGGGACTCTACAGTGCTCCTAACGAGGTGGGGAAGGGGAATCTCCTCACAGGAGTCGCTTCACTGCCACAGTTATGGCAAAAACTAAGATGAATAATATTACCAGCTTTTTTCCACTTGAACAAAAACATGTTTCCTAAGTCAGCTTTTTGAGACAGACAGTGACACTCTATAGCAGAGCAATGCGAGCATGGAAATGCTGGCAGGACCTGGAGAAGAAAATGAAGGATATGGGTAGAAGGAGGGTTCATGGACAAACCTAAATAAAAGTCAGGAGTGGCAATGAATGAGCAGAGGCAGCAGAGTGGATGGGGCAGAAAGCTGAGAGCAAGGCAGAACTACCAAAGTGGCCGGGGATCGGAGGTGATGTCCAAGATTTGACACAAAAGCACTCGGGGTGAATGCCAAGGACCCAACAAACGCCAGAAACAAGCAAGGCCGCTCACAGCATCCAAGCCACTCTCCCCCGTCTTCAGTGGGGCCCGGCTGCCTGTTGCAGGGACTCTGCCAGAGCAGTGGCGCGGGCAGCTCTGCCACAGAAGCTGCCACCGTTTTCATGCCGAGGGCTGTGTCCGGCCGCTGAGCCGACAGGTCCCAGAGCACCGCTGGTAGCTGGGCAGCAGTGCCAAGGGACACGCACACAAGGCCTGGCGCCCCCGGGCCGCTCTCCTGTCAGCGGATCGCCTCGCAGCCAGGGTGCTGGGGCTGCGGGCCAGCTCCATGGGAGGCTTCATCATAAATCATAATGAGGTCATTTTCTATCATTCGTCCGTTTCCATAGCAACAAACGGAGGCGATTCTAATCTCCCAAATACAAGACGCACTGCAAAGGACAGGGTTTGGGGCTCCGCCGGGAAGGGAGGGCTGGCTCTTGCAGCTGCGGAAAGCCCTTTGCTTCCTAGGCGCTAGGGTACCCCGGCCCAGAGCCCCCCTCAGCGGTGTGCAGCCAGCACCACCATGCGGCCAGCCCCACGCAGCCCGCACGGACCCCGGGGACTGCCAGCCCCACGCGTCTGCAAAGGGGCAAAACTGAGCGGCATGAGAGCGCTCACAGGCCGAGCCCAGGGAGCGTAGCCCCCGCGCTGGGATCTTGCTTCTCAGGAGCTCTGCTCTGCCACAGCCTGCGTGGTGAAAGCTACCGCAGTGCAGCGTGAGACGGAGCCGATCCCTCACGCTCCTCCCTTTGCACCTAGAGAAAGGCCCTTTCCAGAGCTGATGCTGAGGGGCAGGTTACAGGGCCCAAGGCACACCTGTGTTCAGAGCTGTGGTTGAACTCAGGGATCAGCAGGGACTTTTGGCCATCTCTGTGACACATTCTAAGGAAGAAAACTGGGATTGCTTCCCAGCTGTTTTTTATAAGCAAACCCAGCTTTTCTAAGAGAAAAACTCAGCTTGCGCTATAAATCTAATCAAGCATCATACTGAAATGTCTGTAGTCAAACTACTATTGTTTTCCATAGGACTGGGACATCAACCATTCTGAGAATACCTTCCATAGTTCAGGATATCACTGGAGGTGTCCTGGCTGCAGAACATAGTTTATAAAGCACAGGTCCCTCAGTTTCTGGAGTTGAAGGAGGAAAAACTGGGATGCAAGTAGGCTCATGTTTATAATCTGGATTGGTGATTACTATGCTCTTCCTCCAGATCTTGTCAGCATTGTGGAAAGTTCATCCTAAGACCTGGACTGGAAAGTTAATTCCTTAGTATCTGCTTCAGCACACAGCAGTTGTATGGATACACTGCTATGAGGTAAAGTGGTGGTGGGAGGTACTATTGCTGTTACCTCTCTCCAGGCCAAGTAACAGATACCTGTATCCTAATTCATGAGGTGACATTTTCACCTGTTTGGCAGGACTATCAAGTCTGAAAATTTCTCAGTCTACTATGATGTGCAGAGCAGAGGGGAAAATACTCTGCCCTGCATTCTTGTCATGGAACGAGTGGTGGTGAGTGACACAATGCACTTCACTTGTGTGAAAGAAATAACAATAGGTTTTATTAATATGGACAGTGGTTTCACGAGATTCTATGGCAAGGTCACTTACTTCATGGGGTTCAAGATATACACAGAATTACCAAGGACACCCTCCCATTGATTCACGGGGTTCAGATTGGACCTCATTGTTTTCCAAACTCCTTCTGAGAGGAGCCTGGGTGTACTGGTCCCAATCCTGGTCAATAGTTTATGGCTAAAGGAAATTTGTGCACATTTATGTCAATAAAGTTTACAAGTTCAAAAAGAGCAAGCGTGCTATAGTCACTTACCATGGATTTGTTGTGACAAGGATCTCTCAATGCCAGGGAGTATCCTTGAAAGGCATCCCTGCTCAAAGGGAGATCCTGGCGTTCAACCCGCTGCCATGCAAGGAGAGCTCAGATTTACCGGATAAGATGATTGACTTACAGTCATTCTTTCATTTCAGAAATGACTTTTGGCTGGTGTATGCAAAATTAGCCTTATCTCGTCAGAATGCAGCCATCAGGACTGTTATTGATGGTTAATGTCTGAGTGCAGGAAGAAAACAGGGAGACAGCCACGATCAGAAAATGTCACTGGTGGTTAACACCTGAATAAGACTACCTGTGAAAAGTCAGGTTGGGCTGGGGAAGGAGCACACCCATCACAATTCCTTGAAGTGTAAAGCAGTCCGCAAAAAAAAAAAAAGAGTCCAAATCACAATGCTTTGAACAGGGCTCCTATGTAGTCTTACAATACAGTAGTGGGTCAGAAAATAACAATTATAATTTGTTTATGCCAGATGAATGCCCTAGCATTATGGTGCTCACTAGCACTATCACCCTCTCCTCTCCTTCCTCTGACATCAATGAAAAGAATCTCAGTACCTTGCTCAGTCCTTCAAAACACATACTGCAAATTCCATGCAAGAGTAGACAGAACTCCAAGAATGGGCTTTGTGTTCACCAAACCTTTCTTTAAAGCAACCAAAAAAATCCACAGAACACTTTTATTTCCAGAGATCGCTTTATTATCTTAGAAATTTAAAATAAGCTCTTTCCAGGAGAGAAAGAAAACAAAAGCCCTGAAATATTTCCAAGTAATTTTATTCCCTGTCAACATTGGCAGAGATACCTACTTCATTCATGAGCATGTAAAAATATATTTCTTAAGTATCCTTCACACATAATGTGCATTAGTCTCAGAATTAAGCACATAATCAGACTGGCCTCACCTATTCTACCTAATCTTATTTTCCCAATTTCTTTTTCACTGGAAACTTCTGTGCAGAAAGCACCTCTTTTTCTACATAGCATCATGCATATTCAAGGTATTATGGATGGTCTTGAAATTAAATTACAAAGTAGCAGAATTTGACAGACAGTTGTGTGCCAAAGTTGTTATACCGATGTTTACACTGACCGTTACTGGATGCCAGGCAAAACTTTGAAAAAGAATAAAGGTATTTCGAAAGGAAAGAAGGGAGCAATCCCTCATATACAATCCTGTACAATTCCTGTGCAAAATAATTTACAAGCCTAGTAATTCACAGATCTTGCTCTCCATGTTGATATAAAAACTCCTACCAATTTCATTCAGGACAAAATAAATCCCTAAAGACATCAGTGCCACTAGATGTGGCAATATACTCAATATTCCAATTAGCAATCCACTCACCTTTGGGAAGAGAAGAAAGATCAGACCTCCAGCAAAACTACAAGCTACTAAAGATAGTGAATAAGCACAGCCTGTAGCAGCAGCCATCAAAAAAAAAAAAAAAAAAAAGGAAGAAAACACCAGTGCAAGAGCAGAGTTTCACTCCAACTAACAGCATAATCTCACCATGACCTAAAATTTGAGAGTTATATGGTCAATGAACTCCTCAATTGCTGCCCAAGGCTGCATTAACACCTAGTAAAATCTACCTGATTCCTCCAAAGACTATATTGCCTGAGTCTGACCTATTGAGCTAGACTTGATGTTTCTCTATTTCATGCATGATAAATGCTACTGTATATCTAAGAGATGTAAATGTTTGATGGGGAAAGGATCACCCAGAAGGTAAAGCTTATACATGCACAAAAAGAAATTTCAAGCACACAAATGTCAGAAGTAACAATTCTCATAACGGGGAACAGGAGGTAGAGATTTTACTCTGATAACTTTTTTTTTTTTTTAAATGTACAAGCTAATCTGATGCATTTGTAATCTCTTTGCATAAACAATCTGCCTAGGAAGAAACAATAACACATTTCTCTTATACTGCAACAACACAGTAGACTCAATAGAGGGTGAATTTCCACTGCATTTAAATACTTAGAGCACTCAGGCTTGGGTTGTTGCAGCATGTGTGTGTTACAGAGTGAAGTGGGTGTGGAAAAGGGGATGTGCAATACAAAGGCATGATTAAAGACAGAGCACCTGTACTTAAGCAACATAAAACTTAAGATTGAGGTTTAAGAGATTTAACAAAAGCCCAGGAGAGCAGCAGATTTTCATTCTTAGCCCATTCCAAGACTGGCAAATGAGCTAGTGATGCTGGCAGCAGCCACTCAGTCCTCTACCTCCTGGCAATGGCACAAGGAACTCTCCTTAGTTATCCTGGTTTCACAAATAATTTACTACAAGCGTCTGGCAAAGCAAACACACTACAAGACCTGATTACAGGTGTTCTCATACAATATCAAAATTAGAAACAAGGCCCAAAGCATATTGAGCCTTGAGCCCCCCAGTCAGATAAATTCTCTGTATTGCTAAGATCTCTGGATCTGTTGTTTTAGATCAGATAGGCAGTCTACATTTAGTTCACTACTGCAATTTCTATAGAAAGCACAAATCAACACACAGAAGAGGAGGAAAAACACGTACCAAATAAGGAAAAAAATCTTCTAGCTCCTGAACAGGAAGAGTAAAGTCTGTTAACTGAATCTATGTTGATGCTTTCAAAGTGTTCCCCTAAGCTAAGCAGAACTCAATTTATGGACAATGGAAAAAACAGGCATTTCTAAAACACCATTAATAAGACCTGTTTTGCATTTCTACTTCAGGGCCAGATAAATGCTGTCCTAAAAATGACTCTCCATCTACAAACGGAGCCCAGAGCAACATATTAAGAGGCAGAGATTACCTTAGCTAAGCCACCTGTATTTTACCATAACAGTTACAGAGTATATATATCTGCTGCACTTCATGCACAGAACTTTGCTTAAAATCTAGGATCAGCAAAAATCAAAATTGAAGGAAAGCTGACAATTACCATAATATTCCCCAAAAGCTAAAAGTGGTTTTCTTTTTTTTTTAATATTCACTAAAACAAGAACAGACTTCTAAGAGCTAAATACTACTGTTCTCTTTATAAAAAAAACTCATATAAAAAAGGAGGCTCCAACAACTGATATCGACATGGAACCCTACTCATAGGCCCCCGCAACCACTCCACTCCACAGGCATGCATAGCTTTTGCTCTGGGGCCAATGTTGCTCTCAGGAGGTGCCACATAAACTTTCATACCCACAGGCCCGCAGGAGGATCAGTTTCCTACATAGGATGTGGGTATCACATCCACGTCTCAAGATGCTTCTAGGCCCGGGCATCTCCACACCAGCTGGCCTGGTGTCAGAGCACTGAGTGCCCAGTGTTACAGTTGGCAACGGTTGAGATCAATGCCTGCAAATAGCCGTCAATATCTCCTGCTCTTGGCAAGCGGCTCTGGCTTTCAGTCCTGGGCCAATTCCCCTCTTGGTTGCCGCTGAGGGTAACTGACATCCATCGCTCTCAATATGGAGCAGTAGCTGTGCCCATCCGATTCCAGGCCTACCAATAGGTTTTAATATCGATATATCAATCAATATCCAGGCCTGGGAGCAGACATCCATGGCTTTCACTCTCAGGATGATCAATAGGGTACAACTTCACAGGGCTCAAAATAAAATATTTCCTTATACATCAGTTCTCTGTTCAAACTAACTGTGCTTCAAATGGCTAGAATTTATGCCCCAGTAGGAACCTTTAAAACTGTTAAGTGCACTTTTATCTCCAGTGTCCATTAAAACCTGTGGTCACTAAATCTCATTAAACATAGAGGAATTTAATTTTGCCTTGTATTTGTATAAATTGGGAGATATACATAGTCTGGAAGAAAAGAACTAGGATTAGGCATGCTGTTCAAAAAACAGCAACAACAGCAAAGGAAAGTGTTATGCCTGGAGCTCGTTCTTTCAAAAGACAAACCTGCAATTTTAAGGACAAATGGGAGGCATGGTAATTCTTCCTCAAACATCCCAAAGGGTTTAAGGTATAGGGTTTTTTAAAGTGGCTGTTCATTCTTGATTCATTTTTTTTTTTGAGAGAGAGAGATTCACTGAATACAGTTAAAGAGTCAGTTGATCAACTGAGGCTTGTGCAGAACAGAAAAAAAAGCCATCAGTCAGCTGGGCCATAGGAAAAAGCAACACAGAAGATTCTGTGTCAAATAAGTTGTCAAGATAGAAATTTTGAATAGGAAAACTCAGCTAGCCTGAAGCTGCTGCACTTCAGTCCCATGGAATGAAGACAAAGTTTTTATTGTCAGCATCAGCTCTAAGCAATAATAGAAACTGTTTATTTCTCTCTGGAAAATCCTTCCTTGAGCAGCCTTGAACAGCTAGCCATCAACTTCTCTGATCATAAAACCAATAAAGAAAGTAGGGACTAAGGTCTACTGCATTTGTTATAATAAGGGAAGAATTGCTTGCAATGTGAAGGACTGTATCCACTTTTGTGCTCCCTCTTATGAGAGCAACACTGACCTACGAAGTCAACTAAGAGGACCTCAAGGATAAAGCACAGGATGTACAAGGAGAGGCCAGGAAAGCTTTGCTGAGAAGCAAAGGCTAAAGGGAAATCTTGCTGTTTACAACCACCTAATGGGCAGGTTAGAGAAGACGGAGTAGGACTCTTCTTGGAGGTGAACAGTGACAGAACAAGAGGCAATGGACACAAATGGGCAAAATGAGAAATTCTGATCAGATCCCTAAGGTGATTTTGTTGTTGTTAATTATGAGGATGATCAAATATTGGAAAATGTTGCCCAAAGAGGTTTGCATCTCCATTCTTGTTGATACTCAAAACTCAACAAAGCAAGATCCTGAGCTACCTCTTCTAATAGGTCCTGCTTCAAGAAGAGCATCAGACTGGAAACCACAGGAGGTCCCTTTCAACCCATATTATTCACTACACACCAAACCTCATTAAAATATCATGTAAGATGACTCAAACACCAGGGCCAGTCCTGTTTATATATCATAGTCATCATAGCACTCTCCTTGCTTATTTCAAGTCTGCATTACACAGCATCAAGATTAAATAAGCAGCTTCTCTTTTCTTTTTCACATCTTCTTCATCTTTTTCTTGCAGCGCTGGTTGAAGACAGGTGAGGATCCCATCAGACTGTCAGCAGAATGAGAACCATAGCTGCTCTCAGAGCCATTGGGACTCTGTGGCATCCCAGCTTCACTCATGCCCGACATGGGCTCCTCAAAGACGTCACTGCCTAGGACCCCATGCCCAGGTACATTGCCCTCCTCATTTTCCTGGGGTTCCATTTTCACCTGAGCCAAGGTCCACAGAGGAGAAGCATTCACCTCAGCCCCTGGAGAGAGAGAAAAAGCACAGAGTAGTCACAGAGTAAAAACATAAATTACAAAGGTCAAGTGGGAACAAAGGACAGCAGTCCTGGTGGAAAGAACAAAAACAATGCTACAAGTGAAGTCATGAAGTCATCTTCAAACACATGAACAGTCTATCTAATGGAAAAAACATAATTTAAACCAAAAAAATCCAACCAGTGCAAAACAATAAATAAGATGTCTGTTGGTGGGCTTTGGGGTATTGATTCTCTCAAAAAATATGGTGCTATCCTTTCAGAGCAATGGTAATATAATATGGTAATATCCTTTCACCATGTGGTTCTCTCCATGAGAAAAAGCCTAAAGACCCATCATGTTTCTCCAGGAAGGACTGTCTCAGCAGCAGTGAATATACCAACAATACACAGACCACACCACGTACAAGCAGGACGTTAGTCATCCCTGATGATGAGGTCAGGAATCTCCTTTAAGGTGTCAGCCACAGTGGACTTTTGTCAGCTTTTCAGGAGAGGTGGAGGGGTCACAGAACTCAAATACAACTTTATAGAGAACACAGGGACATGAGAGCTGCTCAGTTAGTCAGATTGCCTGCCTTCTTGACACTGACAGGTCTCATCCGATCCATATGTAGAACGTAAAGAAACTCTCTTGGTTCAATCTTACAAAAAGCAGACACCCTGCCAGAACACAGGCCATTGTCAGAGGTCATTTTGCCCAGTAATGGATCGTACATTAATTTAATGGAACTAGCCATGCCAGTTGAGGACAATGAGGGAGGGTCAGAGAGAACAAAATAAAACAAAAAAAACATTGCCATAGTGAATCCGAGGTGATGTTTAGAAAGAAGAGAGTTGAAGATCCATGGAATCACATGGATTTTTTTTAAATGACTAATTAGAAGAATTATATTAAAACACATGAATTATCAAACCTTTCATCTAGATTAATTGCATGATCTTCCTTTGATTGCTATTGTCCTCCCATCTGCTTTTCCCTGCACTCTCACTAAACTCATTTAATGCTTTTAACCTTATAAAAAATACTGCAAGATAGATTAGACAGGATAAAATTACAATCTTTTAAGTTTGTAGGGCATCTTATATTGTAAGACTCTGAATGGATTTAACGTTTTTTAATAGTACCATAACATTAAAAAGTTATAATAACTTGAAATCTTGAACCACATACACTTTTAATAAGTCTGTGAAGGCTGAATTAATGATCAACCACATCTTTACTCAGTGTGTCATTTGTATGCTCCCTTTTCCCACTGACTAACAGACCTGAGGCAGGATATCCACAGAATTCCCAAGCTGATTGCAAACAACAAATACCAAATCCAACTGCTTCTCAGAAAACAAAATCTTTCAAAATAAAGGCCTCAAACTTAATTCCTCTGTCACTTGTTCAAACCTAGCTCAGATCAGCAGCAACTATAAGTTTTTAACGCACAGTTGGCTAGACAGGCAAATGAAAGGAATCTTCCCATTTTAATTAACTCCACAATGGAAGGTTTGTCATTCCACACCAGTGTTACGATTTGTGATACTATTTTTTCTAGTTTTAGATTAGTATGCAGTTGGAGCAGACAGAGGATTTTCTTTAAAAGAATACAAAAGTGTACTTTTTGAAAACAGAAAATATTTTATCCCCAAAAGGAGTAATTATAGATTGTATTATATCTGTTTATTTATAGAGATAAAAGTGCTACTATTACAACTGATACTAATTGGACATCTTGCTGAGAGAGGCATAAACAGACCAGAAATTAATAAAGCTGGAAATCTCCACTCACTTTTAAATCTGATCCCTCGAGTGGAGCATTAATTTCACATGGAAAATGAAACAAACTAGGAAAACAGCTAAGGTTTTCCAAACCTTTTGTCTCAAGGAGCTTGGCTTCAGTCTGAAGCACAGCCAAACCTCATGTGCTGAGCTAAATCTACCGTGGTTCCCTATTACTAATAATTATACAGAAAACAAGTCTTCCATCGTGTGTTTGTACTGTGAACTTTCCCTTACGAAGGAGTCAGGAATCTTTACCAGAACAGCTTAGCCCAAATCAAGGCTTAGGAGATCTTTGTGCAGAAAACATAGCCCACGGTTCAGGACTTGGCAAGCAAGAATGAAAGTGCTTGCTAATGTCCAGCAACCTTAATGAAAAGCCCCCTTAAATTAATTATGAGTGAATGTATTCCTCTCAAGGACAAGGGAGACATCATTAGCATGCTATCAGTTCCACCAAGTTACAGCCCTAGTCAACACAATAATCAAAGGTGCTTACTAAATTTACTGTTTCTTTCTTTCATCAATTGCTCTTCATCACTCAGGCTTATTTCTTTCAGCTCTACCACCTGTCATTGAGAGTGTCACCAATGACTAACACTACTTAAGCAGGGACACAGGACATTTCATCTTCAAAGCACTTTAACTTCAAAGTACTTTACAAATGAGCTAATCTTCACATTACACTGCTGAGTGGAGGAACCAGATCCCCCATTTTGCCTCCATTTCCCCATCTGCAATTAAATTAAGCACCTAGCTCACAGCTGGTCACAAGCAGAATCACAAGCAGAAACACAAGCGAAACACAGAAAGTTGTAATGTCAGCTTTGCCCTCAGACAGTGATACATTGCTGCCCTCTCCATGGACCTCACACTTGTATTTTTGAGATAGTGGTATCCCGATTGTAGCAGCTTTTTCTCACTCCACTCTTGATATTACCTGCCTGCCTAGCTTTAGCTCCAGAACTCTTACAGTGTTGAGATTTCTAAAGGCTCTTGTGAAGCAAACAGGGATTTTCAGGGAGGAACAGAGCACTTGTATTCTTAATTTAAAAACATCAATTGATATCATAGAGGCCTCCATAGTTGTTAATTTAAGTGAAACATTTATTACTGCAGTGACTGTTGGAATTCAGCAGGTTCTATACAAAAATCAGAACAGACTGTCTCTGGGAGGAGAATGCTTTCTTCATTCAAGTTCTATACAAAAATCAGAACAGACTATCTTTGGGAGGAGAATGCTTTCTTCATTTTCCCTAAAACTTAGCACTACGAAATAGTGCAGAGAATAAAGTTTGTATATAGACATAGAACAGACCCAGCAATGGCATATTCTCCCATATTAGGTACCAGGATTCTGATAGCTTTGAGGAAGACTTTGAGGAACATAGTGCAGTCTCCATAACCCAAATGCTTCATTCATCATTGCACTCTTCCTTGCAGCTACCTACAGGCTTTGGGAGAGAGACTCTAAAATGGGTGAAAGTCCCACGAACCCAGTTCACAGAAATCACTGATAAGCATTCATGGAACAAGAGTCGTTGCTACTAGGATGACATCCAAAAATAGAGGATAGAAACAAGTGTCACTACCATTCCCCCTACTCAGTCTGTGCCTATACCATACAGGCACACAAGGAATATGGCCTTTAACTTTTCAGAAGCATGAATCTCTGAACAAGAACCCTAGAGTACCTGAAAAAAAATCCAGTTCTCCTCCTTATTACAGATAAGGACAAAAACCCATCTTCTTTTATTTCAAACTTTAAAAAAATATCCAAAAGTTAGTTTTGTCTTTGTTATATCAGACTGGGCAAAAGCTGCCAGTATTTACATCTACAAAAAAAGCAGTTTTCAAAACAATAATACATACTGCAGAGAAACAGTCTACCTCACGCCAATACCAAACCCAAGAATTTTCACTTTCCTGTGTGAGTTAAATATTTAACAAACTAATACCTTTGATTCTTTGCTTTGTATTAAGAATTTAAGCAAGGAGGTTTCCCCATTACCCCCTAATATTTTATTGTACAGTAAATCATTCTTCTGACTCACCTTCCTAACATTTAAATTTGCTATTAAAAACTTAAGCAAGACCACATGAACAACTGAGAGTTTGATCCCAGCAGTGGTGGGAACACCTACCTGAAGCCTGCGGGGAAGCTTCTACTTCCAAGTTCGCAGAGAAGCGCTCACTCTGAGCTCCAAGAACTCCCACTGGCAAGGACTGGTCACCAGAAGCCAGATCTCCTTCTAGTTCCTCACTTATGGGGAAGGTGATATCACTAACAGGTTCCTCCTTAATCTTCACAGGCTTTGTGTCTTCTGCTGCCTTTTCAGGATTGACAATCTTCTCATACTCTTCTGAGAGCTGCTTGCTAACCTGTAAAAGATCATTGAGGGGAGAAAAAGAGGACAAAGACTTTAGAGTCACTTCACAGACTCTGCTAGCAGCTGTATTGCTATGTGTTAACTCTCTTCCCAAAATACTACTAAACATCTCACCTAAGCAAAAAAGTAAACAAGTTTCAGATACACAGTAAAAATTTCCCCCTCCTCCCTCCTTAAAAGGCATCTTCTCTATCAAGGGATTTAAAAAAAAGAGTTAATTCATCAACATATCCACTTGATAAATATGAGCACCTCTATTTCCATGGATGATGAGATCCAGAGCAAGAAACAAAAGCAAAGTACCTCAGTTTTACATTTGGTTTTAACTATAAGACTGTCCCACCTTTGTGAATACCAGATTTACGCCAGCATTAAAAATCAAGAAGCTCTCACAGTCATCACCTTCTCTAGTCACAGCTGGCAAAGCCTGGTTACCGTCTGTCAGATCCAGAGAAAGAACACTGTAGAAGTTTTATCCAATCAGACAAGTAAAACAAATATAGGAATGCAATTTGGAAAGAGCTCTTTACTTCTAGAAACTTATGAACACTAAGCAATTAAAAAAGTAAACATTTCAGACTTAGCCTTGTTTCTAACAGTTGCTTGTTTGTATCACTGAATCACAGCATTCAGGGAATGGTGGTCAGGAAAAGCCTGAGGCTTTTACCATAAGAAAGAATGAAAAAGAATAGCAAGGACTATTTCCTCCTTCTAGAGATGTTTCCAAATACAAAGGCTATTCTGCACCCCAGTCACGCAGAACAGTTCAACCATGACTAGGTCCAGGATGAGACTGAGCTGCAACAGCAGTAGACTCAAAATTCTAGCAGCAGAGAACATCCATGTGTCAGGACGGAACTGCTAACTACACTCAGTGTTTTATAGCCTTTCNAAAAAAAAAAAAAAAAAAAAAAAAAAAAAAGACTAATGCATCTTTTAACTAATTATTTTTAAACTAATACAGTGATGCCCTTTGGGAAAAAAAATGCTTCTATGAACCCAAATCTTGATTATGTAATTTTTATGTACTAACCTCAGGATCCTCAGAATTGTGAGGACACTGACAAATTTGCAGGTGTCTCCACTTTAGTCTGCTGCTTTAAGTTACAACGTGCCAAGCCCAGCAAGAAAAAAGCACAAGTTAACTGTTACAAGAGGATGTGGCTTGCATTCAGGTACCATGAGGAGGAGAAAGGTGTAATCCTTGGGAATATTAGACATGGCAGATTATTTCTTTGATCATTGACTAGTTACTTGATTCAAGCCTTCATTTTTGATGAGTAAGAACAGAATTCTCACATCACATTCCTGTATTTCTGTGAGTCCATAAAGGGCAGAAAGTCCCTTATCATTTAAATAACATGCACGTTTAATTTCATAGAATGCTCAGCTCAAAAGAAACTATTTCTTTATTCTTACAACAAATGTTTATATGGCACCTCTCATTCTAAGGAGAATTAACAATTCCTCTCCTTTATCAAAGAACAGCAGTTCCCTCTGGAGTGGAAGGCAACAATTGTTCAATAGCTAAGAGCAGTAAAATACTACCCTATACTCTCTACCAGATTGAACTCCTTGTACAGTTTAAGCTACTCCTTTGCATAAGCCAACCAAGCCACTGCACAGAAAATTTGTTTTTCTGCTTATTAGCTTTCTGAAACATGAAGCAGGCAAGGACCACATCAAAGCAGAAAATCAGCTGATCAGATAGTAGTCAGTTTCCTTCTACTTGTTATTCTTGTTTGGGCCATTGAGAAGGGGATATGAGTAAGGGGCTGTCTCTTCTAGTCAACACAGAAAAAAAAATCCTGTTTTCCCCTTGCCTTGATGTCTCTCCTTCACCAAGAGGTTTTCTAACCACATTTTATTACAGTAAGAGACAAGATTTGATAGATGAATAAACAATTGTACTGAGGTTACTCTTCTCAGCACTTCAGGCAACCTACTGTTCCCTTCACCTGAAGCATGTAGCTGTGATAATCCTTAATGCGATGTTGCCAGAATTTCTGCAGCGAGAGCACACTGCCAATGCCCACTTCGTGGAAGACCTGTTCCATGACATCAGGAAAAGGGGTATGGCCAAGTCGAGCTTCTCGATCCACTGCGAAGCGCAGTAGTTTGGTGAACTTCAAGCAGTACTCATGGGCAATGTCTGTAAGGGTCTCCAGGACACTCTCGTTGGCACACTCAAAGCCAGTGTGAGCAAGGATGGTGGCCACTGACTGGTAGAGAAGCTGCCGGCAGGAGGACCAACTCAGTTCAGTCACAGGCTCCCCTTTTCCTCTGAAAAAGAGAGAGGACAGAAAATAGCTTCCTTCCAAACACTGACAGAAAGTTCAAACCAGTTCAAACAACACTCTCTGAGCTACAAAGCATGAGCATTTCAAACTTCATCCATTCACAGTCAGGCAATTGAATTTTTAAGCAAGATGAGCAGATAGAAATTCCACGCAAGAAAAAGAGAAGATAAGACAAGGTCTTTGAAAAGTAAATGTACTTAAATCATACTTCTAAACTCATGACTAAATGTATGTAATTTATTTAGCCATGTCAGTAACACCATCTACAGATGGTAACTCTTCTTATTTAACATTAACAAAGGACAGAGACTGCTGTCTGGCACTCACCACTTGAGCACATCTTATGTTACCAAAGTTACCAAATGGATAATCATTAATAAAGAATCAAGTAAATAGCTCTTATTGATTTTATACTATTCACACATAACACTATGGCCAAACCTAAACAAAGCACAGAGTTGTGCAAACCCATGCAGGATGCTCCCCTACTTCTTCTAACCTGGAATGCAGCAACCATTTAGCAATGCCGATCCTTGCTCAGAAGCAGTACAAAACATTAGGTCTGTTTTAACCTCCCAGTGGAGAAGAAACTAATTGCTAAGATTAAAATGCAGACAAGTCACTATGCTGAAAGAGATGCAATCAATTTGAAATCTAATCAATTAAAGACAAAGAGAAAAGAAATTCCAGCCACTCAAATCCAAATTTCCACTTTTTTTGTGGTGAGATCAATCAATTTTGTTTTGTTTTTTTTTCTTCCCTTGACTTCTTGTTTCCCACAATAAACAATAGGAGAACGCAATTAAAATCTTGATTAGATGTAGAAATTTCCAATATTGCTATAAACGTTAATACAAATCAACCGTCGAGAAAACATTCTTCTCTTCCTCATCTTCTTTATCTTTCAGGTAACACCTAACAAGAGTGCAAACGTACAGAAAGAGACATAGAAAACACATTGTAATTTAAGATAAACTGTCTAATTGTAAACCTTCCCAAGAAGCATCAAGAAAATCCTTCTTTTTCCTGACCATAGTGGTTAGAGAGCCTTGGTCTCAGATGTCACAGAAATGCCCAGCGCCTCCAAAAGCAGCTTTATGAATACTGTCATTACATAGAAGGCCGCTTTCTGCAATACATACTGCTTTCCTGAAAGGCTCCCATTCAAAACTTGGCCTTTCTAAACACACTATCTATGTCACGTAGTTGCAAGTAAATAAAAGACAGTTTTCATCCCCAAGATTCAGTTACCAGTGATTAGGTTGACTATTAGGCCTGTGACTTGCAGATCATAGGATCATTATGGTTGGAAAAGACCTTTAAGATCATCAAGTCCAACTGTAAATCCTTCAACATCATACCTGCCACACCACGTCCCTAAGTGCCTCATCTGGACATTTCTACAGAGGTACAGTGCAAAACTTACCACAGATGCTCTGAAACATGGGCTGACTTGTCATTCCCCAGTTTTGGTTTTTTTTGGAAGAGATCTAGATTTTTATAGGTCACAAATGATGATGCTACATGATTAAACCCACTTTGGCCCCAACATTTGCTTTCCTACCTCAGTATGGACATTTCCTAACCACAAGCCATGAGCTGTTTGCCCACTGGGAGTTCCCAATTTCAATCACAGACAAGCTTTCAGGGGAAAGCATACATCTAGTGTGGTCCGGAATACAAATGAAAAGAACAGTAGAAAAACCTGTTAAAAACACAACTGCATACAGACAAGAAAAAGCATCTGGGGAGACAAATAATGAGCAGATAGAATTTCGTAGGAAGGCAGATCTATGTAATCCAAGGAAAGCAGATTCCATGCTAGTGGGAGGAAGTCAGAGAAGAAGGAAAAGTTGGCATCCATCTTACAGCAAGAGCGTCTTGTTCAAAAAATATTTTTAAGTCTATGGTTCCTTAGTGATTCTTCATCAGATATATTTTAAGTTTACCTTCTGTTTCTACACCAACCAAAAATCAAATGATAATCCCTTATTGTGTATCTTGAGAACAGTAATATCAACAGCTAAGAAGCACCAAGAGCAGATAGTAATTTACTCAGGAATACTAAAGAAATTCATGGATGAAACAGCTGAATAGCTGTGCTGTGCTTCTGCCTTGACCTATGATGACCAGAAGTTTGAAAATGTGAAAACATTTTCTTTTAATGATTCCAGAAGAGATGTGAGGACTGCAGGCTTGGAAGCCAAATATATTCTGTTGCATCAAGGAAATTCACAGAAATGCTAAGAGCAGAATTAGAGGACACATGGGTAAATGAAATATAACCAGGAGAAGTCAAGATAGCTTATGTAAATGGCAGTCCTGCTTCATAATCGTGCTAGAGTCCCCCAAAGGCATCAGAAAGCATCAACATGCAAGTATGTAGAGATCTCCACTATAGAACTGAGGGCTTTGCACAAAGATGTATGCCAGGATTGAGGCTTTTCCAACATAATTATAAACAGCCTGGAAAAATGCAAGAGGGGAACAGAGTCTGATTAAACTTGCTGGTGGTATAGACTTGTTCAGGGTTGAAAAGACAGCAACCACTGAAAAATAGCAGTGAATTAGACTGTTTGTCCCTTGTTTCAAAAGGTATGAGCAAATATGGGTTGCAGCTATGGGTTAAAATATGAGAAGAGTAACAGAACGAATTTAGGGGACAACAGTGAAATAGAAGAGAAGGATGTGAGGTCAAAGAATCAAAATAAAAAACAAGGGAGCAGGAAGAGACATGACAGAGTGCTATAATAGACACTTGTGGTCTGATTCACAGTATTCCTTTCTTTTTATGTGTAAATATACTGACACACAGTTTCCGAGACACAAGTTACTGCCAAAGAAAACAAAATTAAAATATCCATTTAGTCTATAACTGTAAATCTAGCAGTAGCACATAAGAAGGCACCATAAAATTAAGCAGCACTATCTGTTATCAAGAAGAAGAATCGTCTTCCTTGAATCATTTTACACACTAAGAATAAGCTCTGGCAAATCTTTAAAACTGCAGTTGTTACACATGTAAGTGTCTTAAAACAGAAGGAAAGACACACAACAGCAATCTAAAAATTTTACTCTGGAAAAGCATAAATGTGTTAGGTTTAAGAAGCACACATTAAATTCAAGTCTACACTGTAGCCCATTATAATGTCACCCTCTATCAGCCACAGAACATTTCACTTTGAAATTGTCCATCAAGCTTTTCCAATCTAGTCCTCACACTCCCCCATGTGGTTGATTGTTAAATAGCAGTTTTTTGACTCTGACCCCAGATACTGACAGCACAAAGACAAGACAAAACCTGGCTCACAGCCACAGAAAATTAAAAGTTCGAGCTGAAGCCACTGAGCAGGGAGGACAAAGCCGAGTGTGACACGCAGCACAGCACTGTCTAAGTTCAACAAACCACAGTGCCAAGAAGAACAGGAATCACTGGGCCCAAACTTTGTTCTAACAGGACTAGGTTCCCCTTCATGCCTTTAGAATCATAGAATCATAGAATGCATAAGATTGGAAGGGACGTCTAGAGGTCATCTAGTCCAACCTCCCTGCATATACAGGGTCACCTAGAGCATATGGCACAGGACTGCATCCAACCGAGTTTTGAAGATCTCCAGAGAAGGAAACTCCACAACCTCCCTGGGCAGCCTGTTCCAGTGCTCTGTCACCCTCACTGTCAGGAAATTTTTCCTTAAGTTCCTGAGGAACTTTTGGTGTTTCAGTTTGTGGCCATTTCCTCTAGTTCTGTCAGTGGCCACCAGTGAAAAGAGGCCAGCACCAGTGAGGAGGACCTCACTGCCTCCCTTGAGATACTTATAGACACTGATTAGATCCCCTCTCAGCCTTCTTTTCTCCAGGCTGAACAGGCCCAGCTCCCTCAGCCTCTCTTTAGCTCAGCTTACTTTATTTCACATTTGTTTTAAGCAACTTAAGCACATTTCCCTGGCAGAATCCACATTTCTCCTTTTCTATGTCTATTTTAATCTTTACATATAACTTGGCCTCTTCAGCTTAAGGGAATCTGTGCAACTCCATATATATTTAAAAACACTCAGCTCTCCTGCAGGCAAAAGCAAACCCAAAGCAGTACCAGCACACCTGTAGAAATCGCTCTCCGGGTCACTGTGCCTCAACTGAAATGGCATTTTGGGGGTCTTGCTATCCAGAGGAAGCAGGTCCTCGGGGAGCGGTGGAGAGGCAGGGCAAGCCGGCAGCGGCTCATTCTCCTCCGTCTTGATGCCCTCCACTTGCTGCTGGTTCTGGGCCTGGGCGGCAGCGATAAGGCTGCGCAAGCGGCGGTTGTGCTGGATGAGCTGGATGGTGTGGATGGTGAGGCTGCAGGGCTCCGATGGGATGTCCAGCATGGTGGTGGCCCGCGGCTTGTTGGCCGAGGGCTGGTGCAGCGGCGGGTCCTGCACCTCCACGGTGCGGAACTCGCGCTGGAGCAAGTCAAAGGAGCTGCGGTTGGCCTGGCCAGCGGACACGGGGATCTCACCCCAGTAGCGCAGCATCGTCCTGCGGGCAGCGGCGCCCGGCCAGGGCGGCTACCAAGCTCCGGGACAGCGAGCGCCCGTGGCGGGGAGAAGCCCCGGGAGCTGCCGCTGCCCCTGAGGCTGCACGGTCCCCCCGGCCGCCGACAACGGTCCCCAACGGTCGCCGGGCCGGAAGCTAGCCCTGGTCCGTCGGTAGAAGGAGCTCCCCCGGAATGAGATCCTCAGCGCAGGAGGGAGAGCAGGGCGCTCTCGCCGCCGCTGCCCCTGCCGCCTCTCTCCTGGCCCGACCCGGCCCAGGCTCCTGCGGCGGGACGACCGCTGTGCCCAGAGCCGCGGGACTCAACCGCGCGCCGCGGCACTCCGTGCTCCGGAACTCCGGCTGCGCGGCGCTCGGCGGGCGCTACTGAGCGCCGGACGCGGGAAGATGGCGGAGGCCATGGAGACGGAGCCGGCGAGCGGCGCCCTTTTCTCCAGGCTGACCGAACCCGAGGCCGGGGCCCAGCCAGAGCCTGGGGCCCAGCCCGAGGCGCAGCCCGAGCCCGCGGCCGCCTTCAAGCTCCCGGACCTACCAGCGCCGCCGCCCCGCGCCGCCGAGACGGAGCCCGTTCCGCCTGGGCCCGTGGCGCCGCG
>VWPW01002669.1:0-37779 GCA_013389825.1 Crypturellus undulatus | reverse complement strand
CGTGGCGCGGGGCGCGCTGCGCCTGGCGGGCGGCAGCTGGTTCCTGGTGGGGCGGCTGCCCGGCTGCGCCGTGTCCCTGGAGCACCCGTCGGTGTCGCGGCACCACGCCGTGCTGCAGTACCGCGGCGCCGGCGCCGCCGAGCGCGCCGACCCCGCCGCCGGCTTCTACGTGTACGACCTGGGCAGCACGCACGGCACCTTCCTCAACAAGGCGCGCGTGCCGCCGCGCACCTACTGCCGCGTGCGCGTGGGACACGGGCTGCGCTTCGGCGGCAGCTCCCGCCTCTTCCTGCTCCAGGTGCGGCCCGGGACGGAGCCCCTGGCGGGGAGGGCGGGCTGGGGCGCGAGGGAGCCTCTGCGGGCCCAGCGGCCTTGCCAAGTGCGCCCTGTCCGAACGGGCCCGGTGCCTCTGCCGACACCCAGCGGGGTTGTGTCACCCGCCTCCCGCAAAGGGAGTTGCTGTTTGCCAGTGGGATGTGTCAGGGAAGTAGGGTGGAAGTATTTCCTCGTGGTCAAGGAGAGTGTCCTAGGGAGAGCGTGGAAAGTGCTTGGAGTGCCCTACAGGCGCCTAACAGGTTGTGGGTGCTTGTTCTGCTCAGCTCCCTGTATGCGGCACTGGTGTGGGATCTGTGGAAACCTTTGCATTCTGCCTTTAAACGCAGGTTGAGCTGCCTGCTAATAGGCCTAGTACACAGCAATGCTTGTTTCTTTTCCCCCGCTTTGGATAGAGTGGCCAAATGAGTGTGTGGAGGGGAGGGAACAAACCATAACAAATAGCCCTAAAATTACTTTTTTTTTTTTAATATTGTAGTTAACATGCATCTCTGGGGCAAAAAAAAAAAATCACTTATATTTTTAAAGCATTTCTGTAATGTTTATGGCTTGCCTTGTGCAGGGACCAGAAGAGGACCAGGAGTCCGAGTCGGAACTGACCGTAACTCAGCTGAAGGCTCTGCGCAAACAGCAGCAAGAAAGACTGGAGAAGACGATGCTGGGGGAGGACTCTGACGAGGAAAATGAAAACGAGGAGAAGAGAACGGAGAGCAGTCAGAACAGTGACTTGAGCTGCTCATGGGGAATGGGTAGGTGACAAGACCTCCCACTGTAAACATGCTAATGTACCTTGAAGGTGCTTTTTTGTTGTTTTGTTTCTAAACCAGGTCTTTGTGAACACTGGGTTTGGGATTTCACCTGAATACTTGGTGTCTGAATGCTGTGGAAGACTTTTCCCTTTTAAAAAGAAGAGGCAAGCTCATATTAGACAAGAACTATTCCCTTAAAATCAGGGAGAAGATAATTTGGCTTTCAAACCATCTGAAACTTAAAAGTTGAGATTTATGCTATATGTTGTCTCTCTGTGGTGGTATGAAAGGAGCTGCTTTTCTAAGTAGAAATGTATAAACACAGAAAACATCCAAAGCAGTGAAATTACAGTGAAATTCATCTGCAAAGATTATATCTTATTATGAAATAATTAATAATAAAATAATTGGTTGGATATAGAACGAATATTCACCTTAAGGAAATTTATTCTAGAATGCTGTGGCTGGAATTCTTTCAAACTGACAGAAGTGGAAATGTGCTGGCCTACTTTTTCCAATTTCTGTTTGTTTTTTTCCCCATCTTATTTAGTCTTTGTATGTTGTCTTCTAGGGGAGGATGCCGAGGAGGATGAGGCTGAAGAAAACCCTATTGCTATTGACTTTCAGGAGGCACATGATGCCTTCTATATGAAAGACCCTAGGAAGGCCCTACAGGGCTTTTTTGACAGAGAAGGTACATGCTTGATGTTTGTTTGTTTGTTTCTACCCCCTCCTCTTTTTTTTTTCCCTTAATTCAGGATTATCTGGAATTTGTGTTCTCATTTTTCTTTAGCATTTAGAGTGTGGGAGCTAAAGCTTTTCTGTTGCATTACCCTTACCCTCTCCCCCTTCCTGCTGTAGAGCTGCACCATCTTCAGATGATAGATTTTAAAAGCAAATTTACTCCCTTGATATGAGCATCTTATTTGTTTGGTTTAAAAGTAACATTTTTTTGTCTGCTCTAAAACTTGTTCCTGCTTACAACCATTTAGGTAACAACAACTTTCTTTCTTTTCCTCTCCAGGAGAAGAACTAGAATATGAATATGATAATCGTGGGCACAATAGTTGGCTGTGCAGAGTCAAGTACGCTTACCTTCCTTAACAGTATGGACATGGGGGACAGCTTTGAATTCACAAGAAAAAGTCAAAGGAATTATTAGTGTGTCTCACTTGCCAAAGAGGCCAATTGGAATTAGTCCCAAGCCCTGATATTGAATAAGGAGGCCAAAGATCACTGCCATTTTCAATGCCTGCACTTCTTCCTTGTCTGTTAGCACTTAGAGATAAAAATCAGGAAAGCAAGAGACAGGGTCTTCTCAGAGAGAGGAAGGGAGAGGGAAAGACAGATTTATTTTTTCTTTTTTTTTTTTTAAATATCTGATTCCTATTCTTAGGTACTAAAAGCAATTTTTGAGGTGTTCCTGCAAAAGGCCACTAACACCGTGCTAACATTAGGTAGGAGGAGGAGTAAGGTGAAAATCAAATTAGATGTCTCTGTAATGGCTGAACTGTGTTAAGAAAATGTTTGCTTAAAATGTTGATGCTAACAATAATTGGGATTGAAGTTTGACTTATTAATTATCATTTCTAGAGAAATGGTTAGGGAATAGATACAGGAAGACTGTTCAAGCCAGTGAAATAAATATTTGCTTGCGTGTTTTGTGAAATTTAGACTTGTGTTTTGACTAGTCCTGTATAAAAGGAAAGATGAAAATACTTAACCTGGAAGAGGCTAGACTGGTATAGAAAGAATAGTGTTGTTCTAATAAATGCAGTATCTAAGCAGTGTCCTTGAAAAGCTGCTCCTATTGAAGCTGTTTTCTGAAACTTTGAACTGGACAGATTGCCTGTGGACGATGCATCAGGGAAGCAGCTGGTGGCAGAGGCTCTCCACACGGGCAAGAAGAAAGAAGCGATGGCGCAGTGTGCACTGGAAGCTTGCAGGCTGCTGGATGCAAGGGGAGTGCTGCGGCAGGAAGCAGGTGATGAACCAGGCAAATCATTTGGTGGTTCCTGAAGGCCTAAACTAGTGATCTGATATTGTTGTCTTGAATATGCTTTACTTCTCAGTGGTCTGTAATAATCCTATTCCTTGCTTTCCTCCTCACCTCTTATAGTATCCCGCAAAAGGAAATCAAAGAACTGGGAGGATGAGGATTTTTATGACAGTGATGATGATACCTTCCTTGATCGAACTGGTGCTGTAGAAAAGAAACGGCTCAACAGAATGAAAAAAGCTGGTAAAATAGAAGAAAAACCAGACACTTACGACACTCTGGTAAGAAGAATTGTTATGACAGGCCGATCTTATTCTCCAACATGCACATTATTACTAAGAAAAAAAAGCTTTTTTTATTTTTTTATTAGACTGTACTTTAGTTAATCATTTCAGAACCTCAACTATCATTTCAGAACCTCAACTATCAATTCATCAAGTTAGAATGGAATCAAACTAGATTTGGTGATTGTAGAATCAAAGGCTTGTGGGAATACAAAAAGGGGGATAGAAAAAAACATAGACTCTTTAAAAAAAAAAAAAAAGGTGATATTTCCACTTAGTGCTTGCTCAGCCCACAGAAGCCATCAGTCTGACTGCTCCTAACTGACACACATCCATTACCTTAAGCAAAGAGGATGGCTGGTCATGGAGAATGAATTACTGTGAGCTGCTATTGCTTTGGGCTGAGTCATCCTGCAAAAGAAGTATCCTGCAACTGCCTGTGTTGTCTCTTTGGAAATAAAGATTTCAGTCCTTGAGGTTCTGTCACCAGAGGACTTCACAACTCTGAAAAGTGCTTTTTGCTTTGGAAGAAAAATCTGCTTAAATACTCAGAAAGGCTGCCTGTTTTATTATAGTGAAGGCATGCTACCTGGGTGTTTTTCTGTGAAGTATGCTCTTCTGTTTGGCGGATCATAGCAGAGGATGAATTAAGTATCAGAACAAGAGCTGTTTTAAAGCATCTGAAAATACTTGCAAGAATTCAAGTGGGTAAAACATTCCCAAGAAGGATCGCATCCTACTCCAGAGAAGCAGCAGCTTGGACTGACTGGGGTTTAATGGCCAAGAGTCCTATGCAGACAGTGGGATATTGGAGAAGAGGTTTTTTTGGGAGTGAGGGGAAGAGTGGAAATCAGGGTAGTGACCTAATATAGATACAGAAACAGTATGCATATTTTTATGCTTCAGCATGTGGCTGGAAAAGAATGTTCATAAAGAATTTATCAATGTAGCCTATAAATGTTTTAGCCCTGACACTCCTGGTCAAAGATCAAAAAAAAAGAAAAAAGAAATAGAGGTAATATGGTAGAATATTTGAAGGTCTCTTAAAAGAGGATTTTAAAGGTGATAAAAGGATCTAAGCATGTGGTTCTTTCATAGGTCAAAAAATTAAATGAAGCTGAAAATGAGCTTTCTGAGATAACAGCAAAGCTGAAGGCTTCAGGGAAAGGTAAGGCATGAAGTCTCTTTGGTTGCAGTGCTTTCATAAAGACTGGAGAGATGAAAATACATTTTGTGGCTGCCTGTCTTAAATGCATCTTTTTAGTGCCCTCTTTTTTCAAAGGGAAAAGAAGCTTTGCAGGTCACTGAGTTAGCTGAGGAGGATACTTAACACTGTGTATTGGATGAAGACTGTGTGTGCTGTGTATATAGCCACTTGCTAATGAATGCAGTTTCCTAAACATCAAAGTAAAGAGGAGTGTATACATGGTCTTGGAGTTTAATGGGACCTAAGTACTTAAGACCATTTATCTGTCTGTTTTGGTGAAACTAGACCCATTTGAGAAAGATTTTTTTTTTTTTTTTTTCCGCTCAAACCCTATTCATACGGGGAGGGCAAACAACAGAATAAAGACAGTACCTTTCATTTCATTTCTTTTATTGCAGGTGCCTCTTTAAAAAGAAAGATGAGAAAAGAGAAATGTAGAGTTAAAATAGTTGATGCTTAGCCCCTGCCCCATTCAGTTAAGGTGCTAACTTACAAGGCTGGTTACATAGTTATTTTCGTGCATATGAAGATGTATGCCTGTACTAGGTGTGCTCATTTTAATATAATAGTAAGTGACAGGCAACAGCTTTCTGCCTAAAGGCTTGTTAATACTCTAGCAAGAAAACTTCCTAATCTCCTTTGGGGAGAAGGGGCGGAATCATATTTTGGTTCATTGTTTGGTTTGCAAGTATTGCCCATGCAGAGATGTGTCATGCTTTGTGAGTGCTGTTACATTTGTAGTCTGCAACTATAGAAAGAAGCCAGGGATCTATCTTTTTTTAAGAGGCAGAATATATTGAAGTAAGATGAATAATCTAGAGCAGAGACTGACTTGCTCATAAAGGAGCATTTTTAAAGAGAGGCTTTGTTGTCTAAGTGAATAGATGCTTACTGTCAGGCTCTTGTTAGGAGCCATGCTTTCGGGTTGCCTCTTGGTTTTTTGCCGTGCAGCAAAAACTTGCAGAGATTCACAAATATCATATTCTCTCAAAGCAGGATTTTTATCAGCATGACTCTCATTTCCCCACCACTAACTGCATGTTTTCCCATTATCTTGCCTAGTCCAGTCCCAGCCAGCAGCTCAAGACTCTTTGGATGAATTCATGACAGAAATAAAATCTGGAGGCACCTTAGACAGCATTACACGGAAGAGGCTTCACTTGCGGACTTTTGAACTGAGGAAAGAGCAACAGAGACTGAAAGGGTTAATAAAGCTTGTCAAGCCTGTGGAACTGCCTGAGCTGAAGCCCTAGTAAGTAATATTAAACTAAAACAACTGTTCCTGCATACTGTCCATGGGTGATTGTGCAATCCCAACTTTCTGAAAGCAGAAGCAGCATTGCCTTACAAATTACCAAGTGTGTCTTTTTAAGGAGCCACAGTGCCTTTTTGTTGTTGCTGCACCTATGGTTGAGGCAGACACAAGGCAATGTGATAGGCCCATCCTGGAGAAGCGAGAGGGGAAGAGAACTGGGAACACAGTGTCTTTTTATTCAACCTGCATCCAAAAGGAAGTGGAGAATATTGCAGTTTTATGTATAAAATGAAAACCACTCTCGTGCCCTGAAGTGCACCTGGAAGTCAGCTGTGGCTGTTCAAGTATTGCCTAGCAACACTGCTTTGATTTGAGAGCATATGCTGGTTTCATCACTTGCTAGCAGCAGCTTAATTAGAGATTTAATTGCTTAATTAAATTGAGGTTTGGCCTCCGAGTGTGCTGTTATATTTTTGTATTTTGTATATACGCACACACGCATATATACACAGCCACATATGCATGTGATATATACACACACAATACATATGTATATGAGTAGTGTGTGTTAATTAATTGTAGGAAGTCTGCCAGGATAAGAACAGTTGTCAAAACAGGTGTCTTCCACCTAGGACTCATCTCCTGCAACTTCCTCTTGTTTTCTGCAGTTCAGGGCTGAAAGGGTTTCTCTGTGTTCACCCTTATTTCCCACTCGCAAATAGGTTTGTTTGATAGTTTGTGTACTGTTTTCATCTCTATCTTTTTTTTTTAATTAGTAGTGGGAGTTACAAGACGGATGTGGATAGCAAGTCTAAAAAGATTGCCCTACCTCTCTTTGGTGCAATGAAAGGGGGGAGCAAGTTCAAGCTGAAAACTGGAAACATGGGGGTAAGTTGGGCATAGAGACCAGCTGCAGTGCACGTCTTGTTTTCCTTCCTTATTAAGACTGTGGTTCAGGTACTATTTCTCAGCCATTCCTTAGGTTCTGGAAGCTGTCAGTGACAACTCAGAAGAGCAAATGTTGGGGAGCAGAAGCTACAAAGGGCCAGAAGCAATGGGTTGAATGGGGTTTGCTGCTGGCAATAGCTGTTCTGTTTTGCCCAATCTCCACACACAGAGAGAGTCAGAAAAGTGGTGGATCATATAGATGCACTCTGAGGACCTCAGGCAAAAGACTGCTGTTCGTAAGCATCTGTGCCTTCACTTTGCTGATTTTCACAGTGTTTTAGGTAGGATTATATCCGAGGTTGACTCATCTTCCAGTGTCCTGCCTGTCAAAAGACTGTTCTGCCCTTCTGTGGATGCGCACCTCTTCTCTTCTATCTCTACCAAAGACTTTTCTCAAAACCTAGCTATTCTTCGTTCTGAGAATGTTTTCTTAAAAGGTGTTTCTGTGACAGTAATGCAGTAATGAACATATGCAACACCTACCTCTGTATTACCCTAGCACTAATACCCAAGTTTTTGTCCTGCAGAAGGTGCCTGTCAAGCGTCCAGATATTCCTGAAAGCTTGTTAAAAATGAAAGATGAAGGACCAGAAGAAGAGGAGGAGGAGGAAGAAGAGGAGGAAATGGAAGAAGAGCAAGAAGCAGATGCAGTAAACAAAGCATCAAAACTAGAAATGAAAATGACAGCGGAGGAAGAAACAGGAAAAGAGACTGATGTCACTGCTTGTTCTCCTCATGATGGTAAACCATCTTTTTTTTTTTTTTATATATATTACTGAATGAAACTAAACCTGTAACTCCATTATCATAGCTACATGAAACATGATCCTTCTGTATATCAGCATGATACATGTGAAAACTGGAGATTAAGGAGTCTCAGTAAAGGATGTGCTTGATAGAAACCTAATTCTAACTTATTGTCTTAATTTTGGCCAAGTTGAAAAGTATATTTTTAACTAATCAGAAGCTTTTAATATAGTGTTGTGATAAACTTGATGGATGGAGGACTTCTAAGAGAAAATTCTTTCTTAAGTTGAATGTAGCTAAGTGTCCCTCTTTTGTATTTTGTTTCAGAGATTCATTAAAGTTACTGGAGAGTATTCACCTAGCTCTCTCTCTTTGTTTTACAGGGCTTCACTTCCTGCCTGAGCCAAAGGTACTGAGGAATAAATCTCAGGTGGGCCCCTCACAGGAGAAATCTCCAGGTGAGCAGTACAATTTAGACTATTTGCAGGAGCAGATGGATTCAGATGATACTTAAAGGAGCTATTGACTTCTGTCAGTATAGGAAAACTAAGCCTAATCTAGAGCCTAAAGCAAGAACCTAGAAATTCAAATGAAGGATTGTTTTGCTTGGGTGGTACTAAATGTCTGAGGAAAACAAACTGCTTCAGCAAAGTTCTCTGAGTTGTAGTTCTCAGTCACCAACAGCTTTGAGATTCCTTTAAGAACTAGCATGAAAGGAGTATAAATTAATACCATTATGTCTATACTACTATCACCATATTCTTTTTCTTTTATCACAGTGCAAAAGGAAACTTTCTTCTTTTGCATTATTAATCTTTTCCCCTTTCCCTTTTTTCCCCTTTCCCTTTTTTCCCCTTTCCCTTTTTTCCCCTTTCCCTTTTTTCCCCTTTCCCTTTTTTCCCCTTTCCCTTTTTTCCCCTTTCCCTTTTTTCCCCTTTCCCTTTTTTCCCCTTTCCCTTTTTTCCCCTTTCCCTTTTTTCCCCTTTCCCTTTTTTCCCCTTTCCCTTTTTTCCCCTTTCCCTTTTTTCCCCTTTCCCTTTTTTCCCCTTTCCCTTTTTTCCCCTTTCCCTTTTTTCCCCTTTCCCTTTNTTTTTCCCCTTTCCCTTTTTTCCCCTTTCCCTTTTTTCCCCTTTCCCTTTTTTCCCCTTTCCCTTTTTTCCCCTTTCCCTTTTTTCCCCTTTCCCTTTTTTCCCCTTTCCCACAATTGCAGATAGAGAAAAAGTTAGTTCTACCATTAGCTAAGAATGTGTTACAGAATTGCAAATAGAGAGTCTCACCAAATGGCACTCAGCTAGGTGATCGACATGTAATAAATATAAATTAATCCCAATAAATCCTGGGAAAACAACAGCATGTTCAGGAGACTGAAATGTGAACTTTGTTGCAGTGGGATTTCCTTTTTGACATATCTGTCTTTGTGAACTTTCTATCAGAAATAAGCTTGTAGAATTGGTCATTTCTGGTGTGTCATGAAAACAAATCTTTCTTTGCAGCATCTGAGACAGTATGCAAGGAATCTGAAGAGACATCCAAGAAAGTTAAGAAAAACAGCTCGGGCAAGGTCAGTAATGATTCCTTGAAACTCTTCAAGCTGCAGGAGTCACGGTATTGTTTAGTAAATTCCTTATTAAAGTAGGCTAACAATTTGATTGAGTGTGACATGGTAATGGTAGTACTCTTCAGCTCTACAAGACTCAAACGCAGAACCATTCCCCCACTTTGAGACACAACTTTTTGAGTCTCTGGTAAGAAGCTAAAGTACAGTATTTCAAACTCGATAGAGGTGTGTTCATACCACCCACAATAAAACAGCACAGTCACAAACTTATTTTTCCAACTGTTCACTGGTGGCAGTACTGGTGTTAAGCCTCTGCTAATCGCTTGTTTCCGTGAATCAAATGTTCTATAGAACACAGGCACTTTCTGGGCTACACCAATAGCACTGCAAATGTTTGCTTGGGAAACACGTTTTGACTATTGCAGGAGACGGGACTGGAAGAGACAAGTATATGAAATTGGAAATGCCATCATTAGATTTCACGGATGTTCCATATAATGTTTCCCCTGTGCATAAGCTTCTTTTTAAGGGGGGCGGAGGACAGGCATCTACATTTTTTCTGAAGCTGTGTGGACACTACTCTGGCAGCATACTGTTAGCCTGATTGATTATTGCGAGGTGTTTCTCTTTGGAATACATCAATCCCTTCTGTTGGCTACTGTCAGCAAAGATCACTACACTAAGTGGGTCATAAGTTCTGACCATCAAGACAATTTCTAAAATGAGAGGGCTACCACAAAGAACTTAAACTGATGGTGCGCTCTTCATACGCACCGCACCGCTCCCTTGTAGACTGGCAGCTGTGTGTGATGCTGTCAGCTGCCCGTAGTGTTAGTCCTGGCGGAGGTCCCAAGGAGAGGGTGGGCACAGCCTTTGCAGGGGTCTCTTATTGCAGGCCCGAAGCATATTGATAAAGGAAACAGGAGTAAATTCATACTGCTGTGGCCCAAGATTTACTGTTTCTATGCATGTGGGAGAACAGGGCAGCTCCTTGCGGTGTGGCAGTCAAGTCAGCACCTTTCACGAGCACAGAGCTTTCTCCAAGAATCCTAACGCGGAGCATTTTCCGAATACCAGCTGGCTTAGCTGCATTCTCTCTCCTGTTACAAATCACTTTTTCCCACATGCGTCTAGGCTCAGACCTAGCATGGAAAATACCAATTGAAGTCAGCAAGTTGAACGGGGGGGGGTTTGGGGAGGATGTTTTAATATTTGAGAAGTAGCTTCAAATCATATAAAACCGGAGAAATAATATTGTTTTGAAGTGACTATTCACAAACCATATTTAAAAACTGTTGAACTTCACAGTATAATGTTTTCCAGAACACTAATCTTTTCCGGAAGAATTTTTTTAGAGCATAACTGGGGGAAGGGAATGTTCTGAGGGAATGAAAAATTGCTTTGACTGTCTACTTTAGACTGTGTTATGATGCTGTAGAGTAATGGAAGTCTGTAGTGAATAACATGGGTATATTTTGAACTCTTAGCACTGTCTTGCTGTACAGTTGTGTGCGTGTTTTATTTATTACCTATTTGCAGTTGTTAAAAACAAAAGCTGTTGAGTAAATGTTGCTGGTGTGGCAAAATTGAAAAATATGGGAACAAAAAGAAATGCAATGAATCAGTGACAACAGTGAGACCAGAATGTTTTTTGTTTTGTTTTGTTGTTGTTGTTGTTTTGGGGAGGTTGTTGGTTTTGTGTGTGGGGAGTGTTTTTTTTTTTTTTTTTCCAAGACTGAGTTACCTTTACTTAATATCTCAATTCTTGTGTACTCCAATTTGAAAATGACTTTAGGTTTAAAGATTTCAGTTAGAATGACTAAATCGCTTCTTTGAAACTTTTCCTCTAAAGCTTTATCCTGTGTAAAGGAATTGGATGTTGAATGACCCTACCATAATTTAGCGTGGTAAGGTTAAACAATCCACCAGTGCAGTTGGAGAGAGCAAGGGAAAAGTTTTCATTTAAACAGAAACTGTCAAATAAACTTCTGTTATTCAGTATATTCAGTTCCCTCCCAGTAAATCGCAGTCTGTGACAATGACACAGACGGGCTGTATCATGTTAAATGTATCTTCCTCTTTTGTAGGTCCAGCCGACCTTCTTCTCCTCACAGTATCCAGATGATGACCCAGACTACTGCATATGGATCCCTCCTGCAGGTATCAAATATTGGAGTTTTAACATTTATTCCTGTTGCTCAGGAATCTTAAGAAGTATAGATCAATACCATGTAATACTGAGTAATTCCTTGTAAATTAGCTTTTGAAAAAATACAAATACTTTATCCAAACCTGATGTTCTCTGGTATGTTATGCCACCTGTTTTTCTTGTATGCAAATCTTGCAGTGAAATCCTGGCTACTTCTGTAGTAGCTTGATCTTGCCAAATAAATGGGCAGATGCACATTAAATTTATTTTTCAGTTTTCTGACACGTCAGAGAGCTCAGTCCTTTCTTTAACCTTCAATGTGACAGCAATTTCCTAAGAAGGGAAACCATTAAGGATATGATTTATGCATAGGGACGTTCACATTAGTCAAGTGCAGGGGGTCCTGAGTGACCTTGGAAAGACTGTAGCACAGTTTGATCACTCCTAGTATTTCAGCTATGTCCATGCCTTCTCTGACTGCACCTCTGTGTTGCAGCATATGTTTAAGTCCAGAGATAGTGACTACATCCTTCTGGTGCCTCCATTCACGTAAAGTGATGGAGCGATCTAGTTTAGACAGAAGCTCAAAACTTTGCTAGGGATATATCCTTCAGCAATCTCAGTGTTCTCAGTTTTTGTAGAAGACTATGGAATCTAAAACTTATGTAGCTTTCCTCAAAATCGTTGGATTACAAACTTTGTCATGTGTTTTGGAGATTGGTCCTGTTAACTTTTTAGTGGAAGGTATGGACTAAGTGGTGCAAGCGTACAATGACATTTCTTTTTCAGTTCCAAAGTGTTTCTGTTCAAATGTTATTCATTGTGAACAATGCAATGGATTTTCAGTTGCTCTGGCATCCTGAATCATGCATGTAGATTTCCCTAATCAGTGCAAAGATTAGCTTTCATCTGGTAGATTCATGACACTCAAGTCATGTTTAATAAGGCTATGTGGGCCTACAACATGGTCAGGCTTCAAAGGGAGTAAGAAAATAGAGCATAAATTTCACTAGAGAAAACTATGACCTTGTAAATTTTTCTTCAAATAAAAGACTGCACTTCCATGGCAGATGAATCAAATGGAACAAACTACCTGATTCGGTAGGCAGAGGTGGTGTGATGTGGGAGAGCCGAACCAGTCATGCCCATAAGAGGGAGCTCTGTTTCCTGTTTTGCTTGGTGAGTTTCAGACTTGCCTCCTGTCAAAGCCAGTGCAACGAGAACACCAGAAGAAGAGGAAAGGGAAATGCACCCGCACATGCTTATATAGCAACGTTGTGATTTATAGTCCTTTTGCCCGTCTGGCAAGTGCAGTGTAGAGACTGTTTCATGCTTTGCTACACATTCATCTTAGAGGAAAAAATATATTTAACTTTTTCTCTCTTTGTTCATTAGGTCAAAGTGGTGATGGCAAGACTCATTTAAATGAAAAATATGGCTATTAAGATTCAGACTCCCAAAAATGCTCTGAGGTTTAAAGGACTGCTCTACGTTGGACTCTTTCCTGCACATCAACTCATGGATAAAAGTTGTTCTTGAGATATTATTTCCAATTCAAGGACATCAACAGCCATTCTGGCTATTATCTTTCCTTATTGCATCAGTTGTTTGTTTACCAAAAACCTTTTTAAAGATTCCTGACCCTTACCTACCCATTCTTCTGCCTCTTCCTTCCACTTTTAACCAAGCCCTTTTCACTTACTGTGGACATGTAGACTCATTTTTTCCTTTTATATGTAAAAATATACCAAGATCATTAAAGAAAAACACCCTCTGTATACTTGCGGGCCTGAAAAATTTACTCATGCTGGTTTCATGGAACTGAAACAAGAAGCACAGTGTTTTGTTCTGTTGTTCCTATGTGAAAATAATAGGGCAAACAGCCTAAAATTCATATTTTTTGATGGAAAAACTTTTTTAAAAAACCAACTCTTTACACTCCTCCCTCATGCAGGTTTTGGAATGCCAGGCGGTAGAACACTGAATATGAAGTAGACTTGGAAAGATAATACTGTGTTACAAGAGTGTAAAAAATGGAGATCTGAAGAGACTGTTTTTTCTTATCGTAAATAAGAAGGTAACAGAAGATACAATGAAAGGATATCCTGGAAAAAAACTTTTAATTAAGTCTGTTCTTCCCCTGTTACAATGCAGGAACGATGGGGCTTTTTTTTTGCAATTTCTACACTATACTTATCTAATTAAACTATGACCTTCTTTATCACCAAAGGGTTAGAATAAAGTAAGGTTCAGAAGGCAATGGGGCATCTTTAATTAAATGGTAACAAGAATACCTAAACCAGTGCTGTAAACTGTTTTTTGAAAAAATCTAAATCTGTATCTTGCTACGGCATTGACTTCAAGCTGCTCCTGTTGTGGGAGGAGAGCGATACAGCTTCTCCAATACACGTTCACCACCGCTCTTCCTGCTTCTTCCTGTAGCAACAAGATCTTCAAAACTGTATCTTCTCTTTCAGCTTTACTGAAAAGCTGTGACAAGCTGAAAAGCAAAATTTAGAAAATTTAGAATTCTAAAATTTATTCAGAATAAACATGTTCAGGATGCCAAGGGAAGGAATGAATGAGAGGCTCCAGAAAGGCCAAGCTGCTTTTTAGACAGTGGGACAACCTGCTCCTGAGTTCTGCCGGTAGCAATCCACATGTTAAGGCAATGGTCCTTTACATCCCTTGGGCCAGCTTTGGCACTCGGCGCATCAGAGCCCAGAACTCATGTAAAACCTAAATAGTGATAGCTGGTTCCCCTTCCTCTTCTGTGTCTGCTAAAGCTGAAGTTCACTACTGCAAGCACATGTGCCCTCGCTTCAGAGGCATCATCTTCTGCCCCCATACCTGTGTACACTGCCCCATCAGCTCCAAAGAGCAGTTTGTGTTCCAGGGTCCTCATGGCTCCTGAAACCCCCTGCCAACACGTTCATTGCGATGCAGAATCTCCCTGCGTTCCTCATGAGCAGTCTTAACTGCAGCAGTGTTTTCTGTTTTGCTGGCCTGTGAGGCCAGGCCCCTGAGCTGTCAGCACTACCAACTTTTCTGGCACCAGCTTTTTCTTCTGGTGCACTTGGTCATTCTTCAGGATACCTTGAGGGCTGGTGATTTTGACCCAGGCAACACAGCATTTCCTTTCTACTTTCAAAACCACAGATTAGAGGAAATAACCTCCAGATGGAGCTCCTGATGCACAGATGTTAATGCACTCTGTCTTTTCCATCTTGAGGATATAATCCTTGATGTAATTTAGGGTATGGTACCCTGAAGACCACCTCCTCTTCCTTAGCTAAAGAAAACTGAAGCTACATTCATGCATGTAACATTGCGCATTCTGGAGTGGAAAAGAGCTTTCATAACAACCTATTTGGTTGCCTCTTTGCCGAACTGGGTTTACAGCACCGTAATAAAGCACAAGGCCCAGAGAGTTGTTGTTAATAAGTACACCCTCCTGTAGCCAGTGCGCAGAGCTTGCGTCCGTGTTCGGGACACGGTTGTTTAAGGCTGCTGTTTCCGGTGCAGAGCATACGATTAGTTGGTATATTCTTTGCAACATGTGTTTACCTCATTATCATCCTTACTTTCCTTTGCTATGAAACTTCCAGTTCTGTATTCACCTAATAAATACTCCTAAATTTATAGGGCACCAGTGCTCTAAGGCCCACAAGCAGCTAATATTTGGGCAGCTGGCTGCAAGATATTTTGGTTTGCAGTTCTACAAGTAAAGCAATATGTATTTTGATACCAGTAGAGCAGCATGTTCTAGGGCACAGCTCATACATACACACTTAGAGTAGCTGTAAAAATGATATGAGTGCTTTTTACTTTTTCTGTTTTTTTTTTCTTTTTTAAATTCTGATAATAAAGTGTTGTCTTAGGAGTTCTCAATTTCATTTTCAGAATGAAAGTGAGGTAAGATGTCAGAGGTGCTCTGTAAGCTAAAGGAAAAGCTTATATGTCAGCCTACTTTGTTTAATTATGCTTTTAAATTGTGGAAGTGGTTTTCTGATTATGCAGCTGCGTGGATGTATGTGCAGGTGTATGCACACTTTCAAACATGAATATATCGCTTTGTTTCTCTGCTTTGACCTGTTAAACCACTTGAAACTCAAGTTTATGCTTTTGCTGGATGCGGTCTGCTGAAACTGCAGTCCTAGGGCATTTCAAGAGCCTTGTCTGTTTATGCTGAGTACCTGTTTCAAATCCAGTTTCTCGTTAACACCTAGAAATGAGTTTGGCCTGCTAAGAATAGCATATGATATGAATCCATCTGGCAGATGATTACTCAGAGGAAGTCTCATTGAGATTAGGCTGTGGAACAGCAGGTCAAAACTCATCTGCACTGACCGAGGTGATGAAGAGTGCTTGGACAGCTCATCAGCCCCCCTGACTCTAGGCAAAAACAATGATCCTCCCTGTTTATGGAGAGGCTCATGTTTCTACTCATATATATATGAGTATACATATATATATGAATAAATATAATTGCCTTACTGAAGCCTTGACCATATGGTCGGTATCTAATATGTGCAGTTCTTTGGTTTAAACGTAACACATGGACTCTGACAAAACATAATGTCCCTATGAACTGCAAAATCTTCATACATCTTTATGCTAAGGAAATTTTTAAGAGCAAGCCTCTGTCATAAAGATGGAGTGGACTCGAGGCAGCTCTAGAGAGAAAGGTTTAGTGAATAAATTGTTACAATTTCTTCTGCCTCGCAGTTGATTATTTTCTCTCCACACAGAAGGCAGAGAGTAGCAGACACCTGAAGTCTTCCCTTGAAAATAGCTTTTCCTGCTTTAATTTGATCTTGTCTTTCCCACCAGACTCACGTCTGCCTCGTTTCTGCTGGCCTTCCTCTGTCCTGCCATCATTTCTCCTGTGTTTTGAGCTCAGTTCAAGCTTCATTGCTCCCTGTGGGGCAGAATCACATTGTGCTGAGCCAGTTCCTCTGCTAATCTTCATCCTCAGGTCCACCCCCAACTCAGCCATCCTCCCAAACTCCCTTGGTGTTTCTGACTCGCTCCTGAGTTAGACAAGCAGTTTTTCAGGGAGTTGAGCTTAACCCAAAACCGGTGTGGACCATGGTTTTCTCTCTTCTACCCCCCATCAGGAACTGATCTTGAATCTCTACTTTGAACTTGTGTTGAATTTGACCTTCAGACCCGGTGGAACCCGAATCAATTTTTTTCTTGTTGTTGGGTGCCCATCTTTCAGCTGCTCCTTTTCTTTTGAAGTGTTTCATTGAAGAGCTATCAAAGATAAAATTGCAAAGCAAAGTAGGTTCTATCTCTGGCTAAGCTGGGTGCTCCCTGGTTTAGGTCCTGGCCCAAACTGATCTTGCAGGTTGGACTCGTACCCCTGCCAGCTGCGAGGGTTGGCTCCCAGACCATAAGCTGTTTTGCACAGTGGGTATCTTTGCCCTTTGGGTACCGAGCTGGCAGCCCAGAACGGGCCCGTGCAAGGGAGGCGGGAGGAGCTGATTCTCCCAGTCAGAACAGAGTCAGGCAAGTGCGAGATCTGCTCTCGGGAACTTCAGCTAGCAAAGGGCAGAGCTGCTGGCTCATGACTGAGCAGGGATGATGTTTCTTTGAAAAGAAATATATATATATATAAATGTGAAATCTTCATAATTTACTCATTCATCTCTTTATTCTCCTCCTCCATTCCCTTTACACTTCTTCAAGAAAACACAATCCAGGCTTTTCCATAACAGCCAGCCAGTAACATCCTGATAGCTCTTACACACTGCAGTGTGTAATTATAGTGGGGTCGGTGGGGGAATGATGATTTGTTTTCCAGCATTGAAAGCGCAGCTGTAAGTACCCAGACCTTTTCTTTTTTGTGCTTCCTCCTAAAGCAGCCCTCTTGGCTTCTCAGGTGTGTCTCACCACAAAACAGATGAAACCGTTTTCTCTCTCCAAATTAGCAGATTTGCCTGAGAACTGTCATCTGTTCCTGTGAAGCAGACGTACAAGCAAACATACCGTGAAGCGTTGATGATCTGCAGATTCTCTGCTGTTGTTCAAATTATGTAGATAATATTAAACGGTTTAGGCTCAGGCTCAAGCAGAATCAACTACTGAGCTTTTACCCCGACTCACTTGCAATTTCATATCTTTCCTACATCTGCCCATGTCTTTCCTATTGCTGCTCAATTTGCCAACCAGTAAAATGTGATTAATTTCACAGAAACACAGAAGCACTTAATAAACAAAATTGAGATCTCTTTAAAACATGCTGGCAAACTCTCATCTCCTCTGTGAGGCCTAGGACTTCACTGTGTTTGTGAAGAGGTTTGGTAGCCTGGTTTGGAAGGTGTCCTGCTCTGCCTGGATCTATGGGAGATGCCTGGGGTGGGAGGCAGGCAGGGGAGTGTGGCTGAATCTCTCTTGTGTAGGAAATGGAAGAATTTGAACAACACCTGCCCACAGAAAGGCTTTCTACATACCTGAGTGGGCCACAGAGATATAGCAAATGGGCAGGATATGTAATGTTATTTCACCAAAAAAAAATATCCTGGTTAATGAGGGTAATTAAAATTCTGTCTTAGATTAGTACCCACATTGCTTCCCAAAGACAAATGCAAAGATGCCTTCTTTTTAGGGTGCAAAGTAATGGTAAGAGGTTACAGCTCTGAGTGAATAACTGCTCTCATTTTATAAAATAAGAAAAACATGAATGAAAAGAGCTCTAGCATACATTAGGGATAGAATTAGCCATGTGGCTTACAGGTAAAGATGTTTTAATCTCCTTTTTACTTTATCAGAAATGCTCTGCATGCCTGAAAGCTCTGGACATACATTTCTCTCTAATCATCCATTCATGGGCTAGATCACATGAACTGTTTTAGCAGACCCAACGGTAGGAAATCTGAAATGGCGTCCCCAGCAAAGGGATTGCCCGGAATTCAGGCAGCTTCGTTGCTTTTGCCTCTATGTTGAGAACTGATTGAGCTTCGTTCCTCTTAGGACTGTAAGAGTCCTGTATGTGAGGGTATGTACAACTTCCAAAGTGTGGTATCGCACAGCATTTTGCACTAGTTCTTGCCCATTTGCAAGGAGCTGATCTATGACGGCCGTACAGAAAGACAGGATATTTATAAATAGTGTTGTGATCTTGTTTAAAAATGATACAAAATTTACAGCGAATGAAATTTCATTGTTTTATCCTAGTCCTGCTCCGTCTGGAATTTCCTGCAATCTATAATGACCATAGCATTAACCTAAACCAGTTAAAGTCCTTGAGAATGACTTGTCTCTATGCTAACTGCAAAGATATGCTTTATGTTCTGTTGTGTTTTCTAACAAGCAACCAGTGTCCATGAAACTGGGATAGAAAGGTTTTTTTTATAACTACAGTTATTGCTCCAATTTGTATTTTGTAACAGTCATGTTTAAAGAGGAAAAACATTTTGCATCCCAAGCCATGACAGGGGTGTGTGTCTAAGTAATACAAAGCAACTGGAGCTGTGCAATGGCAGGAGGAAGGGGAAAATGTCAGATTCTTTCCACAGACGTGCAGAATTTACTAGAAATAAGGATAATTCTGTTGGGTCAGACCATGGTTCCATTTAGTTTGTTGTCTGTTGAATGGTAACTAAAAGAATGCACAGAGGAAGAAGCTTAAGAAATGATATGTCTGTGTATGTGTGTATATATGTACACACACACACCCCTGTACTTGTCAGACTGTTCTTAGAGATGCACAGTGGAGGCAAGGAGAGGATAGAGGCAAAAGTCACATGTTGCAGCAAGGAAAATTCCAATGGATATTAGGAAAAATTCTTCCCATGAGGGTGTTGCAGCATCAAGATCAGTGTCCAGGGAGGCTGTGGGATCTCTATGCTTAGAAAGATTCAAAATCTGACAGGATAAGTTCCTGGGCAACCTGTTGGCTCTTGCTGAGCATTGGGGTTGGACTAGATGATCTCCTGGGGTCCCTGCCAGCCTCAGCTGTTCTGCAGTTTGACCTAAGTTGGCCCGGGTTTTTAAGGGTTAAACAAGATGTCCTCCATAAGTCCTTTCCAACCTGAATTATTCTAATACTTTTATCTATATATAACACATCCTTTCTTGAAATTCATATTGTATGTGAGATAGATGACAACACGTTACAGTACTGGGTAGCCTTTTCAGCGAAGAGTGAAGGTCTTTTGGAGATATTTTTGTGTCCAAACATGTTTTTTCAGCAACGCTGCTCATGCAAATTTCAATTAAAAAAATCTGATTTCAATGGGGTTACTGGCATGGGTAAGGTTACTTACTCATTTAAGTGTTTGCAGAGTATGATTTAAAACTAATTTAAAGTCAGGCTAGAGAAAACAGCAAAGAGCATGCTGCAAACTGGATTTGCGTGACTAGCTAAATTGATGATTCTTTTTTTTTTGTGAGTCTGAATGAGCATTTGGCCAATAGCAAATAGTTGTTGTGGAACTGGAAGGTCAGATATTGGGACAAATTGTCACATTTCTTCTGTAAGGAACACTAGTGTGAAGTGAGTGCTCTGTGTGACAGGAGGAGCAAGCTGTTGTCCGTTAATCTCTCTTTTTAATTTCTTGCTTTGGATACAATTACCTTTTGCACAGAAACTTAGTTTATTTCTACATACCCTTCAGCTTAAAGCAATTTATAGCTCTTGTTCTTCCCCTTGTGAGTGGGTGGGAAGCTCCTATTTCAGAATCCTTTAAATAACCAGACTCAATTTCACCCTCATAAATTTGATCTCCAACACACATCCCCTTACTAAATAAGCAAATATTTTTCCTAAAACCAGTTTGGCTTATTGCTAGGTTGACCTTTTGTCAACAAAACATGAAGATATTATCATGATTGGAAACACTTCTCTCAGGCCCATAAACCAGGCAAACGAAATGAGGAGGGGAGAGGGAAAAGGCCAAGGCTTAAAAAACTCCTTTTGGAAATGTTAACTGGGCATCCAAACAGCATGAATCATAAGAAAACAGTGAAAGAAGCAGAGAAACAATGTGTGAACAATTATTACGCTGTAAGAGCTGGTAATTCATTGTATGCACAACAAATCTGTCCATTGGGCTGGGAGATGATATTTCGCTCCTTCCCATGCCAGAGTCTCCGGTTTTCCGTGCAACGGGCCGAGCCCAGCAGCCGCCTGGGGAGCTGCGCGTGCTGCCCACCGCGGGCCTCGGAGGGAGCCCCGCACCAGCGCCCCGCACCGACGCTCCCCGCTGCAGCCGTCCTGCCTCTGACCAAGTGGCTCGCTGTGGCTGCCAGCCCAGCAGGGCAGGTTCGTGTCCCGTGGGCTAGAGAGCGGCCTCTGCGCGGGGCTTGTCACCTTCCTTTATCTGCAGAACTGAGTGTTGGGGGTGTCTGCCTGTGGGTCTCCATCCCACCAGCAGGACCACCAGCCTGGCCAGGGCGTCTGGTCTAGTGCGGCTCTGCTCCTCATTCCGAGGTGGTGAGCGGCTCCTCAGTGTGACATGGCCGCCAGTCCCTGGGGGGCTGAGCGTGCTGGGTGAACCCACGCAGTAGCAGCATGTGTCAAAGCAGCCATGTATAGTCAGCTGGGCACAAGCTGGTCTCTTGCTTCTGCAGTCACAGCCCAGGCAGGTGTCAAATAAGGTGAGAGATTAGGTATAGCCTGTTCAAACAAGCTGCATCATAAACTCGAGGTAAAGGTCTTTCAAGAAGCTGAGAAATACCATTTCCATGATACTCAAGGTTTCAGTGGTTGGGAGGCAAGGCCTGAGGACTATGAGTGAAAAAACGATTGGTAAACTTGAGAGTGGAGTAGTTTCTGCTGAGTGAAAACTTGCTGCTCTTCATATAGGTGTTCAGCTGTGCCAGGGCAGGGATCACAGTGGCCTTCCTTGGGGGTGCCCTTGTCCTAGCTGTGCCACTCATCCCAGCAGCACTGCGGAACCAAGAGGCAGCTCGAGGTCCTAGGGGGACATTACCCACCCAAAAGAAGTCACTCTTCAAGGTGCTGGAGGTCAGTTTGTTGCTCATATGGCTGTTCCTCAACAAGCTGCAGGACAGCAACCTTCTGGTTTAACGAGCAGCCCTGAAGTGATAGAAGAGAGTTTGCGGAAGAAACAAATTGTGACCGTATGGTACTGCTCTAGTGGGTAAAGATATCATGAAAACCATGCCTGGGATCAGCTTGGGGCCTGGAATTCCCATTATCTGCTGAGGTCTGTGAAATGACAAGGATCTGTCTTTGTTTTAATGCCCATATTACAGCTCGCTATGCTTTTACTAGACGTCTTCCTTCTGTCACAAAGGGTAGAGAGGAGGGGGAGAGGAGAAGACAGTTCTTAACAGATTTAGTGAAAGACTAAAACTGTAAATCAAGATCTTCAATACATTTCATCTCCTTTCCTTTCGTAGTTAGCAAGAAAACAAAAGCATGCACAGGAAATAAAGAACAGATGCCCAAGCGCATCTTGGGACAAGTAAATTAACATGCAAGTAAGCAGGAAAGCAAGAGTAGCAATGAGGGGTACTTAGGCCACACAGGCACCATCTACATGGAGATGTATCCCCAAATATTGCCAACACTCAAGAGGGGCACAGCAGAGTGAACTCTTCATTTTGGTCTGTGGCGATTCTAGGCCAGGACTTTGCCTACCACTGCTCATGCTTTGGTGACTGAATAGCTGATGTTGCTCCTCAAGAATAAACAAGCAGCACTGAAGGATGTGGACAGATGTAGTTAAGCGTAACTCACTCATAAACAGGCAAGGAGTGAGTTTTGAGGTTGTAGCAGTTGCCAGTTTTCATTCTAGCTCTCTGCCTCCTAGACTGGTTCTCGCTTTTGGGGACAAATTCCCTCTTTGCATTTAGACTAAGCAAACAAGACAGGATTTACACCATGGATTGGACAACTGTCATGTCTTGCAGCTGCCTTGGGTTTTAGTGTGGCCAGCACCTTTCCTCTCCCATTCTGTAGACAGAAGGTGTTTTGTCTACTGGATCTATGGAGTTTTGAGACGTGGTTCTGTACTTCTCAGCACTCAATAAATCCTAAGCCACCAAAATCCCAGGGCATCAGCCTTCACTGCTCTGCAGAATATTCTCTTGCAGCACCCACAAAAATGCAGTACAGTTGATAAACTCCTCAGAGGCCAACAACAGCCCTTCAACATTAAACAGGGCAGGGTTTGGTCCTTAGCACCTAGTTCACCTCAGAAGCATATGTTTACCTTGTTTCCTGCCAGTTCTGCATAGTTTCCGCAGTGCCTCATATGCATTAGACCAGCATTTCTCAATGTGTTTTACTCAAAGGTCTGCCCAGCCTTGTTTGAATAAACTGAAGGGATCATATGGTGCAGTCACCACAGTGATTCGAACAGATCCAAGTAAAAAATGAGCTCAGATTTCAGCATCTGTTTATTTTTTTGTGTTTCCTCCTGTTTTGATTGCATGCATGAAAATGCGTGTGTAGCAAGATTATGTTTTGTATTGTTTTTCCACACTATTCACTGACAAGCTCTCACTGCCTTGCAAACTGCATGGACCACAGGTTGTAAAATACTGGCTATGTAACGTGAGGGTAAGGAAAGAAAAAAAGGGTTAGAAAAAGAGGGGAAAACAGCAACACGAAATCAGAAGTGCTTCCGTGATACCTTCCCATATGCTTTGCTGGAAGGACAGTGCTGTTCATCAAAGGGCACCCGCTGGGGTTCCAGTTCCCTTCCTACAGTTGCATCAAGCATCAGCATGACATTAGATGGACATATGCGGATGGGAACCCACCTCCCACAATGAAGGGAATCAAGGAGAAGGGCAGCTGATTTCACATGTTCACCCCAGCCAAGGGACTGAGATTTGTTCCCTCAGGAAACAGACAGCACCTTTAACACTCAAGTCAGGAAGATCATCTAAGAAACAGTATGCTGTCAGAAACACTGAAGGTTGGGGAGAAATATGGTCAGCACCATCTTAAATCAGGAAACCCCTGGAATGGAGGAAAATCAAGCCTGTTCTGCAAACACTCCCCATTGCTCTACATGCCTGACTTCCCTGGAGCTTCTGCAGTAAAGGTGACATGTGCAAGAGATGCCCGTGTGTGCATGGGACATGGGGAGGCATCTGTGGAGTGCAGCGATGGTGAGACCATGTGGGGGAGCGTGTCCATGAGACCTTGCCTTGCCACAGGGACGTGAGGTGGCTGTGGGAGTCATGGAAGAGTCGCCCCTAAAAAGGGGGACAAAAAGGCACATTGACTCCCATGTGTTGTGGAAGAGGATGACGTGTGGGGTAGAGAGGGGCACTGGGGGGTACATTCTCATTAAGAGACCGTAACAGCTCCTAACGACCTACAGCTGAAGGCATGAAAAGCCTGCTCTGGGATTCATTAATCTCAGCAAAGACCTCCAGTCCTTTCCTGGGGAGCTGGGGAGATTGGAGAGATCAATTAAAACCCAGAGGAGAGGGGGGAGATTATTTTAACATCTGGCCTGTGAAATACTAGTACCTTGTCTGAAGTGATGGGTGGCTGGTCAGCGGGCATGACGGCTCCCTGGGCGGTGCTGGGGCCTGCGGCAAGTTGGCCTGGGGAGCGAAAGCAAAAGCAGGGCTGGGGGAGGCATCGCAGAGATGCGAGGAAACCCCAGACCTGGTGCCATGGCATGGGCTGCCCCTGCCCTCGGACACAGAGCTGCTGCTGTGGTGTGGAGGGTTGTGCTCCCTGCCACGCAGCACCAGGGAACCATCAGCTGCTTTCGTCTACTGGTCACTCGCACACAAGCTCAGGGCCATTTCCAAAGAAACTGTGGGCTTTCGGGAGAGAAAACTGCAGTTCTTGGTGGAAACAGTGGCAGCCAGGAACCTGGAGGCGAGCAAGGATGGAGGATTTAATGTCCTCCTGGGCACCAGCCCATGGCCACTGTGAGGGCAGGCACGCTGGTCCTCCTGCCTCACTCACCCCCCGATAGGGGCACAGTGCTTTCCACAGAGACCAAAGCATGTGGTTGATAATTGAGCTATTTCTGATGGTCCCAAGGACTGGGGGAGTGTTTTCAGGCAAAGATTGGGTATTTGGAATAAGCTATCTTTTTTGAGGCCTCCCTCCCAAATTAGAAAAGACATAACCATGTTCTTTCTCTCTTCTGCTCCATCCCCCAGCCACAACACTGCCTCCTTTATCTGTCATCTACCTCTCCTGGACCTTGCTTTTCAAGTCCTAGCTGCATTGGATTTTCTCCTGATCCTCCCTCCTCTCCTCATGCACTGAACATTTCACAGATCACCCAAACATGTGCTTGGCAGGAGTTGAACTTCATTAGGTCCTTGTAGATATCGTGCTCTTTCATTAGCTACCCAGATGCACACTGGCAGCAAGTTGCAGGCTGTCCTCAGTGGTTGAGCGCTTCGGTGTGGTGTTGGCAGGAAGGGCTTCCCAAGCCACCTGTCCACAAACAAGAAGAGTCTGAAAAATAAGTGGCATCAAATGCTGTTGATCTTCACAAGCACAGAGCATTGTTAGGCGGGAGGGAGACGGTACTTTCCATTGTCAGAAGGGCATTTTGCTCCACATCCTCCAGCCTTTTTCTAGGGGAAGTATTTATTCATTTCCCTACGTCTTCTGACCAAAAGGAATATTGCCTCTTTCTGCCAAACATCCCACCTTAGTGCATATGCATGTGGCCTGAAAATAATTTTCCAAAAAAAAAATCATGGAAACTTTTTGCCTCTATGGATGATTTCCTAAGCAACCCTCTCTCTCCATGGTTCAGGCAGAACCATGTCATAAAATCCCTTGAGACTTATCCTTAGCTACTTGGAGGTACTCAGGGAGCATTTGTTTAGCAAAAATAATATTTATGTCAAGCATGAACCAAAATCAAACCTCAAGGGCAGGTTTCAGTTCTGGTTTGGCATTTCCTGACCCAAAAGCCAAGAACATATGAAATCTTTAAAACTTCAGACTTGCCTTTTAAATTCTGTCTTGCAAGAGTATGTGTCTCCAATTCAGTAATCTGCAGTGTAGAAATAAGAAGCATTTATCAAAAAGGTCCTGCCCAGGCCTCCCATATATTGCCCACTGACTGAGTCTCAAAGTGCATGATAGGCTGTGGCAAGGTTTCTAGAAATCACTTGGGTTCTGCTAAGATGCAACCATCTCTGGAAACAGCAGCATTCACTGAATGGCTTCCAACAATGCAAGCGCTTCATCTGTATGAATCCTAAGGAAATTGCATCCAGTTGTCATTGCAAAAGAGGGAATTTAAGACATGTACAATAAGTAATTATTCTGCACTGGGAACTGCCAGAAAGAAGGGTGGCACCCCATTTCAGTGAAAAAAAAAATGTTGCAGAATATCTACTGCTGTGTGTGGTCAGGACTTTGATGTTACATCTCTTCTGAACACAGCCCTTCTCCGTCTCCCCCTCTGCCAGCCTCCCAGGCCCTCTGGTTGTCACAGGGGTCACAGACTAGGCTGAGTCAAAGCCCTGTCAAACAGTCACAAGCTGTTTGGCTGGCTCTTGGGTGAGCACTCACCTGCCCTCTGGGCAGACAGAGGTGGATGGGGCCAGAGGCACCGGGTAAAAGTTTGGGAAGGTTTACATCTGATTTTCAGGGTGTTATTAGCAAAACAGTTAGACCCAGGTAGGTATCTAGGTACTGAATGCTCATAGGTTACCTGGGAGTTTGGCTTTTGAGGCTTTTGAGGTTCTGTCTGTAAAATGAGAATAACTGCATCTCAGATTTTCACAGATATTTTGGGTTTGGTTTTGTTTTGATGGGACAGAAATAGCCTCAACTGGTGAGGTAAACAGCACTGTCAGAAACAGGTATTATCCTCAGATGCACTGCCCTTCTTTCCTGGGAGCTCCTCATGGTTCTGTGACAGCTGACACCCGAGCCAGGCATCCAGCAGCCCAGGTAGCTGCACTCTCAGTGCCATCGCGCTGTTGCTGTGCTGCAGTCCAGCAAACCTCGTTCACATCCTCAAGCCACAAAACTTCTTTCTTACTTCAGCAGCTTTTGGAGACTCTGCCACAATCAGTCACAAGCAACTGTCTTTGCACTGTCATGTTGGAAAGGCCAAGGAAATCACAAGTTTATAATACTACAGGCTTCCCCAACAAAGTCTGAGCTCTGCTATGCTCAAGCATCAGCGTGACTTGGCGATTACTCTCCAAAATATCTTTTGATGGCACTGGAGCTTGAAAAAAACGGGGAAGCAGCACCTGGACAAGCTCCAGATTTCTTAGGCTTCATTAATCTATAAAATAACTTCTTTTTCATCTCTCATCAATCTCTTTTCCTCTCAGTGCACAAAGCAAAGAGTAACAAAGAGCTCTGAGTGAGGCTGAGTCTGGAAGATGCTCAAAAGAACCTAATCTTGTGTCTTTTGTAGGCATCTTTGCTCCAGATGTCATCAGCAGAACTGGTCTAAGCTGGTAGCAACGAGCAGCTGAAGAGCCAGCAGAGCTGTCTAGGCATACTGACCAGGGCATACTGACCAGGGAGGGTGGGTATCCCAGGCAAAGGTGGTATCACCCTAACTATTCCTTCACGGAGGGTCCATTATATCTCTGGAGCTTCACTGGCATTTGTAGGGCTATTCCCAGTTTTGATGGTATCAATACAAGATAGGGCCAGACTCACAGTTGTCAAGAGGAGCTACAACTCATCTACCCTTCAAGATGAAGACAGCTCAAGGGAAACCACTTGGTGAGTTCAAAGCAAGGATTGATAGCTAGAGTCAGCTAGCACGGGCAAGGTACAGTCCTGCTAGCTGCCAAAATGCAGAAAACAGTGCATGGATAATCAATTGTACAAGGAAATGGCCAAAATCTGTTTGATTAATATCCAGTTCTGGGTTTCAGTAGTTGCTGTGATCTGTGTGTTAAATAATACCAGTGCCTTACTGAAAGTACATTTGCAGAAATTTAGCAGCAATTAAATGCATATGTATCTCTCACATGGGAGCTTGGTTTTAGTGAATATGGTTTTAATAATCAAGTGGTGTTTTGTTTACATGCCATAATCGTGATATTAAATCTATACACAAACCTCCCTGGAGACAACCATCTCTTAATGTATGTGGTCTTCACAACTGACTGCAGGATGCCAAGGGAAGAGGTGCCAAAATAGATGTGGTGACAGTGCCCATACAATTAGCCAGCAACATTTGAGCCTGGCTTGAACCCTGGGCTCTAGCAGTATGGGCACGACTTGAGCTGAAGGCTCCTGGACAGTCAGCTGAAGCTGCTGCAAGACAAGCACTAATGGGAGAGCCATGCACTGGGCAGCTGTGTCTTCCCCCAGGACAGTGTCCCAAACTAGTCACAGCACCAAGCACAGTCACAGCGCATATGAAGGGTCTGTCCTGGTGGTGGTGCTTGTGAACGTTACACAGCGGGGCTCAGCTGATCAGGAACACTCCCCTCAAGCATGGAGCAACAGGAAGTAAGAATATAAATCTCAGCCTTTTAAAATTCCTTAGACCTACCAGGAGGAGCTAAGAGTTACCTCTGAGGTAGGAGGATTTACCTGGTAAAAGAGAAATTTCTGATGGCCAAGGAAAAATTCAAAGACAGTGTGGGTCAGTGACCTACAGCCATAAACCATTGGCTAAAAATCCTCCCGCACCTCGCTTTCCCTCTCTAATCTCACACCTTCCACCCTGTGACTGTCTCCTCCATCCACAGCACAGGCCTTCAGAGAAAGCACCTACCCTGAATGTTTGATCCAGGATTTAGCCTAGCAAACCATAGCCACTGTCCCATCAGGGACACCGCCAGCATGTGTCTTGTCTAGAGATAGTCAATAAGCAGCAGTAAGGAGTATATTAAGATCTGAAGTTTTCTACCAGTCCAGCCTGTGAACATCCCTATTCCAGCCCAGAGAAGAGGGCTTAAAGTCAAATCAGAATGGCTTGAACAGGACTCTGCCTTTTCACCAGAAAAAGAGCTTGAGCTCTTTTGAGCCTAAAGTAAGTCACTTTTAGTACTTTTCAGCACTCCACAGCCCATGCACTCCACAGCCCAGCCACCAGCCTTAGCCATGCCACCCTGCCTCATCCCAGATGCACAGCTGAAAGGAGGGAGTCATGACTGAGCGGGAGGTTGCCTGCTCCATCCCCAGCCAATCCATCCCCAGGTGCACCCATTCCCAAAGGCCACAAGGCACCAGCATCAGGCACAAATGGTCCCTGTTGGGGAGTTCAAAGTGGGTTGAATCCCTGGGCAAACATCCCGCCCAGACGAGGCAGAGGCTTGTCTGGGTGGTGGATGCCGGCTGCACCAGGCTGTGTTTGCCATCCCCCAGGGGACAGAAACCTCACCGTGCCCATCGGCTGGAAATCACGGGTCAGGCTGCAGTACGCAGCCAGCTGAGCAGCATCCAGATGGCTGCTTCTCGCTTCAGAATCTGCATCCGCAGAGGAGACTTAATTTCTTTGTCATGTACCGAGTTGATGACTTTGCTCCCAGCAAAAGAGTTGTGGGGAGAGAAACAGTCGGGGGCTAAGATTAAACGGTACCTCCAGTAATAAAAGCAAAGCAGATTTGCCTGCAGTGAGTTTTCCTTTCCGAGAACCGTGCCTGGATAATCTCAGCTTTTACCTAAGAGATAGGAGAGCTGTGAGGACATACTCCATGTGGCCACACAAGAAAACACAGACGTGACCCCTTGGCTTTACGGAACAGGGGGAAGGGCAAAAAAAAAAAGAAAATAAAACACTAGCAAGGGAAAAGAAAACAACAAAATCCAACTTCATATGGCCAGAAAATGTAACAGCTCCTATATTTACTCAGTAATTTACACGCCTGGCCTCCTTCCTTATTTCATCCATTTTTAATCTGCAACAAGTATCTCCGGACTGTGCCGAGACAATAAATCTGGGCCCCTTTGAAGACCTTGGGCTGCACTGCAACAACAATATGCTTTATAAACTAACATTTTAGAGATTTGTTTTCCCTTTGATGTGCAGCATGGTATCTCCACTGCATATGTACACACACATGCACACGTACACATCCTGCTGAACCCACCATGGCACGGCCCGTTGTTTCCCTGCCATTGATGATGGACATCAGAGAGATCCAAGCAGGACATAATAGACAACACGCACCCTCATGCAGACCCGCAGGCACAAAACCTATTTGGTGCGAGAATATCGTTAAAGATGTAAGCGCGTCAAAACTCGGAAATGATAGAATTTAAGGTTATAAAGAAGGAATTGTTCAGTAATGGGGACAGGGAGCGTTTGCAAGCAGTTTTAAAGTTTGTTTATTTTTTTAAAGCACAGTGAGAAAAAAGAAATCTTATTGCACAGTTTCTTTCTCACATCCCCCCGGGACCATCATCAGGGTCACATCCACGAGATGTACAATGCAGATTTGAGCCCTTGAGCTAGGAGAATAAGCAAGGAGAATAGCGATAGCTATTTGTCATCTTTGGTGTGAGTCTTCTCTGGACACTTTGTCTGTGGGTTTCATAGACAGGTGTTGACAGTGAAAAAATAATGAAGCAGCCATCAGTTCACCACTCAATTTTTCTCCTCCAGAAACACCCAGCTCCACTGCCCCTTGATGGGCTCCTCTTCCCAAGACATTCTCCAAGTAGGAACCTTCTCTCTGCTGAATGACACCCCATGGAGGGCCTCCCAGGTACCCTTCAGCCTTTCACAGCCTCTGCAGCCTTGTAGTTTAGAGAAGAAGACATATGGACCACTGTTTTCCCCTAGTTTACCTTAGTTTTAGACCTGTGCATCTGAGTCAACATATGCCTCCCACGGCCATCCAGCCGGAGTGATGTAAAAAGTGTTTTACAAATCACCTGTTACACACTGGGAGATCACCCACCTACTTGCCAAATATAGCTCCTCTGGACTAGTAACTACTGACGCTTTTAGAGCTTAGCAAGCAAGCATGACCTCCAGGCACAGCAGTTTGGGAAAAATATAAAGAAAAAGAAAAAAGAAAAAACATCCATAGCTAAAAGAAAGGGTGAGAATGAAATTAGGCATTGGAGGAATGCATGGACCATACTCAAGTTTTCTATGCATGCTGAAGTCCCCATTTCTTCAAACCAGAAGTCTTTGCAGTGTCAGGACCAATACTGACAGTGCCATTTAGAAGTAGGGCAGAGTGAACAATCCTGCTGTGACAGAAAAAAAAAAAAAAAAGAAATGTCACCATATGTAATGTCTATGTAATGTCCAGGCCTTTCTTCTGAGGACTGCAACCATGGGCGGATCTGGACCAATTCTCCTTGATGTACACAGACTGGCAGGATCACAGCAGGAGCTAGGATGTTCGTGAGCATATTACCTAAGCTCCAAATAGATAAACCACACCACTTTCTGGTCAATGTACATTTTGGTGATCAAAGCATGATGGGGACCACTGCCTCTGATTCTTACTCTGTTTCTTAATAATCCAGCCTCTGTGCAATCTGCTGTTCTGTAAGCACTGATTCAGACTCCAAAATCCCTTTTTTCTTTTAAGTGAAAATGAACAGTTCAGCTCTCATGCTTGTAAGAAACTGCACTCAAAGTGTGCAATAAGGTTAAATAAAGCAGTATTGTCTTCCTGAATCTGAAGAGAGCCTGAAACAATAGATCTGAGAGGTGTAAAGGCCTCTATTCTGCAAAAATTTGTCAACTCTGGCACCACAGTTGATAACTTAACTATCACTACTGTTTAATTGCTTGACCCACTAACATATTATTAGAAATGCCCATGTCAGATGCCCATGCCAGGCTTTAAATCTTCCACATTTTCCCTGCTGCCATAAAGCCTCAAGTGACAAGATATTCAGTTTCTCTTCTGCAAGTTTTAGTAGAGATACAGTTCTCCCCTGCACCAGTCTGGCAGCGGGTCAAAACATGGATCCAGACAAAGAAGTGCAGGGATGTGGGAGAAGGGAGCGAGGTGGATGCCTGCATCCTGTCTCAGGACCAAGATGTGTTCTGGACTCACTCCTGCCACCCATGTCGCAAAGGCTTGGGCCGTAACCAGGAATGTGACCCTTACTAGGAAAGGGATGGCCCAGGCTCTGCAGAGGCGGCAAAGTAACCAGAGAAGAGCTGCAGTGTCTTGACTCAACTGCTTCTTCCAGCTCCCGCCCTCCAAAAAGCAAAGGAAGGACAGGAACAAATAATCTGACACAAATTAATTTCCTGGAAAGACTGCTGAGTGAGGGAAAGCACACGCACATGCGCACAGCCTGCACGCCCAAGCCCAAAACCCGACCCAGGGCGAGCGGCGGCGAGTAGCCGTGCCAGGGCAGCAGTGGTAGCCCCACGCTCGCTCTTTCCCACCTATAAATGAGCTGTCGCCACCAGCACCGGTGGCTCAGAAGGCACTGGGCCAGGACCAGCCATGTAAGCAGTGCGAGGTCCCCAGTGTTGGGTCTGGAGGGACATAAAGAATCCAGGAGGCCCAGCTGTCCCCTCCTGCCAGCTCCATCTGGTGTGATGCCACAGATTTCATGGCAGACACCCATGGGGCAGCAGCAAGAAGTGATTCAGGCCCTGGTCTGCCCTTTGATTGTTAGCCTCTCTGCTCCAGGAATCATCCATGTCTAGTTGCCACAGGATGGTTTTGGTTTTCTTTCCCTTGTAATATATACTGGGGCCGCATGAGTCATACCCAACCCCGGCAGCGCCCATGAGGGAGTTCCTTCCTCGGCCGGAGGAGCTGGCGGGTGCTTCGCTCCCTGTGCAGCCGTGCATTTGCTGCCTGCAAAGTGACGTGGCTACAGGACCCACTTCCTCAGGTGGCGGGGGGCACAGCACATTAATGTAGGGGAGACACTTTGAAGAGGAGGTACAGAAGCCAGAGTCTTAAACGAAGGTGTTTCAAGCTTTCTAGAGCTCGAAGAAGTAACTGTCTTTAGGGCCCAAATATTGAATTTTGCAGCTCAGATGTCCTCCTGAAGCTGAGAAACCACCAAGACAGTCCAGACTGCAACTTTTAACCTGCCAGCACTGACAATGCCAACCTGCAGGTCACTCCCCCCCACAATGAGAAAATTGTTCTTAAAACATAAGAATTTTAAATGACTGAGTTCTTTGCTCTGCTTTCTTGTTTGCAAGGCTGTGTGCAAGCTTTCCTCTCCATTTAGGAGCTCTGTTGTCACTACTGTCATGAAGTGAAAGAGAAGAGCCACATGTAATCACAGAGTGGAAGATTCAGGTATGGCCAAAGAGAAAATCACAAGGGTTAGAGAAGACCACAGAATCACAGAATGGTTGAGGTTGGAAGGGACCTCTAGAGATCATCTAGTCCAACCCCCCTGCTCCAGCAGGGACACCTGGAGCACGTGGCACAGGGTGGCATCCCGGCAGGTTTTGAAGATCTCCAGAGAAGGAGACTCCACAGCCTCTCTGGGCAGTCTGTTCCAGGGCTCTGTCACCCTCACAGTAAAGAAGTTCTTCCTCACATGGAGATGGAACTTCTTGTGTTTTAATTTGTGCCCATTACCCCTTATCCTGTCACTGGCCACCACCAAGAACAGTTCTGCCCTATCCTTTTTACATTCTCCCCTCAGATATTTGTACATATTGATCAGATCCTCTCCCAATCTTCTCTTCTCCCGAGTAGGTTTGTCTCTGGTATCTCAGGAAGCAAAGAGGAGCTGGATTATAGCACCTAGGGGTGGTCAGGAGTGATCAGTATTTTTCCCCCAAACAATTAATTCTGTTTACAGAAACAGAATCCTGGCTGTTGTGGTCTCTGTGTAGGATTGGAGGAGCTCAGAAATTAGATATGGAAATATCCTCAGGAAGCTGTGCCATTCAACACCAATCCCAAGAAAGTATCAGCTATTTCTGCTCTGCTCCTAAAAGACGTCGTTTGTTCAAACACTTCTTTAAAATATCTCCACTAAAGGATTGCTACCATTTCCCTAGATGATTTATTAGCAGGGATGACCTAGGACGTGCTGAGCAACTTGGGCAGGGAATAGAGAAATGAATCACTGGGGTGACTTTACTTTCCAGGCTAAAAGAAGTGAGCAAAGTCAAATAGACACAAGAAGGATGGTGAAGCTGGGAGAGGAGCAAAAAAATATTGAAATTTTCAATCTTGCTTCCTTCAAACCTCCAAGAGCTACACAAAGCTCCATCCTTCTCTCATCACATCTGGAGGCCCAAGAGGCTCCCAGATGGTCTACAAATGAAGACTTGAGATCCATGTCAGCACTGCACGAGGTAATATCACCACTGGGAGCTTTGGGGAGGTAATGCGTGAGAATGTGACTATTAAACCTCATCTTTGTCAGAACCCAGTGCTGACCCCAAGCATAAGACTGCGCTACAAAAATCGGTCACTGACATGTGGCATTGCTCGTTCCCTTAAAAGAGTCTGATTCTCTTCAGGTCACCAGATGCTGGTAGCATAAATGCCAGGGCCTTGACTTTACGTAGCAGCTCTCAGGCAACTGGCTTGTGTATGTCTAAGATTTCTTAGTGGTTATAGCACTGTAAAAATGGTGTAACCCTGTTCAATACACTTTGACATTAACACTACTGTTGATTTTGGCATATTATTTATCCATCTTCCCAGCCATAAATTTACTTCCTGGACTCTGACTTGCTTTATAACCACACTCTTTTGTGCTGAGACTGCAAAGCCCTCAGGACAAGACCTTTGCCTCTGAGCTTTCTATTTAGAGCTATGAAGCTTTATGACACTAATAGAAAGAATAACTTCCCAGATGACTCTGCAGCGAGTGCAGAAGTTTTTGCAATGTGTCTTTTTGGCTACTTAGAACATCACTGATAAGAGCAGGGATAAATCTCTGGCCTTCCTCCCACAACCCCTAGCTGCTACCACATGGGGAGGAGGAAATGCTGGTGACTTGCTTGTGAGTAGAACCTACAACAAACCATAAAGTCCTTGCCCTGTTCTCCCACACAGGTCAGCGTAAAAGTCCACTCCAGCATCTCATTACTCAGTTTATATTTCCCAAGTTTAAAGCCTTGAGTGAGGTGAGGAGCCCACACATTATCACCAGAGACCAGCTAGCTGCGCAGATCTTTGGACCAAGCTTTTGGAGCTGCAGCAAGAGCACGGCCTGCCTTGAATGCTGCAGCGCCTGTCTCTCTGGGGGGCCCTACCAGGCTCCTGACCTGCGAAGCTCAGAAGCCCTCTGGCCACTGTGCAGCCCAGGCTCAGATGCTTCAAGCACTAATCCCCTTGCTGATGTCAATCCTTGCTACTAGCCTCCTCACTCTGGACCTCTGCTATCAGTCTGCTGCGGGTCTCTCTTCATTGGGGTGAGTAAATGTGAGCAATGCTTTCAATCACTGCCGGCTTCAGCTCAGAGGAGTCCCCCGAGTGCACCATGAAAGGAGAGGCACATCTGGGCTGGATTACCGTGTGGTGCAATGGCTTTTATAGCTACAGATTCCTGCATATGTTTCTGAGCAGGACGTATATATTCGTATGTCAGACTGCAGAGAGCCCCCAGGTTGCAGGCCCTTATTTACCTCTGATGCTCTGGGTTCACCCTTCTCTGCAGTGCTCAGTGAAGGCACCTCCACACGCTGGGGCTCGCACGAGGAGCTGCTCAGCGCTGCTGCTCACTGGGCACCTGAGAATTGCTTTGAAAACAGAGGCCAAACTGGGCATCATTTACACCAGGGAGAAGATGGTACAACTCTGTGTTTGCTGGTGTTACAGCCACGGAAGCACTGGGTAGGGACAACTGCAAGGAAAACAAGGCAGAAGACAACGAGCCTCAGAGCAAATCCACAGAGATCAATAACGTTACGCCAGATTTATGCTGGTTAGGAAACCAAAGGTTACGGCCTGCTCTCCGCAGTATTGGTTTGTCACAGCTCTGGGTTTTACACCGCAACCATGAAGATCAGGATCGGGGCTCTGACTTTTAGAAATAACCTCTCTCCCTCAAAAAAGATCTCCTCTTTAGCTACCTATAGGATGAGGGAAAAAAAAGGACAATGATGTGTGGATGGAAAAGCAACATCGACAACAAAAAGAATCAAAATTAAAAAGCAGCAAAGCCCCAAAGAATTTACAGATGTCTCTCCTCTCCTTCTCCCCCCTCCTCTTCCGTGGTCAGCTGTAAATATTTATCTGGCAGGCTGCAGTGAACGGCATGGCCCAAAACACTTAATCACAATTTCAGCATGGCTGCCCTCCAGAGCACCCTGAACGCGGGGGACAGCACTTCTTTTTACTACAGCTTTGCGAGGGGAAGGTACCGTGGGTCTTATGCAGACAAACATGTTCTTTATAAAGTAGCTCATAACATTTAAACATGGGCTGCTTGCCTTTTTTTTCTCTCTTTTAAAGATTTTTTTGTTGTTGTTTTAAAGAGTTATATTCTGATTTGCTTTCTTAATCCACACTGCAGGGACAGGAGTTAACCTTGCCACCCTACCACTGACATCCTGGTGATGTTTTGTGACCAGAAACGGTAAAGGAGAGAGAGCAAACTCACACTGGATTAGCTGGGAGCTTTTAGAAGTATTTCCTAGAAGCAGTGGAAGGACTGCAACAATCTCACATTTCTATATTTGCCTCAAAGAGATGCTGGGGGAGGCTCCATCACTCACAGCTGAGGTGGCTGCTCTGGGTGAGAGCTGGCTGCGCTTGCAGGGTGCTCAGCTCCTGTTTGGGTCAGGTGGAAACGGGCAGTCGTGGGGGATTCATAGGGAAAAAAAAAGTAATAAAAAACACCTTTAAAACCCCTGTTTATCCCGCCATTCTGATACCTTCCCAACATCAGAGGTTTGGTGCAGGCTACCAAATGCAGACGTGCATGGCTTTCGCCAGGAAATGAGAGAGCTCACTGGGACTACAAAGTGTATTTTAAGGAACCAGTCAGACAGAGCCAGGTTGGAGCTGTCCTGGGAAAGGTGTTTCAGTAGCTGCAGCATCAAATGTGTGTGCCATATGCTGTCTTTACCTCATTCCTACATCAATCACCCCTGCTTATACAAACCTCAGCCGTTAGTGGAGTGCTCAGGTTATTTCCTGCTCAGCAGGAGGCTGCCCATCCGATCCAAAGCAAATCATGCAGAGCCAGGGTGAGAGCTTCGAGACATTATACCAGGGAATATTTTGAAAGTGGGTATATCAATGGGAAAAAAAAAAAAAAAAAAAAAAGTCGTCAAAAAGCAGTTACTGACTCAGAGGGGAAGACTTGCACCTGCTGCTCAGGGCTTGGCAAGGGCTCTCTGGGCAAAGGTGGCCTTGCCCTGTGGGAAGATGCTTTTGGCTATGCTGCCGCTAAGCCTGGAGGGCGTCTGGGAGGATTTCCCGGTCTGCGATTGTTCCTTTCCTCCCTGCCCATTGCAAGCCTGTCTTTGGGACTCTGAAAGCTTGACATTTCTCGCGTATCTGCTGGGTACGTTTGTTCCTGACTTTCCAATGGGCCACTGTGCAAACTCCCTTTGCCCTGGGTCCCCTGGACACCTCATACACGAGCTCTTCACCTCCATGGCCAAAGCCGAGGATTATTACACTTAGCATCCTCTTCAGAAACAACACTGAAATGTTTCCAGCAAGTGCACTTAACGTGGCTCTGTTTGCCAAGAATGGCTCCCTTCTCCTTCGGTTGTGGTTACAGGAACATATTTTGTGTTTAAATGAGAAAACAAATCAACAGCTTCCTCTGAGCCCCTCTGCAAACACACATAAGCGGGGAGTGTCCTGGGCAAAAACGAGGAGACCAGGTCAACCAGAGACCTCTGGCTAAAATACAGGCTGGACCTCTTTTGTCTGGTGGTATTTAGGGGTATCAAGGCAGGGTGCGGGACTGTTGAGTCCAGCATAGTGCCAATGCAGTACGTGTTTGCTCCTATTTTGTCCTGTTCAAACTGTCCTTCCTATTTATTTGTATATCAGTCTGCCCTTATGCCTTCTGACACACTGAGACCCACTCCCTGCCACTGCTTCCAGTGGGAAGCAGGGTTGTGAACCTGTAGGGTCCGATTGAAAGGAAAGTCCACTGTTTGCTTCGATCAAAAGAGCCTGCTGGGGGGTTCTGTTGTTGCTTGTTTTTTATTTTATTTTATTATTGCAATAGGGGATTGCACCGCAAGGTGTTCGCACTTTCCCCGTCCTGCCCTGCACAACTCCAGGCCTTGCCCCCTCGCACCCTGCATGGGCTGGGGAGGGCGCCGGGGGGAGGCCTCCTTCGCACTGCGACGGCTGCCGGGCTGACAGCAGCCAGATACAGCCGGGCTTTCCCACGGCCCCATCACCTCGCCGGCCGCGCAGGCCCTGGGGTGCCAGCTTGGCCCCCGGCTGCCATTTCTCAAGGCCGGGGAGGTGGAAAGGGCTGCCGAGGCCCAGCTGGAGCTCTTGTGACCCAGACGCCAAGCGCGATGCCGTTTGGCGGTGCACTTTGTCCTCCTGCTTCACAAGCCAAGAGCCTGAACATTTACAAAGTCTCCAGGGAGAAGCGCCTCCCTCCTCTTCCTCCTGGCACCAGTGTGGCCTGTTTTGTGCCGGCCCCATGCCAGGCACGGGGTGCGCCGCGCGCCTCTGAACTCTGCACATGGCCCTCTGCTGCCCTTTCTTCTTCCTTTCCTTCTTAAAAGATAAAAAGAAAAGGGGGGGGGGGGG